>OZ012735.1:707622026-708104526 GCA_963859935.3 Lathyrus sativus | reverse complement strand
GATCCAACAAATCCAATCTAGCACATACATCATCATATACATTATTAAGATGATAAAACTTCTCACCCTTACCTGATTAATCGCAAGCTAAGGTTGATTCTTGATGATTCTAGGTTTTGCTCCACTTTCTCTTTTTTTCTCTCCTCCTCTTTTCTTTCTCTTGTTTTTCTTCTTAATGTTTCTATCTTTCTCTTTTCTCTCTATATCACATATTCTATTTTCTTTCCTCCCAAATTCTTTCCACACACTTATCAATTAATTCTCACAAAATATCCACTTAATATTATCACTAATGCCCAAAATACCCTCCAACCTATTTTTACCCGAAACTCTCAAAGTCGGCAAAAATAGCTCAATATGTAAACATAACATATTATCACACAAATTCCTCATAAATAAAATAATCACTTAAATAAATCAAATAAGGACTCAATAAAATTTTCGTCCTCGACTTTAGAAATTTTCGTCCTCGAAAATATTACGTGATCCAAACAGTTCTGGATGCGACTCACGTATCTTACTCTCCAATTCTCAAGTCATATTGCCTTCCGCAACACCTCCCCATGCCACCTTCACAAGTGCGATATCCTTACCTCTGAGCCTCTTAACTTCATGGTCCAAAATCCTAACCGGTAAAACCTCAACTGTAAGATTATCCCTTACTTCCACATCATCCATCGGAATCACAAGTGACGGATCCGGAACATACTTCCGAAGTTGCGAAACATGAAACACATCGTGCAAATTCGAAAGGTTCGGAGGCAACGCCACACGATAAGCCACAACACCAACTCGTGCAGTAATCTGATACGGACCAATGAAACGAGAAGTCAACTTCTTCGACTTCAAAGCACGACCCACACCCGTAACCGGTGTAACCCTCAAAAACACATGGTCGCCTTCTTGAAACTCAAGATCCTTTCTTCTCTTATCATGATAACTCTTTTGCCTACTCTGAGAAGCTCTCATCCTTTCCCGAATAAACTTTACTTTCTCCGTCGTTTGTTGTACCATCTCCGGTCCAACTCCCGACTTCTCTTCGGTTTCATGCCAATACAAAGGTGTTCGACATCTCCGACCATACAAAGCCTCAAATGGTGCCATACCAATACTTGAGTGAAAACTATTATTGTAGGTGAACTCAATCAATGCCAAATAACCATCCCAAGCACCACCTTGCTCGAGCACACAAGCACGCAAGAAATCTTCCAATGATTGAATCGTCCTTTCGGTTTGAACATCCGTCTGCGGATGATAAGCCGAAATCAATCTCATCTTAGAACCCAAAGCCTTTTGCAAACTTTGTTAGAACACAGATTGGTTCTTAATAATTACTCTTTGTTTTGATGATAACTGTTAGGAAATTTATATTTAAGAATTATATACTCTAAAATTTGTTTGAGAGTTTTACTGCAGATTAAAATTATATTAACTCTCTAGAAGCAAATCTGCCTTGAATACAAGAAGCTATTCTGACTCTGAAGCGCCAGATGCACCTTACAGAAGAATCTGTTTGCTCCTTACAGAAGATCCTGAGCGTAGTCTCCAGAAGGATCTGAAGCAAGAAGCTCCAGAACATTCTGAGTCAGAAGCATCTGAAGATAGTCAGAAGGATCTGAAGCTGAAGCATCAGAAGCATAGAAGAATATTGATTGAAGAGTTTTTCAAAGCATTAGTCTACAGAAGTTTCTGAAAGTACCTACGCTGCCAAGTACTGAAGTTCTGTGTCAAAATGCTCTGATGATCAACACGCTAGAAGCACACACGCTGCAGAAGACTCTGATACAGCATAGTTCTGAATCTCATCAGAAGACTCTGATCCATTCAGACTCTGAAGAACTTGCTGAAACTGAAGAAGTGTTTTCAAGAATGTATCCGTTGGAACTATTCAACGTCTCTTTCCTTATTTGTGCTAGACACACTTACACAGACAAAAAGGATTTTTCTGTGCCATCTATTTCAAGGAAAGGTCAGTGCATGTGAAGACAAAAAGGCTCAGACCTTTTGAGACTCTCTTTTCAACGTTCAGCTTGCATGATTCAGCTGCCTATAAAAGGAGATCTTCACTTCATTCTTCAGTTACACACTCGCTGAAAAGAAATCACAATATTCTATAAGCTCTCATTCTTATTCTTCATAGAATCTCATTGTACTTAAACTTAAGAGAAAAAATCACTGTTGTGATTAAAGCTTTATAGAAGCATTAAAAACTCTTGTATTTAATTTACATTGATTGTAAAGGATATTCCTTAAGAGGATTCAGTGTGAATCAGTAGCTCTTGAGAAGACTAAGAACTGTAGTTCTTAGGTGATACTATTGTAATCAGTTTGATTTAATAGTGGATTAAGTCCTTGTTGAGAAAGGCAAATCACTCTGGAAGGGTGGACTGGAGTAGTTGTTTAACGAACCAGGATAAAAATAATTGTGTGATTATTTTCAAGTATTAATTTTCCATACTTATTCAACCCCCCCCCCCTTCTAAGTATTATCTCACCTTCAGTTGGCATCAGAGCTCCGGTTCTGAGTGTGCTATCACTTAACAGTGTCAGTAAAGATCCAGAGGAGATATACTTTGATCAATATATTTATTTGTTATCATGGCTGATAATTCAATGTCAAATATCAACAATAAATATGAAGAGAGGGATAGGATCAGTACCAAACCTCCAATGTTTGATGGAGAAAAATTTGATTATTGGAAAGATAGAATAGAAAGTTTTTTTCTTGGGTATGATGTTGATCTTTGGGATTTGGTCATTGATGGATATGAACATCCTACTGGTGAGGATGGCAAAAAGATTGATAGAAAATCAATGACTGAAGTGCAGAAAAGAGACTTCAAGAATCACCACAAAGCCAGAACTATATTGCTTAATGCAATCTCTCATACTGAGTATGAGAAGATTACTAACAGAGATACTACTCATGACATGTTTGAATCACTCAAAATGACTCATGAGGGAAATTCTCAGGTTAAAGAGACAAAGGCTCTGGCGCTCATACAGAAGTATGAGGCATTTAAAATGGAAGATTCTGAAAATGTAGAAACTATGTTTTCTAGATTTCAGATTCTTACAGCTGGTCTGAAAGTTCTGGACAAGGGCTACTCAACGTCAGATCATGTCAAGAAAATCATCAGAAGTCTTCCCACCAGATGGAGACCAATGGTGACTGCATTGAAGATGGCAAAAGATCTGAACAAGATCTCCTTAGAAGAACTTATCAGTTCCTTGAGAAGCCATGAAATTGAGCTGGAGGAAGGTGAACCCCAAAAGAAAGATAAAGGTAAATCCATAGCTTTAAAATCTAACAAAACTGCTAAAGCTTTGCAGGTCATTCAAGAAAGCTCTGAAGAATCTTCTTCTGAAGAAGAAGATGAGTTGTCCATGCTGTCCAGAAGGATTAACAAACTCTGGAAGCACAAGGGAAAGAAGTTTAACAACTTCAGAAGATCTGATAACAGAAAGGAATCTTCTAGTCACAGAAGATCTGCCAAGAAAGAAGTGGTGTGCTATGAGTGCAAAGAACCTGGGCACTACAAGAATGACTGCCCCAAACTTCTGAAAGAAAAACCTAAGAAGAAGTTCAACAAGAAGAAGAAGGTTCTGATGGCAACATGGGATGACTCAGATGAGTGTGAGTCATCTTCTGAATCAGAAGAAGAATGTGCAAACGTTGCACTAATGGCCAGGACAGAGGATCAAGAGGAAGGTACCTCTGGATATGAATCAGAATCTGAATCTGATGATGATGCAGAAGAGGTAATGGCTAAACTTACCAAAGAAGAACTCATTAAAGTTTTAACAGAAGTTCTTAAAAGTTACAACAACATCAAACTCAAATACAAGAAGCTGAAAAGCAATCTTGAATCTGAGATTGATCTTCTGAAAACAGAACTTGTTGAGCAGAAAGAAATAAATTTAAAAATCAAAAATGACTTTGATAGAACTCAACAAGAATCTGATTCTGAGACTAAGTCTTGTGAAAATATTTTAGAAAAATATGACTCTAGTTTTCAGAGGTTTCTCACTAAGAGCATAGACAGAAGCAAGATGGCTTCCATGATCTATGGTGTTAGTGGAAACAACAGAAGAGGCATTGGATATGAGTCTTCATCTGGAAGCAATCCAAAACCTATTGACAAACTTTTCATCAGGAAGACACCTCTGTACTCTCAATTCAAATTTGGTCACTTAAATGACATTAAACACACAAGCTCTGGGAAGAGTACTTATGTGTTTAAACCAAAGGCAAGTCAGAATAAACATTATGTTGCAAAACAGAAGTTTAGACAAACCTGCAAACCAACTAACCCCAAAGGACCCAAGAAGATCTGGGTACCTAAAGACAAAATAATTCCTGTTGCAGATGTTCTTAGCAGCAAGGTCAGGACACCAATCATGGTACCTGGACTCTGGATGCTCACGACACATGACAGGAGAAAGGTTTATGTTCCAAAGCCTGGAACTTAGATCTGTAGGGGACGTGAAGTTTGGAGGGAACCAGAAGGGCAAGATCATTGGATCTGGCACTATTGGAAATGGTAAGCTTCCCTCTATTACTAATGTTCTGTTAGTTGAAAGATTGAAACATAATCTATTGTCCATAAGTCAATTAAGTGACAATGGTTATGATATAATCTTTAATCAAAAATGTTGCAAAGCTGTATGTCAAAAGGATGGTTCTATCCTATTCAGTGGAAAGAGGAAACACAACATTTATAAAATTAACCTTTCAGAACTTAAAGTTCAAAATGTAAAATGCCTCTTATCTATGAATGATGAGCAATGGGTCTGGCATAGAAGATTGGGGCATATTAATATGAGACGTATATCTCAGATTAATAAACTCAATCTGGTCAGAGGACTTCCTAAGCTGAAGTTCAACTCAGATGCTCTGTGTGAAGCATGTCAAAGAGGTAAATTTTCAAAATCTCATTTTAAATCAAAAAATGTTGTTTCTACCTCCAGACCATTGGAATTACTTCACATTGATCTGTTTGGACCAGTGAAAACTGCATCCATCAGAGGCAAGAAGTATGGGTTAGTCATTGTAGATGACTACAGCAGATGGACATGGGTAAAGTTTCTAAAACACAAGGATGAGTCTCATTTTGTGTTCTTTGACTTCTGCAATCAAGTCCAGACTGAAAAAGATTCCAAAATTATTAAAGTCAGAAGTGATCATGGTGGAGAATTTGAAAATAAACATTTTGAAAAATACTTTTCTGAAAAAGGCATTGCACATGATTTCTCCTGCCCTAGAACTCCACAACAAAATGGAGTTGTAGAGAGGAAAAATAGAACATTGCAAGAAATGGCCAGAACCATGATCAATGAGACAAATCTGGCAAAACATTTTTGGGCAGAAGCAATTAACACAGCTTGTTATATTCAGAACAGAGTGTCTGTAAGACCTCTTCTGGAAAAGACTCCTTATGAATTGTGGAGAAACAGAAAGCCTAACATTTCTTATTTTCATCCTTTTGGATGTATTTGTTATATGCTTAATACTAAAGATAATCTGAACAAGTTTGATTCCAAAGCACAGAAGTGTTTCATGCTTGGTTATTCTGAACGCTCTAAAGGCTACAGAGTATTCAATACTGAAACACAGATTGTTGAAGAATCTATTCATGTTAGATTTGATGATAAGCTTGGCTCTGAAAAGCCAAAGCAGTTTGAAAGTTCTGCAGATAGAGAAGTGATTCTCACAGACTCTGAAGGCTCAGAGGCAGAAAAGGCAAAAATCAAAGAATCTGAAGCAACCCCAGATGCTACACCTTTGACTTCCCAACTAAACAACTTGCATATTTCTGATAGACCAACTGTCAGAGGATCTTCTTCCAGAATCAAATCTTCTCATCTAGAAGATATGATAATTGGAAAGAAAGATGATCCAATAAGGACAAGATCATTTCTCAGAACTTCTGAATCTTCTTTATTTGGCTTAGTGTCAATAATAGAACCAACATCTGTAGATGAGGCTCTGGAAGATAATGAATGGATTATAGCTATGCAAGAAGAGCTGAATCAATTCACCAGAAATGAAGTTTGGGATCTGGTTCCTAGACCTAAAGGATTCAATATTATTGGGACAAAATGGGTCTTCAGAAATAAGCTGAATGAAAAGGGAGAAGTAGAAAGGAATAAGGCAAGGCTGGTTGCTCAAGGATACAGTCAGCAAGAAGGTATTGATTACACTGAGACATATGCTCCAGTGGCAAGGTTAGAATCTATACGCCTTCTTATTTCTTTTGCTGCACAGAATAACATCACTCTGTATCAGATGGATGTTAAAAGTGCTTTTCTTAATGGTATTATAGAAGAAGAAGTATATGTCCACCAACCTCCTGGTTTTGAAAGTGAAAACTTTCCAGATCATGTTTTCAAATTAAAGAAATCCCTTTATGGATTAAAACAAGCTCCCAGAGCTTGGTATGAGAGGTTGAGCAACTTCCTTCTGAAGAAAAATTTTATCAGAGGAAAAGTGGATACAACTTTATTCTGTAAAACTGTTAAGAAAGATCTGTTGATTTGTCAAATTTATGTAGATGACATTATTTTTGGATCAACAAATATTACGCTTGGAAAGGAGTTTGCTAAATGTATGCAGGAAGAATTTGAAATGAGCATGATGGGAGAATTGAGATTCTTCTTGGGAATCCAAGTCAATCAGACTCCAGAGTGCACCTACATACATCAAACCAAATATGTTAAAGAGCTTTTGAAGAAGTTCAACATGGTTGATAGCAAAATGGCAAAGACTCCAATGCATCCTACAAGCACTCTAGGTAAGGAAGAGGTAAGTAAGAAGGTAGATCAAAAACTCTACAGAGGTATGATAGGATCTCTTCTATACTTGACTGCTTCTAGACCAGATATTCTGTTTAGTGTCTGCTTATGTGCTAGATTCCAATCAGATCCTAGAGAATCACACTTAACAGCTGTTAAGAGGATTCTAAGGTATCTGAAAGGTACTGCTAACATGGGTTTGTGTTACAGAAGATCTGATGAATTTTCATTAGTTGGATTCTGTGATGCTGACTATGCTGGAGACAGAGTTGAATGTAAAAGCACTTCTGGAAGCTGTCAGTTTCTTGGAAGTCATCTGATCTCATGGTACAACAAGAAGCAACCTACCATTGCACTATCAACTACAGAGGCAGAATACATTGCTGCTGCTGGATGTTGTACTCAGATGCTCTGGATGAAGAGTCAATTAGAAGATTATCAAATCTATGAGAGTAATCTTTCTATCTTTTGTGATAATACTTCTGCTATATGTTTGTCAAAAAATCCAATCTTGCATTCTAAGGCAAAACATATAGAAATTAAACATCACTTCATCAAAGACTATGTTCAGAAGGGTGTAATTAATTTAGCTTTTGTTGATACAGATCATCAATGGGCTGATATTTTCACAAAACCCCTTGCTGAAGATAGATTTAAGTTCATTCTGAAAAATATTTGTACGGATTTTTGTCCAGAGTAATATTTATCAGAGGCAACCTCTCAGATGCAAAATGTTTAATGATCTGAAGTATTTCTTCTGTTCATTTATTCTATTCTGATTATTATTTCTGATGTGAAAATCTGAACTAACCATCTTTAGAAGATCTGAACGTGGCTAACGTTTCATTTCTTGAGAGAATTCAGAACAGCATGCAAGCAAACACGTGTCCCACAAAATCTGATGAGGTGGCGTGTGGACAACTGAAAAGACGTTTGAGGTGAAATTTGAATAGTAAATATCTTGGTTTTCCCCCCAAATCTGTCAGAAGCATTTATTATTTGAAATGATTTTATTCTCTTCATTTAATGCTGCTCAAACGTGCGTTGTTTCTGTCTTTTGGTGTGCCTATGTGATTAGTATAAATACCTGTTGTGTATTCACTTTCACACTTTTCACTCTCATAATTTATATGCATTTTCATCTTTTGTCCTCTCTGCATAAAAACTCAAAACCTAAGTGTTCTAAAAAGCATTCTTCAATGGCGTCTTCTTCATCAACAACTGCACATTTTCAATCAACAATGGCTGCTGTGACTTCAGATAATCTAGGTGCTGCTCCATATACTCCTCCACAGAGAACTCTTCTCACACCTGTTGATAAGTTAGAAGTATTGTGTGAATCCATGGTTGAATTTGATTCTTTGGCTGACATTGGGTTTGATTTTCGCTCCATTGTTAGAGCTCAAGGTTGGGTGAAATACTTTGATAGATTGTTTGGACCAGTTTACCCTCTGCTTGTTAAGGAATTCTGGATTCATGCATCTGTGTATCCAAAGTTTATTTTATCATCTGTGCTGGGAAAGGAGATCATCATCACAGAGGATCTGATTAGAAGACTGATTGGTTATGAAGAAACAGATGGTGTTTCACATCTGCCAGCTGGGCGTGTTGATATGGATGAAGTTTATGAGGAAGTTATGACTGCTGGACAAGCCTCTAACAGATTCAAAGATCTGAAGCCTGATTACAAGATCTGGGCCAAGATCTTCATGGGATGCATACATCACAGAAAGTCAACAAATTCCCCAGATTATGTCAACAATGAACAGATCTATTTTATGTACTGCCTTAGTCAGAGCAACAAGGTAGATCTGCCTTACATTTTGTTCATGCATCTGTGGAATCACATCAACGCATCCAGAGAATCTGTGAAAGAAAAAGGCCAGAAGATCAGGACTTGGATACCTTTTGGAAGGTTGCTCTCAGATCTTCTCACTGAAAATGGTTTAGTGGCCGCTCTGTATGATGCTGGTGTTACAGAAGAACTAGAGTTCATTATGGGAAAGCCTCTGAACGCTAAAAGCCTTCTGAGACTCAAGATTGTAGATGAACTTACTACTGCTCCAAAGAAGTTAAACATGTCTGATCTGAATAAAAGGGTTCCAGTATCAGATTTTCCTCTATTCTTTGCTGAAGAACCTAGACACATTGTTCTGATGTATATAGAGGAATGTAAAAGGGAAGGAGTGCCTGTTCCAGCCAATGTGTTTCAACTTGTCAAGCAACCACTGCCAGATGTAGGAGAAGAAGAAGAAGAAGAAGTTCCACTTCAGAGGAAAAGATCTCAGCCTGCAGCAGAATCTGAACCTGTCCAGAAGAAGGCTAAGATTGCTGAGAATCCCAAAGATCTTCTGAAGAGAAAGGATTCTGGAGAAGCTGTCTCTGCTAAAAGGATTAAACTCAAAGGTACTAAAGCTTCTATTACTTCTAAAAATGTTGTTATTAATGATTCATCTATTAAGTCTGTACCCAAACCCCCTGTCACTCAAACAACATCTGTTGCTGCCCCCAGTTCTGTCTCACCTCAGAAACAACCCACTGCTTCTGTATCAAAACCACCTCAACCTAAACTACACATCAAACATTTCACTCCACGTCCATCACCAACAGTTCCACAACCAACAGAACCCCAAACAACAGAACCACAACCATCAGAACTACCACAAAATTCTGATAAACAAAATTCTGCTCAACCACAAACAGAAAATCAACCAAAATCTTTTGAACATCCAGAAAAACAAACCACAAAAGATCAACCAGAAAAAGACTCTGTCATTCCACCATCAATAATTCCATCTTCTGAACCTGTAGCACCTGTTACTTCTGAACCCTCTAAAGTAACTTCTGCTCCTGTCTCATCTGAACCACCTACTCAACAATCTGATACCCCTTCAGAACCATCTCATATCCCTGAGACAGAAGTTCTTGATATCACTCCATTAAAAACAGTGTTTCAAGTTTCTTCTACCTCTTGTACACCTGAAACATCTTCAAATTCATCTGAATCAGAAATTCATCCTGATTTTCTGATTAATCCATCTGACAAATACCCTGTTCATGAACCTGAACCTGAATCAACCTTACCTACCAAAACTACCATTCCAGAACATATGCCTCCACCTGCACTTTCATCTAAGATGATTGTTCCTACTTCTAATCCATCATCATCTGGAATATCCTGTGCCCAAGTGTCTTCTCTTTATCATAATTTATCTTATGGTTTCAAACTAAAAGATTTTTATGATAGAGTTGAACCCTCTGAACCCTTGAAACCTCTGAAACCTAAACTCAGACCAGCCCTTCCATCTGTAATCCTTTCATATATTCAATCTATGGAAAATGAAGGATCCTTAGCCCCCATATTTGCTACATCTGGTAAAGCTGTTGTTTCAGCTCTGCATCCTGCATCTGATAACACAGTTGCATCTGATAAACCATCAAACTCTGCTTTCGTACCATACTCCAATGCATTCTTTGATGTTGTTTACCCACGCACAAGACCTCAACCAAATCTGCTTAATGCTTTAAACAGATCCTTACCTCAGAAACCAGAAATTCCATTCTTTCCATATGTTCCCCCTCCTCTGATTTCCATTCCAAAATCACTGATACCACCAACTCCAAAACCTAAACAGATGACTCTGGAAACCTTGCTTAAACCACCACCCAGACTTAATATTGAACATTTATTTCAAACGTTTTTGCAAGAAATACAGATGTCTTTAGGTACTGTTCAGAAAAGATGTTCTGAAACTATGGATGCAAATGAGACTGACATCATCTGGAAAGGATTTCTCAATAGATTCAACACTGTAGCTTCTAATCTGAAGAACATCTGTTCTGATGATGCAAAGCTCAGAGCTGAAAGAACTCAATTCTGGATTGTAAACAAGACTGAACCTCTACTTTGTTTGGATGCTCCTCCACCTCCTCCTCCACCAGAACCAACTGCCACTGCACTAACTATGACTCTGGTAGAACCCTCTTCAGGATCTCCAGAACCTATGGCAATTGACTCTGTTCAGGCTGCAGAACCTCCATTTGCTTCATCAGAGACAAAGACAGAAAATCCAGATTTTGGAGACAAGATTGCTGCTCTGGAAGCTGGTCAATCTGAAATAAGATCTTGGATGGCGAAGCAAGACAAGAAATCTGAGGACATGTCAGAGTGGATGTCTAAACAAGATGAGAAGAATGAGACAATAACTAAGTACATGTCAAAGCAAGAGCAATCACAATCTGAGATCACAGACCTATTGAAGATGCTTTTGTCTAAACACACTTAGATTTTTTTCTCTTGTTTGTGCATCTGTTGTTTTTGCATCTGAATGTTTTTGTTATATCTTCTGATGTACTTTTGCTCTGTTATGATTAAATGAATCAGTTTGTTATTCTCCATTGAATTATCTGCTATTGTTCCTTTTAATTGTCTTTATTAAAAGTTTTTTACTTTTTGCTTATGACAAAAAAGGGGGAGAAAATAAAGATCTGAACTATTTAATATAATTTCACTAGAATGAATCTTCAGACATATCTATTCTTTCTAATATCTAAATTGACTATTTCAGAACATTTGATAAGAATACTCTATAAAAGAATCTCTGAGTTTCTCAGATCATTTATCTTTTATCAAACTCTGAATCTCATATCTGCAAGACAGTCTGACCCTTGATTATTACAAAGACAAACAAGATCTGACTCTGAAGATTACTCAAGATAAAAAGGGAAGTTTCTATTCCTTTTTCATATTTAACTCAGGGGGAGATTCATCATCTCAGGGGGAGTTATAATTCTTTATGTTCAATTAAATAAAATTTCTGTTACTTTTTGTCATCATCAAAAAGGGGGAGATTGTTAGAACACAGATTGGTTCTTAATAATTACTCTTTGTTTTGATGATAACTGTTAGGAAATTTATATTTAAGAATTATATACTCTAAAATTTGTTTGAGAGTTTTACTGCAGATTAAAATTATATTAACTCTCTAGAAGCAAATCTGCCTTGAATACAAGAAGCTATTCTGACTCTGAAGCGCCAGATGCACCTTACAAAAGAATCTGTTTGCTCCTTACAGAAGATCCTGAGCGTAGTCTCCAGAAGGATCTGAAGTAAGAAGATCCAGAACATTCTAAGTCAGAAGCATCTGAAGATAGTCAGAAGCATCTGAAGATAATCAGAAGGATCTGAAGCTGAAGCATCAGAAGCATAGAAGAATATTGATTGAAGAGTTTTTAAAAGCATTAGTCTACAAAAGTTTCTGAAAGTACCTACGCTGCCAAGTACTGAAGTTCTGTGTCAAAATGCTCTGATGATCAACACGCTAGAAGCACACACGCTGCAGAAGACTCTGATACAACATAGTTCTGAATCTCATCAGAAGACTCTGATCCATTCAGACTCTGAAGAACTTGCTGAAACTGAAGAAGTGTTTTCAAGAATGTATCCGTTGGAACTATTCAACGTCTCTTTCCTTATTTGTGCTAGACACACTTACACAGACAAAAAGGATTTTTCTGTGCCATCTATTTCAAGGAAAGGTCAGTGCATGTGAAGACAAAAAGGCTCAGACCTTTTGAGACTCTCTTTTCAACGTTCAGCTTGCATGATTCAGCTGCCTATAAAAGGAGATCTTCACTTCATTCTTCAGTTACACACTTGCTGAAAAGAAATCACAATATTCTATAAGCTCTCATTCTTATTCTTCATAGAATCTCATTGTACTTAAACTTAAGAGAAAAAATCACTGTTGTGATTAAAGCTTTATAGAAGCATTAAAAACTCTTGTATTTAATTTACATTGATTGTAAAGGATATTCCTTAAGAGGATTCAGTGTGAATCAGTAGCTCTTGAGAAGACTAAGAACTGTAGTTCTTAGGTGATACTATTGTAATCAGTTTGATTTAATAGTGGATTAAGTCCTTGTTGAGAAAGGCAAATCACTCTGGAAGGGTGGACTGGAGTAGTTGTTTAACGAACCAGGATAAAAATAATTGTGTGATTATTTTCAAGTATTAATTTTCCATACTTATTCAACCCCCCCCCCCCTTCTAAGTATTATCTCACCTTCAAACTTTCCCAAAATCTCGAAGTAAATCTAGGATCCCTATCCGACACAATACTCTTAGGAACCCCATGTAACTTCACAATCACACCAACATAAATCTCGGCTAACTTCCCCAAAGGATAACTAATATCAATCGGAATAAAGTGAGCAGATTTAGTAAGCCTATCAACAATCACCCAAATAGCATTGTGACCTCTTTGCATATTAGGCAATCCCGTAACAAAATCCATCGATATACTATCCCATTTCCACTCTGGAATGTCCAACGGTTGCATCAAACCACTAGGCTTCTGATGTTCCACTTTAGACATCTGCAAGTCAAGCACGAATACACAAACCGAGCTACATCCCTCTTTAATCCGGACCATCAAAAGATTTTCTTAAAATCTTGATACATCTTATTCGCTCCCGGATGAATACTTAAGTTACTCTGGTGTCCTTCCTCCAATATCATCTTTTTCAACTCTACATCATCGGGAATACAAATACGACCACGAAATTTCAAAACTCCAAAATTATCAACCTTGAAGTCCTCATTCTCATTCATCATCAAATCAACAAACTTCAAATCCAACTTTTGCTTTTCGCACACGGTAGCAAGAAAATCATTCGTAACATACAACATACCAAGTTTCACACTACTCAGCGTTATCTCACAAACCAAACTCAAATCTCTAAAACTCTCCAACAATTCCCATTCTCTTACCATCAATGTTGACATATGAACCAACTTTCAACTTAAAGCATCGGCTACCACGTTTGCCTTACCCGGATGGTAATTCAAACCAAAATCACAATCCTTCAAAAACTCTAACCATCTCCTCTGCCTCATGTTCAATTCCTTCTGATCAAACAAATATTTCAAACTCTTGTGATCACTAAAAACTTCAAATCTCCCACCATACAGATAATGTCTCCAAATTTTCAAAACAAACACCACGACCACTAACTCCAAATCATGCGTAGGGTAGTTCTTCTCATGCACTCTCAATTGTCTCGAAGCATAAGCCACAACTTTCCCATCTTGCATTAAAACACCACCTAAACCGGACAAACAAGCATCACAATAAACCACAAACGACTCTGTCAGATTCGGCAAAATCAAAACCGGCACCGTTGTCAACCTTCTCTTAAGCTCAACAAAACTCTTCTCACAATCAATATCCCAAACAAAGGCCTTTCCCTTACAAGTCAATTGAGTCAACGGAAGTGCTAACTTCAAAAATCCTTCAATAAACCTCCGATAATAACCGGCTAATCCCAAAAAGCTTCGAATCTCCATAACTGACTCAGGAGCTTCCCACTGCATTACCGCATCAATCTTGGACGGATCAACACTAATGCCATTACTAGAAATAACATGCCCAAGAAAACTCACTTCCGATAACCAAAACTCACACTTCGACAACTTGTCACGGTGAAAATCGGATACCAAACTATTGATTAGTTTGAATCTTATATTCATTTTGAAACCGAACTTTGATTTGTCCAAAGGAAGGGATAAAGATCGAAATTCCCACAATGCAATGCAAATGCAAGCTAGATTGTTTAGGTTCGGGGGTTGGTTAAACTTAGGGAAGGTGCTAGCATCCTAAGTTTCTGTAGTACTCTACAGGAACCTCTTGTTTTATGTTGTTTACTGCTATGTGTTATCTGCTTAAAGGATTAGAGACCCTAGTGGTTTATTTCTAAGTATACTCGATAAGATGTCGCATCTTATGCCTACATATCCTTACGGGAGTGGAATCAGAGTATGTTGTAGTTCACCCTAAAGGGTTAGAGGAGCTCTTTGACTGTGGTCAAAGTTCCTACGGGTTTAGGGTAGTTGTTTTGATTGGGTTTAGGAGAAGAGATGAGTCTTCATGTTAAGGGAGAGATAACCACCACAAATGTAAAAGGGGTTGTAGGAAATGGTCTTTGCATCGTCTTAAGAAAGGTCTTACATACTCGGATGGTCGCCAAGTATGACTTTATCGCTCTTAAGGCAAAGTCCCTACATGTTTGATTGTATTGTTGTGGAGGTGGAGATTATATCTCGCTTAAGATCATTAACATCTATTCTCTAATGTTGAAAAGTTTTGTATTGTGTTGATTGTTTGTTTGTCTAAGTTGTAAAGATAAAGATAAGGTCCTTCCTATGGGGTAGGTCCTAGACTTAAGCGATCAACTTGAATGGAATCAAGGATCATGGGGATCATGATGCAAATGATGTGCAACTACACACAACGTTGAATTATGTGTAGGTTTTTCCTTTGGACGGAATGCGATGCAATGATATAAATGCGGTAATGTAAAATGACTGTAGAATAAATTGCAGAAAGGTAAATCATACACATACGCATGAAAGCGCTTGAAGTGTGTGAGAGTGAAAGGTGTCGTGAAGTGATTGCGCACGATTGATTTTATAGTTGAAATTGATTAAGTTGTTTTGTTATACTGTGAATTGATTTTAGAGGAGGTCGAATTGTTTTGAGAAAAGTTGTATTATTTTTAAGTGAAATGATTTTATTAGTTAAAAGTTTCAGATGATAAATTAATTTGAGAAAGGTTGTTTGATTTTATGCGAGGATAATTGCGAGATTAATTTTAAGAAAAGTTATTGGTTTTTCTCTTATTTTAGGTTAGAGAATGAATTAATTAGATTTTCTAAAAGACAAGGTTTTAAGTAAGAATTTAATATTAAATAAGAGGTTTCATTATTATTATTACCAAATGTCATCATAAAAAACTTATTATAAAAATTGTAAAAAGATTGATTTTTATTAATAAAGTAAGTAGATCATGAAGTGAATTTTTTTTAATAAAATAGTTCTAATATTATTGATTATAAAATAGTTTTATTATATTATAGATTTATTAAAAAACAAAGGCTTTTAATTATTATAAAAACTAACAATTAAATTGACTAAAAAAGGGGGTTGCTGTAATTTATTTAAAACAAACAGGCCTATTATCTTAATTTAAAAAAAGGTTATTAGTTTGATTTTGAAAAGGTTGATTAAAGTATTAATCGGTGATTAGTTAACGTTAATGAAATAATTAAGGAGGATTAAGGGTTAACGTGTGTGGTTTACGTGGTTAGTGTGTGTGGTAATTGGCAGATTACAACTTAAACAAAATAATGAAAGAGGAAAAGAAATACGCGAGGAACCCTAGCTTTCCCCCCCAAATCCCCTTTCCGTCCGTCACTCTCTCGATTCATCTTCTTCGACCGTCACTCTCTCTCGCTCAGATCTCTGCACCTGAAACAACATCTAAAACGTTAGTCATTCAACAAATTTAGTTCGAAATAAGAAGTTACCGAAGGTTGGGAGAATGGTGGAGACGCGTGCGGCGGAATGGGCTTCGACCGTCTAATTCGCGGTGTTGGTGAGGTTTCGCGGTGGCCGGCGATTTCGTCACTTGAGATAAGTTCTCCTTCGTTCTCCAATACTTCTGTCACGAAAATTATGTTTTGTGGTGGTACTAGGGTTTTTGCCTCTCCCTTTTCTCTTCCCCTTCATCTCTTTATATAGGCATCATGAGAGTTAATGTCATGTTTAAGACCTGATTGGAAGAGTTGAATGCTGATTTCGATATTCCTATTTGGGTTGCATCAGATTTGAATACTTGACTGGATCTTTCCATTTTAGCTTATACGAAATTTGAATTCTTTCCCCTTCTGTCTGATTGTGTTTGATGTGTGTTTAACGTGAATCCCAATTTTGCGATATTCTGTACTAATCACTTTAATGTCACGGTTCATTGCTCTGAGGATTTGATTTGGTCTATTTTTGAATAGAATCTTCTGTTGCTAGGGAATATGCTTTAACGGTTATATTTGATTCTGTGATTGTAGGACAGCTGGCAATGACTGAGGAATTTGGGTCATAACCTCTGTACATCACGGTTATGCGGCTTTCTTGAATAGTCCAAAAATCAATACTTTCATCATTGTCAATTGGGGAAGGCTTTCTGTCCGCAACTAACTGTGGATCATCTCCTAAAGGTTTTCTCTTCACTTGTAAGATGATTAATTTCTTTTGCGTTTGATTCCATATCCCTCACTCTGCACAAATGGTTTCTAACTGTCTGGAGCGCAGGTTCTGGCTTTGACCTGGTGCTCTCAATGCTTATACTTGCGAATCATGGGCTTAACAAAGGTTGCAGCTCATTCTCACAGGTAATGCATTATACTCTGCCCTGTTTTTCCTTTTGAGGTTAGGTGGTTGTTTTTCATGAACTTCCTTATTTTCTTGAGGTGATGAGTATGTAGGAAATGTTGCTGCACTATTGTAGTAGTGGTTGTTGAAGTCTGAGATGGGAGTTTGGCAATTGCAAGAGCTCTAAGCATTGCTTTCTAACATGGAGTGTTGATTCTTTCAATGTTTTCTCGATTACATAATCCATTTACCGATGAGAATATGATTGTGCTAACTGCTGGTGCACCAGTCTGGGCATCTCTAATGGGGTCTTAAAAGTTCATTTGCTTTGTGAATTATTTTATGCAGGAAAGCGACGGTGTCACCGTATGGAGCGGGGATTGCGCTTCGACACGTTTTGTAGGTAAAGCCTTATGGATTACGGAATGGTGCGCATCAAAGCAGGCTGTGTGATCTGCGGTTAAGCCTTTTGAGGTATCATAAGAAAGCTCAAACATGTCCGTGATTTTGATGGATGATTGTTGAGTTTGCTTGCGGTGAAACAGGGACAGAGCAGCAAGAAATAATCTCTGAACCTCTGTGTTTGTTTGAACTGCAGCTCAATAGCAAATGATAAGTTCGAGAGCATTGTACCCATGCATACTCAGCTTTGATACAAGGTAGTATTTCTGCTCCTTACACATTGCAGAAGTTGCACTAGGTACTTCCCCTTTTGATCTGTCTCTTGAATCTAAACTGGTTTAATTTCCCGATTTGGTTGGCCTCACCTGTTGTATGGCTTTCTTAGCTTGCGTGGTGATTAACATGAGGTTTATGCGGCAACTTTTAATTCAGCTGTGGTGGTAGGATAGTATCGGTAAGGAACAAACTCTGCTCTAGAATTTGTTCAGCAAAATGAAATAAGAATGATTAGGTGTTTTGTGCTTGAATTTCTATTTCAAATTCAAACATGAGCATTGTTGCAAGTTGTTCTAAGTTGGCTGATAATCGCCCTCTTCATCATAAATGCAGGTTACTGAAATACGTCGGCGGAAGCTGAAGCTGTTGGCGAGTAACAAGGGCGTATTCTTCATGTGCGCTACTATATTTGACAGGTAGTCTGAAGTGGTTATTGGTGCAGGAAGGTTCAGCACGGGATGGTTTTGGGTGCCGGCTGTTTGAAATGATTCTTTCAAAGGGATTAGAGGACTTTTCCGCTAAGTGTCGTGAGCCGCTATGAATAATTCGTCATTGTGATACGCTTTTCTCTTGCTGTCATTCATCGAGGATGCAATCGAGATTGTATCCTTATCAGGTGAGCTTTATTTGATATTGTTGGAAATGTTAATGGAAAAGATTTGTTGCTTCGATATACTGTCAATTAAGTACATACCAGCATGTTTACATACACATTTTTCCATATGTTGCTTTGGATAATTTGTTGATCTTGGCTTGTCTTTGTGTTTAAATACTCTTGTAATTAGATGCACCATCACTTTGTGGCCTATGTTCTAGTCGTATCTCAACCGTGTTTTAATATCAATGAAAAATAGATGTCCTGTCTTTTGGCGTAAAAGTAACGACCTGATGTAATTTTCGTTACAAAACCAAAGTGTTTGAAACATAATTAATCATGGTCTTGTGGTTTGAAAACAAAGCAGAGGAAGATCCATCAGTAAGCCAAAGTTGACACAAAAGGTGCATGGGAAAATATCATTGGTAAAGTTTAGACCGAATTCCGGCATCCTTTAGCATATAGCAGATATTCTTATTTTTTTCACAGGTGCGAGGAATGCGACCTTCTAACGAGGCGAACAGTGGCCATGAAGTCCAAAGGGAGCTACAGGGGAAAAGTATGCCCTGCAAACAGCTTTACACAACTGGTGCAACTCCAAACTCATCCTCTTCAATATAACTGCACAACCACGAATATTTGTCTCCTATCCGGCATGTGAGCAGCCATGAGGATTATAGTTTAGCTCCACAGTTGCTTAATATGGATCCCAATTATGTAACATACGTATTTATAAATTCAATAGCTACCCACTTGATAATGTTGACGTAAGATAATCTAAATGTAATAAACTTGTTGTGGAACTAATCCTCTTTGATGAATATTATGAACTCTGGTGTATTTTGAATTGATGTGAACTGTCTTTTCGAATTTGTCATGCTTTGAACATTTTGACATCATGTAAAAACAAACAACTCGAACTTGAGTGATAGTGAATGTTGAGTTCTGGGCCTTGCACTTTTGATTCCCTTCGGTGATTTTGACTTGAGCTTCTTGGATCATGAATTAAATTTAGAGTAAGTTGAAATGCTCTGAGTTCGGTAAATCCTCAAGGTGAGACTTGCATCATCTCTTGCATCTTTACTCATGAAATTTTCGAACACCAAATAACCCAATTTAGAAGAATGATCCAACTCCAAGAATTGTTTGACTTATTCCCCGTTCAAACAAGGATAACTTGAAATTCCACTGACTATGAAAGCCACGACCGCTCCTTAAATGACCATGTCCGTTATCCTAATTCTCATGCTTTTGTGATTGAGAATGGACGCTATCTATCTAGAACTATGGCACCTGCATAAGTTGGTTAGCCGTAAAAACAAGCATAAATATTAAAAATAAAGTCGAATGACAATAGAAAATGCGCAAAAAGAGGTGGCATCCTACGGTCAAAAATTAGGGTGCAACACAACTTAGCATATAATTGCTTCTCTTTCAGAATCTGCAACACAACTCTCAAATGCTCTACATGCTCTTCTTGAGACTTAGAGTAAATCAAAATGTCGTCGATGAACACAACCATAAAACGATCCAACTGATCATGAAAAATACAATTCATGTATTCCATAAACATACCTGGCGCATTAGAAACTCCGAATGGCATCACTGAAAATTCATAATGACCATACCGTGTCCTAAAAGTCGTCTTTTGAATATCCTCCTCTTTAACACGAATCTGGTGATAACCTGATCTCAAATAAATCTTAGTAAAAACAAGGGCACCAACCAATTGGTCCATCAAATCATCAATTCTAGGAAGCGGATACTTGTTCTTAATAGTTACCTTGTTCAACTGCCGATAATCAATACACAACCGCATACTCCCATCTTTCTTCTTAACCAACAATACTGGTGCACCCCCAAAGAGAAACACCCGGCCTAAGAAACCTCTTTTCCAACAAATCATTAAATTGTTTCTTCAACTCTACCAACTCCGATGTCGACATATGATACGGTGCCATCGGAATCGGTCTAGTATCCGGAACTAGGTCAATCGAAAACTCGACTTCTCTTTCCGGCAGTACGTCCGCAATGTCCTCCAGAAATACTTCTGGAAAGTCGCACACCACTAGAACCATATCCAGTTCAACCTTACTCTCTACCGACAACGATGCAAACAAACAGAACACTTGAGCCTCATCCGCCAAAAGTTCTTCAACTCTTTAGTAGATAGAAAACTCTCTTCCTCATTGTCGCGGTGAAATTTTAATACCAAACTATTGATTAGTTTGAATCTTTAATTCAATTTGCAACCGAACTTTGATTTGTCCAAAGGAAGGGATAAAGATCGAAATTCCCACAATGCAATGCAAATGCAAGCTAGATTGTTATAGGATCGGGGGTTGGTTAAACTTAGGGAAGGTATTAGCATCCTAAGTTTCTGTAGTACTCTACAGGAACCTCTTGTTTTATGCTGTTTATTGCTAAGTGTTATCTGCTTAAAGGATTAGAGACCCTAGTGGTTTATTTCTAAGTATACTCGATAAGATATCGCATCTTATGCCTACATATCCTTACGGGAGTGGAATCAGAGTACTTGTAGTTTCCCTAAAGGGTTAGAGGAGCTTTTTGACTGTGGTCAAAGTTCCTACGGGTTTAGGGTAGTTGTTTTGATTGGGTTTAGGAGAAGAGATGAGTCTTCATGTTAAGGGAGATGTAACCACCACAAGTGTAAAGGGGGTTGTAGGAAAATAGTCTTTGCATCGTCTTAAGAAAAGGGCTTAAGTACTCGGATTGTTTGACGAGTATGCCTTTATCACTCTTAAGGCAAAGTTCCTACATGTTTGATTGTATTATTGTGGGGGTGGAGATTATATCTCACTTAAGATGATTAACATCTATTCTCTATTGTGTTTGAAAGAGTTGTATAGTGTTGTTTGTTTGTCTAAGTTGTAGAGATAATGGTCCTTCCTATGGGGTAGGATCTATCTTAAGCGA
Source organism: Lathyrus sativus (assembly GCA_963859935.3). NCBI lineage: Eukaryota > Viridiplantae > Streptophyta > Magnoliopsida > Fabales > Fabaceae > Lathyrus > Lathyrus sativus. The sequence continues at coordinate 708,083,313 of OZ012735.1, read as the reverse complement.
TCAACTTGAATGGAATCAAGGATCGTGGGGAAATGATGCAAATGACATGCACTACACACAAGTGTTGACTCATGTGTAGGTTTTTCCTTTGGACGAAATGCGATGCGATAATGTAAATGCGGTAATGTAAATTGCAATGAATAAGTTGCGGAAATGTAAACCATACACATACGCATGAAAGCGCTAGGTGGGTGTGTGCATTGTGGATGGATAAGGATAAAGCATACATACACATGAAAGCGCTAAGTGTGAATGTGAATGTGTCGTGAAGTGAGTGTGCACGGTTGATTATAGTTTACACTGTGAATGTGTCGCCTCTTCTCTCTTCCTACAAAGATCAAACAAGAAACAAGGGATGTTAAAGGGTTAGCGAAAAGAATCTCACGGTTTGAAAAGTGGTTCAGCCGTGGATGATCTCGATGGCGGACGGCGGTGGTGATGTCGATGGGTCTTGTAGCGAAGGTTTTTTTTTTGAGGTTAACGGATGGATTTACGTGAAGGTTGCTTCGATTTCTCCGTTGAGGGCTAAGGAAGAACACGAGATAAGTTGGATCTCTCCCACTCTTATTTCGCAATCTCAGGGTTTTAATTTGGGAAATTTGCGAATAGACATGATTTGTTTAGTGTCTGGGGTTCTCGCTTCTTTTATGAATTTGATTTAGGTTTTTTTTGTGTATTTCTGAGAATCTGTTTGTGGCTAGGTTAGGGTTTCTTGATTGGGATTTTTGTGTGTATGAGTTTTGTGTATCGATCTCTGTGTGTATAGTCGTCTGGATCCCTTTTCCTAAATGAACACAGGTCATACTTATAGGCTGAAGTGAATTGAATTCTTGATTTGAGAATTTAATGTGAGATAAACTGTCCGTTCTTGTTTTGGCAAGAGAATAATGTCTGTCTAAACATGTTTGTGTATTTGCTTTATGTGTGGTATCCCCTTGATTGAGATTTCAAAATCTTCCCTTTATTGTGAACTGTGGTAAATGCTGGACTGACTCATTCTTACAATGTTTCATGTGCTGCAGGTACTCATTGAATTGCTTCCCTTCTGAGGCAGACATGCTAGGACTGTTATAGGAAGAAACAAAACTTTCCATTTTTCGCCAACCTGATGGAAGATACGGACTCTGTCAAGCTCAGTTTTGGGAGATTTATCTTGGTCAATACGCTGGAGGGTGGATGTGATGGAATTTCGCCACTGAGAGCTGCATAAACTATCAACGTATCCTCGACCTTGATTGCTAATACTTCGACCATTCTGACTGCCCTGTCATGTGGTATATGCGTGAAAGTTGGTTAGTTGCAACCATGACACATCAAGCTCGTTATTTGGCGGCGTTTGCAGAATACATGTGCAGGGGGATTCCTTAGAAGTTGTAATTTTGTATTTCGATGTAATATGCACTTGGTTTAATTTGTCTCTTGGAATTTATGTTGTTGCAGGATACTGATGGCGGTCAAGAACGTGGGATTTTGTTCTCAACTCGAGGTATAGGTCGACTTTCTGCATTGCTTAACTCAGGGGTTATGTAGGAGATTCAAAGCTTCTATGTTGGTTCAAACCATTCCCGTCCGTATGAGTAACAGAAGGTGGCTCTTTTGGATACCATGGAATTGTATGCTCCTCAAGAACAAATTCTACAAACTTCAAAGATTTCGACGTGGCAGTTCATCGTTGGGTAAATTCCAGATGTTTGTTATTCTGCTCTTTCAATTCTTCAATGTACGCTTGCTGGTGATGTGATTGTGATTGCTACTGTGCGTGATGCCTTTTTATGCTTTTATCCAAATTGTATCTTCTGCTTGGATTTCCTTTCTTGCATTCTGTCCTCTACTGTGGGATATGTATGTATTTGCTGCTTGGAGTGTTCTACTTTGTGAACGTGTACGAATGTGTATATGTGAAGTTTCAGCAATGCCGGTCGAGGTCATCTGATATTGTGTCGGTCTTTTTCTGGTGAGAACTTTGCTCTTGTCTGTATGATTGTATATTGGAGTGTATTTGTGATTTTGTTTGCTCTTCAATGCTTTTTCTGCCGTGAGTGTTTTTTATGAGACTTTGTTTTCTCGAACATGTGTGTTGATTTTGGTACGTGAATGATGATTTGAGAATTTGGTAGATTTGTAGAGTTGATGATATTTTCCAGAATTCTCACGTGTATATGAGGGTTGTCAGTATATTCTCCCCTTTGGTAAAGCATTCTACTTGTATGTGCTGATTTTGGTGAAGAGCATATTATGCTTATTTGCGCATATTGCTTTTGTGAGCAAGACCTTTGATTGAATTTGATGAGTTTCTATGCGATTCTGTGGACTTATCATCTCTGTTGTTTGTTATTAGGATGCCAACCCCTGTCTAATGCTTGTTTATTGTGAATGCAAGCTCAGATATTGACGACGGCGCCGGTTATTGTTTAAGCCGCTGGAAAATACACTCCAAGTTTTGACTGATAAATGTTTCCTACTGCATCAAGAGACGACTGGACTCTTAATGGACAAGCATCATCTGGTGAAAAGTTGGTAAGCAGCCGTTCTTTTAACATGGATGCTTCAATCTTAGGTTCTGCACTATCATTGTAACGAATGATTTATTTGACTGGCTTTCAGTTAGTTTTATCTTGAGGCTTGATGTGTTTTCATTCTTCTGTGTCGTAACTGAGTTTTGATTTGACAGGTTATGTTTGGTCTCAAGGTAGTAGCAACTTCTTTAAATACAAAGTCTCATAAGTCCTTCGATGGCGTCACCGAGAGCACTCCGCTGACTAGGATCTCTGGTTTTCCTCCCTTTCTGTCATATAATTGCTTTCTGAAAACTGCCCGCTCTGCCCCGACATATCGTGAGATTCGAGAACTTCCGTCTTGAAAACAACATTATTGCCATTTGAATAAAGTCGGCATTCCGTTTCGGAGGGAACCTCCCCGCTGCCAGCATGTTGTTATTCGTTTAACTAATGTTTTGAAAATAACTTATACTTAGAGTATCTGTTTCAGAATTCGTCTGGTTTTGTTTTGGTTTGTTATCTTAATTGATGTGCTTTAAGCCATTGCAGGTCTTTGTTGTTTCAGCTCCATCTCCGACGAAGGCTGCTCTTGAGGGATCTCAGGCTCCTGATTTTGATGGTCAGTCGGGTTGTCATGGCTAGAAGTTGTCCACATTGGTCAGGCTATGGCTGAACATTGACGGTGCCGGTAGTCCAAGCAGTGACCTTGTGGAAGAACAGAACCACGGCCCTATGATATCACGAGAGTTGGGATTAAATAGAGATGCGGTACGCCGTCAGCTTTTCGCCGTTCAAAAAGGCATTTATTCAAATGCTCTTATCCTTTGTATCTGTCTGAAGTAACAAAACCATCATCTAGTTCCTGATTATCAGCAGTCGGAGGCTCTTATGATGGATTCAAGAGGCATCTTCATGCCTTGTAACAGTCAAATTGCATTTCTTTTACGTAGCACCTTGATAATTTGGTTGGATAGAGAATTGCGTAGAGTTATGAGATGCCAAGCTTGATGTAACCCCTTTATCAATAACAAAACTTGTTTTGTATAATAAATCCTTGTATCAAATGAACTTGTAAAATCTTGGATTCAGTCACTATCAAATCAAATGTATTCCGTAAATCCAAGACGTGGGGCCTCGGGTTGAACCAACCTTGTGCTACAATGTATAAACTTGAAAATGGTGGAGCCTTGCATTGTTTGAATTTGAGAGTGGGCTAGTGTTGTAACTTGAATGAACACGTCAAACTTGGAGTTGTACAACAATGAATCAAATCAAATTTACTTCAATCCAAGATTCAAGATGCCAAATTCTCATGTTGCCTACAAGCTGCCAGTAATAAAATAACTTCCTCCCTTAAAACCTAAGAGAACCAAAATGATAATGGTTCAATCCTCCTGGATAAGAATAAAGCCTTCCTTGAATTGATCCTGTGATGCATGACCTCGATAAATAATGTCGTTTATACCTGAAGTCAATGTACCTACGCACCCTTGTTAGTCATAACACACGTACATACAAAGTAAAACAACGAGAAACACAAAAACGCGAGGAGGTGGGATCTTAAGGTCAAAAATTAGGGTGCAACAGATGCCCCTATTTAAGTTACTCCTATTCGGAGATATGGAGATTGAAATCTCCGTCTCGACGGGATAGGAGGGACTTAAATATAAACATTGCACGAATTTTTGGCCCTGAGAGGTCAGCGAATGCAAATGATGTGAGATGATATGAGATGCAAGACAAAAGGGTCCTGTGGAGGAAAGATGCCACAGGGGAGAAACTAAACACGACACACGTGAAGAACATGCTCAACGAGCGAGGCTCCCCGGGGGAAGATTGACAATCACAAAGTGTTTGTAAATATGTTGTGAAGAACTTGGGAGAGAAATCCTCTTGAGGAATCTACTGTATATGTCCAATGTAATTGACTCGAGATATCGTCTGGAGAAGTCTACTGCCGAGACTTGTAAACTTGATAGTGAGGATACTTTTGCCAAAGTATTTGCTGTAAAAATCTGTAAGGAATCTACTGCCGAGATTCTGTGTTGAAGTCTGTTGGAGAAATACTTCTGACGAAGTCTTCTGGAAATCTACTGCCGAGATTAACCAGGAACTGTAAGCTATTAGAATGATTGTCATTATAGACTGTAGATGTAATTTGTAGTTGTAAATGTAGTTGTAAATGTAGAACTTCCCCGAGCGTCATAGTCTGGATGCTATGAGCCGGTCTCGGTCCCTTCCCAAAATGATGAAAACTTGTGAGAGCATCTTCATAGGGGGTTGTAAATTTTGTAGATGTCGTGGTAGACTGTAAGTGCAGTTCGTTGTAGAACCCTGTAGATGTAGTTCGTTGTAGAACCCTGTAGGTGTAGTTTGTTGTAGAACCCTGTAGGTGTAGTTGTAAATTGTAGATGTCATTGTGAAACTTCACCGGGGATCTTCGGGGAGATGTGAGCCGGTTGAATTGTAATGTACGTCTTCTCAAATAGAGAGAGACTAAAATAAATGTACACTTAATCTGCATTCAAGTATTGGAGATGTCCACAATGTGATTGCCAAAGGCCGAAGTTCAATTCAAGAAATAACTGAAGAGAAACTGTCAAGCGAGACTCGACCATTGAGATATGAACTCAAATGGGATATGCTGAAATAACCGTTTTCCACGAGGATCAATCTTCATGGGGAAATAGAAATATTATGCTTTTTCTGCCTAGGGCTGACAAATCTAATCGGAGGGATAAGAAGCACCCAAACACCTAGGGATAACTACAGCCAAGGCGACATAATAAAATGAGCACGAAGAATGCAAACAAATGCTCATGCCATGATGTCTACTTGTATGTTATGCGTACGTCTAATGCTGACAAAACAGACAGAAAGAGGCGACCAGAGATGAAATAAATATCTTCTGGATAAACATCTCGACCAATTTTCGAAGATAGAAGTACCACTGGGGATAAACGGAGAACCAACTATGGGATCACACTCCTACTTCAGGGCTCCAAATCTTCTCTTGGGGAATAGAGATCAACATCTTGATAAGTCTGAAAGGTTATCCTGCTGAAGACGAGGATAAAGATCCACTAGGGTGGATTAAACTCATAACTGTAGAAACTTCCTGGATAAAATAAATATCCACTTCACTGGAGAGACTCATGCTGGAGAAGGTCGATGTTGAAGAAGGTCCATTGAGGAGTAAAACACGTCCATTTCACCGGGAAGGTGAAGTTGGAGAAGCAAATCACTGAGGATTAAAATATCATCCACTTCATTGAGGAAGTGAAGTTGAGCAAATCACTAGGAATTTTTGCATTGAAAAGCTTCATTGGAGAATTGTCATGACCACCAAAAATAAAATTTATTGGGGACATGAAGAATGTTGTAAGAACAAGGTAATTCTGTCTTGATGAACTGCGTAATAGTCGCCTATTGAATAATAACTTGTCACGAGTGGGGAAAGATAATCTTTGCGTCTCAATTGCCCCAAGTCATATGGATATGAGAAGAAGTCGTTCTAAGAGGATTTTACAGAAAACATGGCGTCCCATTGTTTTCCAACTCTTCGAGAGATTCGCCGAATCTCGACGTAACCGGCTCTGATTGATGGTACTATCACTGAGTCTTCAAAGATAGCTCTTTAGACGAAATCTAATTTGCACAGAATAACCACTTGGAAATAACTTGCCCCAGGCTACCCGAGTTTTCAAACTTCAACCATGATGTCTGTGTGTAATCTTTTTAGGATATCAAGCAAAGTTAGCAAGTCAGGAATGTTAATTTTGAAACTGTTAATGCAACACATATGTTTGTCTTGAAGTTTTGAAAAGCGATACCCCAATAACTGGTGACCAAAATCACTAGTTAGTATATAAATTTGTTTTATACAACCAATGCCAAATTGAGCATAGCTCATAGGAGTCAGGAAACGTTATCTCACTGAGTATGCTTTCGAAGTAAACCTTATAAGGACTTTTGAGGGTTACATCATGGCTTAGTTTAAGATTGGTAAACAAAGGAAATAAAGGTCACATCTTATTTGTACCCACCCATTTTGAAAGATGTTTATTATTTGGAAAGGTTTTAAGTGTTCAATCGAGCTGACTGAAAATTTCCTGCCCCGGGTTTAAAATGAGGTTGGAAAGGGTTAAAAAGGATTTAACTTCCTTATGTCTTTGGTGTTTAGGAGGTTTGAAAAGAATGCCTTACATCATCAGTAGGTTTTTTCAAAAGCATACATCAAGAGATCTTGCGTTTTACTTCATCATCCTCCTTCCAATTATTCACCAAAGTGAGAGATTTGGGTACAGTCGACATTACAAATTATTTTGAAAAACAATTTGAGTGAAAACGAATGGATTTCTTCAAGACAAACATTTATTGCACTACTTATTCAAAATAACATGTTCTTACATGCCAATTATGCTTTTAATCAAAGAAACAAAACACACACAAGCAGACAAACAAACAACCGATCAATATAAAAGTGTTCCATTCATGACTGGTCTTTCTCCTTTGAAATTTAGCACTTCGTCATCAATCATTTCTTGGACTTTCTCTTGAAAAACTTTTCACTCTTCAATCGAATGCCCCAACACCCCATCATGAAATTCACAGCTGGTGTTCGGGTTGAACCACGGTGGGCGAGACTTCATGATTCTAGTCTTTCTGGGAGTCATTACTGAGTTTCTAGCAAAATAAGACCATAATTGACTGTAAGTCACTGGGATAAGATCAAACCAACGAGTTTCTTCTTTCGGAACACTCAGAGGTGTCTTCTGATTTTGAAACCGTCTTCGAACCTGTCGATCTTGATGCTAATTTGGAGAAATTAACCTTCGTTTATGAGGTAGTCGCTGCTCGCGCTGAGCGGTCACTTCATACTGATGTTGAGGACGAGGTGCTGGAACCGGATCTGATAGGATTGCATTAACATCAACATTTCCTTTCTCTAGGGAATCATCAACTGAAATCTCTTCGTCAGTTTGGTTATTCAAATCATCTTGAATTCTTCCACTTTTGAGTGCATTCTCGATGTTTACTCCGACCTCTATAATTTTGGAGAAATCTGATGGTACAGCGCCTACCATCCTAACATAATAAGAGTCTGGCAGTGTTCTTAGAAACATCTTGCTTAAATCTTTCTCTGGAAGCGGTGGATGAACTTGGGCTGCCAACTCTTTCCATCGTTGAGCAAATTCCTTGAAAGATTCGTCGTCATTCTTACTCGTGTTCATCAATTGATCACTGTCTGGAGCCACGTCCAAATTATAATTGTACTGCTTTATAAAAGCATCGGCTAAATCTTTAAAAGACTGAATACAATTCCTTTGTAGTTTCATATACCATATCAAGGATGCCCCAGATAAACTTTCTTGAAAGCAATGTATCATCAACTCGTCGTTGTCAATATAAGAAGCTATCTTCCGACAGAACATCGTCAAATGATCTCTTGGACAACTAGTACCCTTGTACACTTCAAAGACAGACATCTTAAACTTCGGAGGAATAATTATACCTGGAACCAGACATGACTCCCGAGCATTAAAATCAAATGCATCAGCTCCTTTTGTCATCTTTAATTGCTCTTTGAGATCACGAAGTTCTTTCTCCATTGCCATGAATCTAGGGTCATCCACCTTCATCTTAGTACGAACATTCTGAAGGTTAGGTACAGGCTGTAAAGGCTGGGAAACTCTTTCATCAACTTGACCAACCAGGTTGTCTTGCACAGGCTGCGGTTGCGTAGGAACATCCACTTGTTGAATATTGTCATCAGAGGGAAGATCAAATAATGGATTAGTCCTTGTTCTAAAGCCAGTCATAGAATCCATATCTTTGTTCTCTTTACTATCCTTCGGTAATACTTTGAGCTTGGTCAGATGATCGAGATGTCAACTGACAAAGACAGAAAGACGGATGAGGACGCAACGGAGAAGAGACACATGCATGTGCAAGATGCTAGATGCTAATACAGAAATGAAAGGTTTCATGGAACTCAAGTTCTTATAAACACTACAGAATTACCAAGTAAAATTATTATTTTCCGATATTGGATTACAAGTGAATATTCTTATAAGAGTCCCAACATAATAGCTAAATAAAAGTTAAATAAAGCCCTAAGGAAATCCTTCATTGTGCCTGTTGATTTGTTCCTCCCCTTGGATCGTCTAAAGATTAAATTGATAGAGGAAAATAAATCCTCCATCTCTTCTTTTATTCTTGTTGTAAAGTGAGGAATGAATCCCTTGTGTTCTCGGACCTTTAATATTAGTGAGAGTCTTTTGAACTTAATCTGTTCTTTGATAATAAGGGAAGTCTTTGGCATTTGTCCTTCTGATTTTCTTGATTCAGCGCCTTTAATTTCCTTAGGTCACCCAAGTTAGGACTCTTAAAAGAACATTTCAAAATATTTTCTTATGTAATCCCTATTGGTTCTATAATGTTTATAAATAAACTAGGAATTCCATGAAACCAATGTAATAATGATGCTATATGAATGCAGCAAACACAAGTAGGCACATAGATAAACAAGGATAAACAAGCAAGGGTACCCTAGGTTTGCAACGAGCATGGAGCAAAGGTATACCCATTCCCAGAGGTTGTGGACTAAAGGTTGATTGTACCTGCAGAACAAGGTTCTAAAAGGTTCCCAAAGTCATTAGCCCATCTTTCGGATATTGTCAACTTCCCAACTAACTCGGGGGTTAATAATATTCTCAAGAGAACTTCTTTTGAGTGTAGCATCGCGTAGCACTATTTTGGGAGTACTCCCTCATAGTCCCGCACTACGTCCTAATAAAGGCCAAAGTTGGGTTAAAGGTAACTATGGTCCTTAGTATCATAGACTCCTATTGAGAATAGTAAAAGTTTTCACGACTAAACTCGTTCAACCGAACTATTTTCAAAAGGGTCTCAACTAAGCGGGATTTTCGAGTCAACTTAGTCGGGACTCACTCCCTATAAGCCTCATCGAATATATCACCATCCTATCTTAATTTCTCTCAAGTCCGGGTGTAGGACTTTGTCTCACCACTCAAGGATAACCCAAAAGAAATAAAGAAATCAACAAATCAACAAATAAACAAGTAAGCAAATATGAAGCAATAAACACATAAATAAAACAAGGTAGGGTAACCCACTGAGGGGTCCCCAGTGAAGTCGCCATTTATGTCGCAGTGAAATTTTGATACCAAACTATTGATTAGTTTGAATCTTTAATTCAATTTGCAACCGAACTTTGATTTGTCCAAAGGAAGGGATAAAGATCGAAATTCCCACAATGCAATGCAAATGCAAGCTAGATTGTTATAGGTTCGGGGGTTGGTTAAACTTAGGGAAGGTATTAGCATCCTAAGTTTCTGTAGTACTCTACATGAACATCTTGTTTTATGTTGTTTATTGCTAAGTGTTATCTGCTTAAAGGATTAGAGACCCTAGTGGTTTATTTCTAAGTATACTCGATAAGATATCGCATCTTATGCCTACATATCCTTACGGGAGTGGAATCAGAGTACTTGTAGTTCCCCTAAAGGGTTAGAGGAACTCTTTGACTGTGGTCAAAGTTCCTACGGGTTTAGGGTAGTTGTTTTGATTGGGTTTAGGAGAAGAGATGAGTCTTCATGTTAAGGGAGATGTAACCACCACAAGTGTAAAGGGGGTTGTAGGAAAATAGTCTTTGCATCGTCTTAAGAAAAGGGCTTAAGTACTCGGATTGTTTGACGAGTATGCCTTTATCACTCTTAAGGCAAAGTTCCTACATGTTTGATTGTATTATTGTGGGGGTGGAGATTATATCTCACTTAAGATGATTAACATCTATTCTCTATTGTGTTTGAAAGAGTTGTATAGTATTGTTTGTTTGTCTAAGTTGTAGAGATAATGGTCCTTCCTATGGGGTAGGATCTATCTTAAGCGATCAACTTGAATGGAATCAAGGATCGTGGGGAAATGATGCAAATGACGTGCACTACACACAAGTGTTGACTCATGTGTAGGTTTTTCCTTTGGACGAAATGCGATGCGATAATGTAAATGCGGTAATGTAAATTGCAATGAATAAGTTGCGGAAATGTAAACCATACACATACGCATGAAAGCGCTAGGTGGGTGTGTGCATTGTGGATGGATAAGGATAAAGCATACATACGCATGAAAGCGCTAAGTGTGAATGTGAATGTGTCGTGAAGTGAGTGTGCACGGTTGATTATAGTTTACGCTGTGAGTTGATTTTAATTGATTGATTTTAAACGGCTTGATTTTAAGATGAAAAATTGTTTCTTTGGATGAGATTAGTCTATAAGTTAAAGGTTTCTGAATAAAAGTTACAATGATTTAATTTATGATTATAAAAAAAGAATTAAGTATCTTATGGGTTTCATTTTTTATTTCTAAGAGATTGATATTAAAAATTTTATTATTAAAAGTTTTCAGATGGTAAATTAAGTTGATCTTAATTAGTTTTGAAACAAGTGGTTCTTTTTAATTATTATGAAAGGTTATTATTATTATTATTAAGTAAATATACCTTTTAAAACAATTAAGAAAATGGTTTTCTCATTATAAAAATAGTTTAAATAGATAAGTTATTAAATTGCAACAATGATTCATATTACAAATAAGTTATATAAAAAAGGGTGAAATGGATTAATTAAAAATTAATTAAGAAAGATTAATTAAAAGAGTTATTAGTTATTTATAAATAAAATGTCCATTTGAAATTATTGGATTAATTGAGTAAAAGAAACAATTATATTAAAAAGTTAATAGAAAAAAATGATATTAAATTAATTAATAAAGGGGTTAAATTTAAAATGTCAAAAAAAAAAATTAAAGTTAATTAGTTAATTATGAAAGACATGATGATGATTAAATAAAAAAATGGTGAGGTTAACGGTTAATTAGGGTGACTTATGAATGATTAAGGTATGTGTAATGATTAGTGTGTGTGTGTGTGTGAATAATGTCATTATTACATCAGTAAACAAAATAAAATAAATAAAATAAAAAACACGAAAAAAAACTAAATTCCCCCCCCCCCCCAAAACCCTCGATCGGAGATCACCTTCTCTCCATCAATCTGCTCCGCCGTTGCTCTTCGCTCACCTTTCCTCTCCTTCGATTCTCTCAGTTCTTCTTCTATGATCGTTCGCCTCTTCTCTCTTCCTACAAAGATCAAACAAGAAACGAGGGATGTTAAAGGGTTAGCGAAAAGAATCCCACGGTTCGAAAAGTGGTTCAGCCGTGGATGATCTCGATGGCGGACGACGGTGGTGATGTCGATGGGTCTTGTAGCGAAGGTTTTTTTTTTGAGGTTAGCGGACGGATTTACGTGAAGGTTGCTTCGATTTCTCCGTTGAGGGCTAAGGAAGAACACGAGATAAGTTGGATCTCTCCCACTCTTATTTCGCAATCTCAGGGTTTTAATTTGGGAAATTTGCGAATAGACATGATTTGTTTAGTGTCTGGGGTTCTCGCTTCTATTATGAATTTGATTTAGGTTTTTTTTTGTGTATTTCTGAGAATCTGTTTGTGGCTAGGTTAGAGTTTCTTGATTGGGATTTTTGTGTGTATGAGTTTTGTGTATCGATCTCTGTGTGTATAGTCGTCTGGATCCCTTTTCCTTCTGTCGCAGTGAAATTTTGATACCAAACTATTGATTAGTTTGAATCCTTATTTCAATTAGCAACCGAACTTTGATTTGTCCAAAGGAAGGGATAAAGATCGAAATTCCCACAATGCAATGCAAATGCAAGCTAGATTGTTATAGGTTCGGGGGTTGGTTAAACTTAGGGAAGGTATTAGCATCCTAAGTTTCTGTAGTACTCTACATGAACCTCTTGTTTTATGCTGTTTATTGCTAAGTGTTATCTGCTTAAAGGATTAGAGACCCTAGTGGTTTATTTCTAAGTATACTCGATAAGATATCGCATCTTATGCCTACATATCCTTACGGGAGTGGAATCAGAGTACTTGTAGTTCCCCTAAAGGGTTAGAGGAGCTCTTTGACTGTGGTCAAAGTTCCTACGGGTTTAGGGTAGTTGTTTTGATTGGGTTTAGGAGAATAGATGAGTCTTCATGTTAAGGGAGATGTAACCACCACAAGTGTAAAGGGGGTTGTAGGAAAATAGTCTTTGCATCGTCTTAAGAAAAAGGCTTAAGTACTCGGATTGTTTGACGAGTATTGCCTTTATCACTCTTAAGGCAAAGTTCCTACATGTTTGATTGTATTATTGTGGGGGTGGAGATTATATCTCACTTAAGATGATTAACATCTATTCTCTATTGTGTTTGAAAGAGTTGTGTAGTGTTGTTTGTTTGTCTAAGTTGTAGAGATAATGGTCCTTCCTATGGGGTAGGATCTATCTTAACCGATCAACTTGAATGGAATCAAGGATCGTGGGGAAATGATGCAAATGACGTGCACTACACACAAGTGTTGACTCATGTGTAGGTTTTTCCTTTGGACGAAATGCGATGCGATAATGTAAATGCGGTAATGTAAATTGCAATGAATAAGTTGCGGAAATGTAAACCATACACATACGCATGAAAGCGCTAGGTGTGTGTGCATTGTGGATGGATAAGGATAAAGCATACATACGCATGAAAGCGCTAAGTGTGAACGTGAATGTGTCGTGAAGTGAGTGTGCACGGTTGATTATAGTTTACGCTGTGAGTTGATTTTAATTGATTGATTTTAAACGGCTTGATTTTAAGATGAAAAATTGTTTCTTTGGATGAGATTAGTCTATAAGTTAAAGGTTTCTGAATAAAAGTTACAATGATTTAATTTATGATTATAAAAAAAGAATTAAGTATCTTATGGGTTTCATTTTTTATTTCTATGAGATTGATATTAAAAATTTTATTATTAAAAGTTTTCAGATGGTAAATTAAGTTGATCTTAATTAGTTTTGAAACAAGTGATTCTTTTTAATTATTATGAAAGGTTATTATTATTATTAAGTGAATATACCTTTTAAAACAATTAAGAAAATGGTTTTCTCATTATAAAAATAGTTTAAATAGATAAGTTATTAAATTGCAACAAGGATTCATATTACAAATAAGTTATATAAAAAAGGGTGAAATGGATTAATTAAAAATTAATTAAGAAAGATTAATTAAAAGAGTTATTAGTTATTTATAAATAAAAGGTCCATTTGAAATTATTGGATTAATTGAGTAAAAGAAACAATTATATTAAAAAGTTAACAGAAAAAATGATATTAAATTAATTAATAAAGGGGTTAAATTTAAAATGTCAAAAAATAAAAATTAAAGTTAATTAGTTAATTATGAAAGATATGATGATGATTAAATAAAAAAAAAATGGTGAGGTTAACGGTTAATTAGGGTGACTTATGAATGATTAAGGTGTGTGTAATGATTAGTGTGTGTGTGTGAATAATGTCATTATTACATCAGTAAAAAAAATAAAAAAAATAAAATAAAAAACACGAAAAAAAAACTAAATTCCCCCCCCCCCCCCCCCCCCCCAAAACCCTCGATCGGAGATCACCTTCTCTCCATCGATCTGCTCCGCCGTTGCTCTTCGCTCACCTTTCCTCTCCTTCGATTCTCTCAGTTCTTCTTCTATGATCGTTCGCCTCTTCTCTCTTCCTACAAAGATCTAACAAGAAACAAGGGATGTTAAAGGGTTAGCGAAAAGAATCCCACGGTTCGAAAAGTGGTTCAGCCGTGGATGATCTCGATGGCGGACGGCGGTGGTGATGTCGATGGGTCTTGTAGCGAAGGTTTTTTTTTTGAGGTTAGCGGACGGATTTACGTGAAGGTTGCTTCGATTTCTCCGTTGAGGGCTAAGGAAGAACACGAGATAAGTTGGATCTCTCCCACTCTTATTTCGCAATCTCAGGGTTTTAATTTGGGAAATTTGCGAATAGACATGATTTGTTTAGTGTATGGGGTTCTCGCTTATTTTATGAATTTGATTTAGGTTTTTTTTGTGTATTTCTGAGAATCTGTTTGTGGCTAGGTTAGGGTTTCTTGATTGGGATTTTTGTGTGTATGAGTTTTGTGTATCGATCTCTGTGTGTATAGTCGTCTGGATCCCTTTTCCTTCTGTCGCGGTGAAATTTTGATACCAAACTATTGATTAGTTTGAATCTTTAATTCAATTTGCAACCGAACTTTGATTTGTCCAAAGGAAGGGATAAAGATCGAAATTCCCACAATGCAATGCAAATGCAAGCTAGATTGTTATAGGTTCGGGGGTTGGTTAAACTTAGGGAAGGTATTAGCATCCTAAGTTTCTGTAGTACTCTACATGAACCTCTTGTTTTATGCTGTTTATTGCTAAGTGTTATCTGCTTAAAGGATTAGAGACCCTAGTGGTTTATTTCTAAGTATACTCGATAAGATATCGCATCTTATGCCTACATATCCTTACGGGAGTGGAATCAGAGTACTTGTAGTTCCCCTAAAGGGTTAGAGGAGCTCTTTGACTGTGGTCAAAGTTCCTACGGGTTTAGGGTAGTTGTTTTGATTGGGTTTAGGAGAATAGATGAGTCTTCATGTTAAGGGAGATGTAACCACCACAAGTGTAAAGGGGGTTGTAGGAAAATAGTCTTTGCATCGTCTTAAGAAAAAGGCTTAAGTACTCGGATTGTTTGACGAGTATTGCCTTTATCACTCTTAAGGCAAAGTTCCTACATGTTTGATTGTATTATTGTGGGGGTGGAGATTATATCTCACTTAAGATGATTAACATCTATTCTCTATTGTGTTTGAAAGAGTTGTGTAGTGTTGTTTGTTTGTCTAAGTTGTAGAGATAATGGTCCTTCCTATGGGGTAGGATCTATCTTAACCGATCAACTTGAATGGAATCAAGGATCGTGGGGAAATGATGCAAATGACGTGCACTACACACAAGTGTTGACTCATGTGTAGGTTTTTCCTTTGGACGAAATGCGATGCGATAATGTAAATGCGGTAATGTAAATTGCAATGAATAAGTTGCGGAAATGTAAACCATACACATACGCATGAAAGCGCTAGGTGTGTGTGCATTGTGGATGGATAAGGATAAAGCATACATACGCATGAAAGCGCTAAGTGTGAATGTGAATGTGTCGTGAAGTGAGTGTGCACGGTTGATTATAGTTTACGCTGTGAGTTGATTTTAATTGATTGATTTTAAACGGCTTGATTTTAAGATGAAAAATTGTTTCTTTGGATGAGATTAGTCTATAAGTTAAAGGTTTCTGAATAAAAGTTACAATGATTTAATTTATGATTATAAAAAAAAAGAATTAAGTATCTTATGGGTTTCATTTTTTATTTCTAAGAGATTGCTATTAAAAAATTTATTATTAAAAGTTTTCAGATGGTAAATTAAGTTGATCTTAATTAGTTTTGAAACAAGTGGTTCTTTTTAATTATTATGAAAGGTTATTATTATTATTATTAAGTGAATATACCTTTTAAAACAATTAAGAAAATGGTTTTCTCATTATAAAAATAGTTTAAATAGATAAGTTATTAAATTGCAACAATGATTCATATTACAAATAAGTTATATAAAAAAGGGTGAAATGGATTAATTAAAAATTAATTAAGAAAGATTAATTAAAAGAGTTATTAGTTATTTATAAATAAAAGGTCCATTTGAAATTATTGGATTAATGGAGTAAAAGAAACAATTATATTAAAAAGTTAATAGAAAAATGATATTAAATTAATTAATAAAGGGGTTAAATTTAAAATGTCAAAAAAAAATTAAAGTTAATTAGTTAATTATGAAAGATTTGATGATGATTAAATAAAAAAAATGGTGAGGTTAACGGTTAATTAGGGTGACTTATGAATGATTAAGGTGTGTGTAATGATTAGTGTGTGTGTGAATAATGTCATTATTACATCAGTAAACAAAATAAAATAAATAAAATAAAAAACACGAAAAAAAACTAAATTCCCCCCCCCCCCCCCCCCCCCCAAAACCCTCGATCGGAGATCACCTTCTCTCCATCGATCTGCTCCGCCGTTTCTCTTCGCTCACCTTTCCTCTCCTTCGATTCTCTCAGTTCTTCTTCTATGATCGTTCGCCTCTTCTCTCTTCCTACAAAGATCAAACAAGAAACAAGGGATGTTAAAGGGTTAGCGAAAAGATTCCCACGGTTCGAAAAGTGGTTCATCCGTGGATGATCTCGATGGCGGACGGCGGTGGTGATGTCGATGGGTCTTGTAGCGAAGGTTTTTTTTTTTTAGGTTAGCAGACGGATTTACGTGAAGGTTGCTTCGATTTCTCCGTTGAGGGCTAAGGAAGAACACGAGATAAGTTGGATCTCTCCCACTCTTATTTCACAATCTCAGGGTTTTAATTTGGGAAATTTGCGAATAGACATGATTTGTTTAGTGTCTGGGGTTCTCGCTTTTTTTATGAATTTTATTTAGGTTTTTTTTGTGTATTTCTGAGAATCTGTTTGTGGCTAGGTTAGGGTTTCTTGATTGGGATTTTTGTGTGTATGAGTTTTGTGTATCGATCTCTGTGTGTATAGTCGTCTGGATCCTTTTTCCTAAATGAACACAGGTCATACTTATAGGCTGAAGTGAATTGAATTCGTGATTTGAGAATTTAATGTGAGATAAACTGTCCGTTCTTGTTTTGGCAAGAGAATAATGTCTGTCTAAACATGTTTGTGTATTTGCTTTATGTGTGGTATCCCCTTGAATGAGATTTCAAAATCTTCCCTTTATTGTGAACTGTGGTAAATGCTGGACTGACTCATTCTTACAATGTTTCGTGTGCTGCAGGTACTCATTGAATTGCTTCCCTTCTGAGGCAGACATGCTAGGACTGTTATAGGAAGAAACAAAACTTTCCATTTTTCGCCAACCTGATGGAAGGTACGAACTCTGTTAAGCTCAGTTTTGGGAGATTTATCTTGGTCAATACGCTGGAGGGTGGATGTGATGGAATTTCGCCACTGAGAGCTGCATAAACTATCAACGTATCCTCGATCTTGCTTGCTAATACTTCGACCATTCCGACTGCCCTGTCATGTGGTATATGCGTGAAAGTTGGTTAGTTGCAACCATGACACATCAAGCTCGTTATTTGGCGGCGTTTGCAGAATACATGTGCAGGGGGATTCCTTAGAAGTTGTAATTTTGTATTTCGATGTAATATGCACTTGGTTTAATTTGTCTCTTGGAATTTATGTTGTTGCAGGATACTGATGGCGGTCAAGAATGTGGGATTTTGTTCTCTGCTCTTTCAATTCTTCAATGTACGCTTGCTGGTGATGTGATTGTGATTGTTACCGTGCGTGATGCCTTTTTATGCTTTTATCCAAATTGTATCTTCTGCTTGGATTTCCTTTCTTGCATTTTGTCCTCTACTATGGGATATATATGTATTTGCTGCTTTGAGTGTTCTACTTTGTGAACGTGTACGAATGTGTATATGTGAAGTTTCAGTAATGTCGGTCGAGGTCATCTGATATTGTGTCGGTCTTTTTCTGGTGAGAACTTTGCTCTTGTCTGTATGATTGTATATTGGAGTGTATTTGTGATTTTGTTTGCTCTTCAATGCTTTTTCTGCTGTGAGTGTTTTTTATGAGACTTTGTTTTCTCGAACATGTGTGTTGATTTTGGTACGTGAATGATGATTTGAGAATTTGGTAGATTTGTAGAGTTGATGATATTTTCCAGAATTCTCACGTGTATATGAGGGTTGTCAGTATATTCTCCCCTTTGGTAAAGCATTCTACTTGTATGTGCTGATTTTGGTGAAAAGCATATTATGCTTATTTGCGCATATTGCTTTTGTGAGCAAGACCTTTGATTGAATTTGATGAGTTTCTATGCGATTCTGTGGACTTATCATCTCTGTTGTTTGTTATTAGGATGCCAACCCCTGTCTAATGCTTGTTTATTGTGAATGCAGGCTCAGATATTGACGACGGCGCCGGTTATTGTTTAAGCCGCTGGAAAATACACTCCAAGTTTTGACTGATAAATGTTTCCTACTGCATCAAGAGACAACTGGACTCTTAATGGACAAGCATCATCTGGTGAAAAGTTGGTAAGCAGCCGTTCTTTTAACACGGATTCTTCAATCTTAGGTTCTGCACTATCATAGTAACGAATGATTTATTTGACTGGCTTTCAGTTAGTTTTATCTTGAGGCTTGATGCGTTTTCATCCTTCTGTGTCGTAACTGAGTTCTGATTTGACAGGTTGTGTTTGGTCTCAAGGTAGCAGCAACTTCTTTAAATACAAAGTCTCATAAGTCCTTCGATGGCGTCACCGAGAGCACTCCGCTGACTAGGATCTCTGGTTTTCCTCCCTTTCTGTCATATAATTGCTTTCTGAAAACTGCCCGCTCTGCCTCGACATATCGTGAGATTCGAGAACTTCCGTCTTGAAAACAACATTATTGCCATTTGAACAAAGTCGGCATTCCGTTTCGGAGGGAACCTCCCCGCTGCCAGCATGTTGTTATTCGTTTAACTAATGTTTTGAAAATAACTTATACTTAGAGTATCTGTTTCAGAATTCGTCTGGTTTTGTTTTGGTTTGTTATCTTAATTGATGTGCTTTAAGCCATTGCAGGTCTTTGTTGTTTCAGCTCCATCTCCGACGAAGGCTGCTCTTGAGGGATCTCAGGCTCCTGATTTTGATGGTCAGTCGGGTTGTCATGGCTAGAAGTTGTCCACATTGGTAAAGATTGACTAAACGAGTCATGGCTTCCTGCAGGGTAATAACCAAACAGCGGCTGCTGGTAACGGTGATCCATTTATCTTTGGCTATTAACTTGCAATTTATGCTAGGTCTGTCCTGATTATCAATTTGTTGCTTTGACAGGTTGTGATGTCGGCGTTGCGTAGACTGGCGGCAAGGTGTTGATTCCTGCAGAGCATATCAGTTAGACAGTTGGATTCACAAAATGATACTGCTAAAAGTCAAATACGTGAGCTTCTGATGTTGTTTTGTGCAGGCTATGGCTGAACATTGACGGTGCCGGTAGTCCAAGCAGTGACCTTGTGGAAGAACAGAACCACGGCCCTATGATATCACGGGAGTTGGGATTAAATAGAGATGCGGTACGCCGTCAGCTTTTCGCCGTTCAAAAAGGCATATATTCAAATGCTCTTATCCTTTGTATCTGTCTGAAGTAACAAAACCATCATCTAGTTCCTGATTATCAGCAGCCGTAGGCTCTTATGACGGATTCAAGAGGCATCTTCACGCCTTGTAACAGTCAAATTGCATTTCTTTTACGTAGCACCTTGATAATTTGGTTGGATAGAGAATTGTGTAGAGTTATGAGATGCCAAGCTTGATGTAACCCCTTTATCAATAACAAAACTTGTTTTGTATAATGAATCCTTGTATCAAATGAACTTGTAAAATCTTGGATTCAGTCACTATCAAATCAAATGTATTCCGTAAATCCAAGACGTGGGGCCTCGGGTTGAACCAACCTTGTGCTACAATGTATAAACTTGAAAATGGTGGAGCCTTGCATTGTTTGAATTTGAGAGTGGGCTAGTGTTGTAACTTGAATGAACACGTCAAACTTGGAGTTGTACAACAATGAATCAAATCAAATTTACTTCAATCCAAGATTCAAGATGCCAAATTCTCATGTTGCCTACAAGCTGCCAGTAATAAAATAACTTCCTCCCTTAAAACCTAAGAGAACCAAAATGATAATGGTTCAATCCTCCTGGATAAGAATAAAGCCTTCCTTGAATTGATATTGTGATGCATGACCTCGATAAATAATGTTGTTTATACCTGAAGTCAATGTACCTACGCACCCTTGTTAGTCATAACACACGTACATACAAAGTAAAACAACGAGAAACACAAAAACGCAAGGAGGTGGGATCTTAAGGTCAAAAATTAGGGTGCAACACTCATCCTCCTCCAAGGAAGGAAACCTTACCAGCTTGTGATAACAATCAATACGGACTCTATTATACTGCATCTAATTCATACCCAAGATCATATCTAATCCTTCTAACGGCAAACACACCAAGTCCATAATGAAGTCTTTACCATATATGGTCAAAGGACAACTTAAACATACCAAAGATGTAGTTACCGACCCCGAAGCGGGTGTCTCAATAACCATATCACCACCACAAGAAGACAAACACAAATCCAAACGCTTGGCGCACTCAAAAGAAATGAACGAATGAGTCGCTCCGGTATCAATAATAGCAACTAAAGGCATATTATTAATAAAGCATGTACCTTTAATCAACCGATCCGCATTAGTAGTGTCTGCACCAGCTAATGAAAATACCTTCCCACTTGTTAGAGCTTGCTTTGGCTTAGTACACTTTGTACTAATATGACCAACTTCCCCACAGTTGTAACACTTCACCATGTTCCTTCTACAATCAGTTGTAGCATGGCCGATACTTCCACAGTTAGCACACTTCGCTCCATTCTTCTTACACTCAAAAGATTTGTGCCCCACTTCACCGCACCTATACACACTTAATGGGACCAGAACTTCCACCTCCGGACCTCTTAACAAAGTTTTCCCTATGCTTGCCTTTATCAGTAGGCGTCACATAAGGTCCACTCCTTACCGGTTGCTTCCCTCTCTTCTCATTCAAACTCTTATAGTGAGTAGAACGAGCTTTACTATCTTCTTCAAAGATTCTACAGCATTCGATCAAGTCCGAAAATCTCCTAATCCTCTGATAACCCACCGCTTGCTTGATCTCAGGGCGCAAGCCGTTCTCATACTTAACACACTTGGAAAATTCCGCTGTCACCGCATCATAGTGAGGATGAAACTTCACTAACTCTGTGAACTTAGCCGTGTAGTCTATCACGGACATATTGCCTTGTTTCAATTCCAGGAACTCCATCTCCTTCCTTCCCTTCACACTCTCAGGATAATACTTTCTCAAAAATTTGGTGCGAAACAAATTCCAAGTGATTTCCTCATCGTCTACTTCAAGAACTTGTCTCATACCGACCCACCAGTCGTCGGCCTCCTATCTCAGCATGTGAGTCCCAAGTCTCACCTTGTTGCCTTCAGCACAATTCATAACTCTGAAGATCCTCTCGATCTCCTTTAACCAAATCTGAGCACCGTCCGGATCAAACCTTCCCTTGAATAACGAC
This sequence comes from Lathyrus sativus, assembly GCA_963859935.3. Taxonomy (NCBI): domain Eukaryota; kingdom Viridiplantae; phylum Streptophyta; class Magnoliopsida; order Fabales; family Fabaceae; genus Lathyrus; species Lathyrus sativus. Next base: position 708,061,702 of record OZ012735.1, on the reverse strand, counting down.
GGCTGATTCTTTCTAAACTCATCATTAGCATTCACATTCGGCGCACCCTGCGCACATATATCAATTCATAGACATGCACACATATACATATATATTCACACATACATGTATCTTCAAGCCTTCTATTCATGCCAATTATCAACAATCTACATAAACATCTACATTCATGTTTATTCACCATATATCAGGCACAGATGTTTACATGCAACTCATAGAGACCGACACACGACTCTATGCAGATGCAAATGCGGTACCAACTCATTTCAGCAGGTTCAATTGAAGAACCAAAATAACCATCGCTCACACCCCACATGGGCACACGAGGTTCTGCAGATTCATCGAGGAATCAAATATAACCATTGCAACATACGAGGTTCTGTAAATCCACCAAGGGATCAATAAATAACCATCGCTCACACCCCACAAGGGCACACGAGGTTCTGCAGATTCACCGAGGAATCAATATATAACCATCGCTCACACTCCACAAGGGCACACGAGGTTCTGCAGATTCACCAAGGAATCAATCAACACAAGAATGCATACCATGATGCTTCACATGCAACATGACTCATGACACTCTTGAAATGCATACATGTTTACAAACATACTCATGCATTCATCACATTCATCGCGTACATTCACTATGCATTTCTATTTAATTCAAATAAATGCACAAAATTGCCAAACGGCCACATTTCACACCTCACAAATCACAAACTAAGATTCACGCCATACGGCTACCCACAACACACATAACAGCATATAATTAGTCATCTCAGACAAGGAATGATCGCAACCAAACCACACAACCAATCCACGAATGGAAAACACAAGAAAAGAAAATGTGCTGCTGTGTTCGTTAACCTTCGCCTGGCGAAGCCTCTGGCGAACCTTCGCTACTTCGTTCACCTGGCGAACTTGCCAGCGAAGACCACTGGGAGTTATTCTGGAAGTACTCGCTAAAACTCGCTAGCACACTCACCTGGCGAACTTGCCAGCGAAGACAAGATGTTTGCTACTGACTTGGTTCGCTGCTGCTCGCTGGGCTTCGCCTGGCGAAGCTTCGCTGCTGCTCGCTGGGCTTCGCCTGGCGAAGCTTCGCTGCCATTCGCCTGGCGAACCTGCGAAATCATAACTCCCATGGTTGTCTAAAAGCACAAACCTCATAAACCGACCGATTTAATCCAAATCAGTTCCAGTAGCACGGCCCACTCATCACCCGACTATACTACACCGTCTATTCCAAATTCTAACCGATAAAACTCAGTTTCTACCGATTAAATCAACTTTCGACCTAGAAATGGAAACATAGAAAACGATCCAACAAATCCAATCTAGCACATACATGATCATATACATTATTAAAATGATAAAACTTCTCACCCTTACCTGATTAATCGCAAGCTAAGGTTGATTCTTGATGATTCTAGGTTTTGCTCCACTTTCTCTTCTTTTCTCTCCTCCTCTTTTCTTTCTCTTGTTTTTCTTCTTAATGTTTCTATCTTTCTCTTTTCTCTCTATATCACATATTCTATTTTCTTTCCTCCCAAATTCTTTCCACACACTTATCAATTAATTCTCACAAAATATCCACATAATATTATCACTAATGCCCAAAATACCCTCCAACCTATTTTTACCCGAAACTCTCAAAGTCGGCAAAAATAGCTCAATATGTAAACATAACATATTATCACACAAATTCCTCATAAATAAAATAATCACTTAAATAAATCAAATAAGGACTCAATAAAAATGGGAATTCAGAATCGGGGCGTTACAGAAGCCGTGAGAAGATGTTTTGAAGCAGCGTCAAAGGGACTGAACGCTATCGCCGCCAGACCGAAGACTCCTGCTTAAGCACTTCTGCCCAGCAGCGCCAATGAAGAAAATCCACTCCCTCGCATCGACTACATCGACCTCTACAGTCGCTCCTATGAAGACAACCAGAAAACTCAGAAGGCAAAGGGAAGGGAAGTCAAGTCACCTTCGGACACCTCTTCCGGTAGCAACGAAGCTGCCCATCCTATGCGCCCCATCCCAGATGGAGAATTCGAGTTTGTCCCACTCAGCGATGACCCCAGGCAAGGAGTGAAGATCAGAGCCAGCCTCCCCGAGCTAGAGAGGAAACATCTGAGAGCATGTCTCTAAGAGAATGCAGACCTGTTTGCGTGGAGTTCCACGGAGATGCCCGGATTGGACCCTAAGGTGCCTTGTCACCATCTCACCATCGACCTCACCGTTAGAGTTGTTGCCCAACATAGAAGACGACAGTCCCCGGAGAAAACGGTGGCTGCCGAGTAAGCTGTAAAGGACCTCTTAGAGGCAAATTTTATATCAGAGGCCAAGTACTCCACTTGGCTGTCAAATGTTGTACTCGTTAAAAAGAATAATAGAAAATGACGCATGTGTGTTGATTATACCGATTTTACCAGGGCATGCCCTAAAGACGCATGCCCCCTCCCCAACATAGATAACCTAGTAGGTAATTCTGCCGGTTTTAAATTACTATCATTCATGGACCCTATTCAGGCTACAACCAAATACCCATGGCTTAAAATGACAAAAAGTACACGACCTTCATGACCGAATCGGACAACTATTACTATAACGTAATGCCCTTTGGCCTAAAGAATGTCGGTGCTACCTACCAAAGAATGATGAATAAGGTTTTCCAAGGAGAGATTGAGGATATGCTTGAAGTCTATATGAACGACATGTTCGTGAAGTCCCACGATAAATTCGATCACACGATCCATTTAAGGAAGGTTTTCGAACAAGCCAGGAAATACAAGATGCGCTTTAACCCGGAGAAGTGCACGTTCGGGGTACGAGCGTGCAAGTTCCTCGGTTTCTACCTAACCGAATGAGGAATCGAAGCTAATCCCGACAAATATAGAGCCTTCTCCGAGTTCCCCACGCCGAACTCAAAAAGTTCATCCAGTCCCTCAATGGGATGCTTGCATCGCTTTCCCGCTGCGGCCAAATCTGCCCAACACGCCCTCCCCTTCTTCAAAATCCTCCGCAAGGAAGCCACGCTCGAATGGACAGAAGAATGTGACAAAGCTATCCTCCACCTAAAGCAAGCCCTGTCTGCACCTCCAGTCCTTTCCCGACCAAAAAATGGGGAAACTTTCTTTCTCTACCTCGCCGTTGCAGCCGAGGCTGTGAGCACAACCTTCACCTGTGAAACCTATGAGGGGCATAAGCCCATCTATTTCACGAGCAAGGCGCTGCAAGGGTCAGAATTACGATATCAATAGATAGAGAAGATGGCTCTCGCCCTTATCAATATTGCAAGGAGACCAAGGCATTATTTTCTGGGACACAACATTATGGTGCGCACGGACCAACCCATAAAGCAGCTGCTGGGCCATCCAGATATGGATGGAAGGATGTTCAGATGGTCTCTAGAGATGTCCGAGTTCGAAATTCAGTACAAGAGTAGAAAGACCCTGAAGGCTCAGGTACTAGCTGACTTCGTGGCAGAAATGATTTTGCTCGTGCAACCTAACGAAGGTGCCCACAGGTGGGTCATATTTGTCGACAGTGCCTCCAGCTCGGCAGGTAGCGGAGCAGGCGTCATCCTAGAAAACAAGGAGGGAATCCTCATTGAAGTCTCACTTACACTATCCTTCCCATCCTCCAACTACCATGTTGAGTACGAAGCCTTCTTGGTCGGCCTACATATTGCCGAAGATTTGGGAGCAGACGAAGTTGTCATCTGCATCGATTCTCACCTAGTGGCCCTCCAGGCCTGGGGAGAGTATCAAGTCAAGAACGATAACATTTCTGAGTACCTAGCCCTGATCAAAGAGAAGATGGTGAAATTCTCCTCCGTGGAAGTCAAATACGTTCCCCGCGAGCACAATGCCCAAACAGATATCTTGTCAAAGCTAGCCAGCATAAAGAAGAAATAGGGAAACAAATTTGTCATCCAAGAGATACTCCTCCGACCAAGCATCGAGAAAGAATCTCCGATACTCGACGTGCACATCGTCGGCGACGACCACTGCTGGATGACTCCAGTATACAACTACCTTACTAAAAACGAGCAACCATCTGATCCAAAGGAAGCCAACATTATAATGCGCATATTATGCTCCTACTTCCTGGTCAAAAACAAAATGTACAGACGAGGATTCTCCATACCTCTTCTCAAGTGCGTCGAGAAAAAACGGTCGCCCATGTCCTACGCCGAATCCACGAAGGGATAAACGTCCAACACTTAGGTGGGAGGTCCCTCGTGAGGAAAGCTCTGTGAGCAGGTTACTAATGGCTGACCATGCAAAACGATGTGAAAGAACACGTAAAGAAATGCGACAATGCCAAAGGCACGGGGACATGCTTCTAGCGCCACCCAACGAGCTTATGGCAATGTCCTCCCCGTGGCCCTTCGCCTGGTGGAGTCTGGACATCCTGAGACCCTTCATCGTAGGCTCCAACCAGAATAAACACTTAATAGTAGGAGTGGACTATTTCACCAAGTGAATAGAAGCTGAAGCGTTGACCAAGATAACAACCCACAACATACTTCGCATCTATAAGAGAAACATCCTTGCCCGTTTTGGCATTCCTCAAGCGATTGCGACAGACAAGAAACATAGTTCACAGACAAAAAATTCCAAGAATTCGTCGCTCAGCTAGGCCCGAAACAACACTTCGCATCCGTCGAGCACCCTCAGACTAACGGGCAAGCTGAAGCAGCAAACAAAGTAATCTTACGAGGTCTCAAAAGAAGACTGGACGAAACAAAGAGATAGCGGGTCGAGGAGCTACACAACGTGCTTTAGGCCTATCGCGCTACACCTCATTCGTCCATCGGAGAATCCCTTTTTCGCCTAGCATATGGGACATAGGCGGTAATCTCCATCGAAACTCACGTGCCGACTAGATGAACGGAAGCACCTTTGGATGAAGAAGCAAACAACAAGGCCTTAAGGGAAGAATCGATCTCGTCAAGGTGGTTCGGATAGGGGCAGCCCACCCCGAAGCCTCACTCAAGCAGAAATTAACAATTAGGCACAATGCCAAGGTCATCAGACGAGAATTCTAAGTAGGTAGCCTCGTCCTAAGAAGGAATCACAAAGATTCCCGATAGAGCAAGCTCGCCGCAAACTGGGAAGGACCCTACCGCATTAGAGCAAAAACGGAGAACGGGGCCTACTACCTAGAATGCCTAACCGGGGAAGAATTAGCTCTACCATAGAATGTCGAAAAGCTGAAGCAATACTACAGCTAAGGCCCCACCGTCGATGTGCTCAGACCAAGCGTCGGGCACGTTGAACGATTGAAAGTTGCACGCCCAGGTACAGGCGATGCATCACCAAAAGATCTAGGCAAGGGTTTGGAAAAGATGCCTACCCATGTTCGATAGCGGTTCCTCGACCGAGCCCATCGTCTCCATAATACCATGAACGGCAGAACCTCCAGCATGATGGGAGGTTCACACCGCAGACTCAGTCCACGACCGTGACCTGAGTTTCGCCCTTCCCGAAACAACCTAGGTTATTTCAATCAGTCCTCCGCACTGTCAAACATCATCCTTCGAGCATACCTAGAACATAACAAGTTACTAAGTGTTTCTTACGACCGTGTTGGACAGTGCAAGACACTTAGAAAATATCCAACATAACGTACAACTAAGTACTTCTGACGACCGCGTTGGATGACGCAGAACACTTAGAAAATATTCAGCAAAACCTAAACATACAGACACACTGGCATACTATATAGCTACGTACATATAATTTAAGACGACCACAAAGGTCTTTTATTATGCATAATACAATTAAAAGGGGACCATGCCCCACAAAATAAGATTACAACAAAATTACATGAACGACACGCGGGCCAACGGGTACGACTACTCCTCTTGCTGGATGTCTTTGTTCGGCTCCTGATCACTCTCACGTGTGTTAAATCGAAGGAACTCTGGGATGACTATCTGGCCGTCCTTAACCGTGTAAAGGAACCTTGTGCCCTCAATTTTCAGCTTGACCCCCGGGTTCACCACCTTTATCTGGTCCACCACATTTTGGAAGGCTTCCTCGCGGATAGCCATTAGGTCGCCAGCAGCCTGGACGAACCGAGTGTTGCACCCTAATTTTTGACCATAAGATCTCACCTCTTTTGTGCATATTTATGTTATTATCACTAACAAGTGTGTGCAGGCGTAAATCTCAAAGGTTGCAGACCCAAGAGTTTGTGAATCAGAAGCTCGCATCCTGAAGTCAATTTCAAGTATATAAGGGGGTTTATTACAAATTCAAAGACGTCAACCCAAGCTAACAATCCAAGATATATGAACAATAGGGATCCTTATGTGGCAATCATCAAGATCCATCTCCAACCTCAGTACTCATATTATCATAAGGTCCAAACTCAAATTCCAAGACTTCGACTCTTATGGTTTCAACCACATTGGAGGATTCGTGCTACATTTTCGTTTTACTATATATGGGAGTTCTTATAATCCAAGGGATTCGTGGCCGTGATAGTCAGGTTAACTTTAAGACCTAATTCAAGTTTCAAATTAAATTCAAGGACAGTTTTAATCAATTTATCATTCACACTCAAGTACTCAACTTACGAGCTCAAGGAGATCTTGTATTAAGGTCTTATGGTCTCAAATTAAACGCAATATGGACTTTATTATCAAAGTAACACAATGTTCAACTAAGTCAATTACAAATATTCCAAGAATGATACTGAAAGATCATTACAATAATTAGTTATCCGAGAATTCCGTCAAAGTCATTACAACAGAGGCGTTACAAATGTACACAATCTGTATACTTCATGAATGTTTTTGGCAACATGTGAATGACGAAGCCAACGTGACAACTAGCTTCATGGAGCTCATACCCAAGCCATTGGTTCCATTTCCTAAGCAAACTCCAACCCGAAGACGTGCGACAAATCTCCACGCTTTTTCCTTTCCAAGTTCACATGCCCTAACCTGCAGAAACACAACCGGTAATCAGGATACCGTTAAAAGAATTGAATTAAAACTTAGAGTTAAGAGAAGAGGATGAGATGATTTAAATTCAGCCCTCAGAAGACTCATCATCGGCCAGAAGTACGAGCGGCTTTGAAGGCAACAACAGAAGATGCCGCCAGTTCCCTACCGAACACCGAAAAATTGAATTCTGGGACAGAAAAACAATTAACTTCAATGACCCAACACAAAGCGAAGCACACAACTACAGACAGCTGCGATTTCAAGCGCACGGTTCAGACCATCAAGTCATCATTACCGTTATACCTCTCTCGCCAGTGACACTAGACCGGCAACTCCCAGAGTTATAATCGGATCCTGAAAGAAGAAGAGGAAATTAGCACAATAACAACAGCAGGTAGCAACTTCAAACAAGCAGCATCAGCTGCATCAGTTAAAAGACAATAATAGGTTTGCAACAAACAGCAGCAGGCCACAATTAGAATTCCACAAGCTGCAAACAACAACATTGATCCTGCATCCCAAGCTGCTCCACCACCACTCTACCATCCAAAAAACTTGGTTACTGCATATAGCATAGAAGTCAAGTTAGACTTTAAAAATTAACCACAGCAATTGACCAGGATGGCAAGCAGTTCCCCAAACTACTGCATCAACACACGAAACGATGAAGGGACTTAGTTAGAATTTTCAAGAAAACAAACTCCTGCTCATTTTGATGTAAACACCATGTTCCACCAACAATAATCAAAGACAGCCGCTATTTAGGAGGCAACCGAAAACTCAAAGCAGAGTTGGGGAAATTAAACCCTCAGGACTACGAAGTGCATCATCGGGCATAGGAACGAGCGTCCAAGAGGGCAACAACCGAAGTTGTCACCTACTCCCTACCGAACATCGAAGATCAAATTCAGTAAAGCAAAGCAATTAAGTCTCTATGGTCCAATACAATGCAAAACACAACTTCATCGAGGCAGCAGAGGCATTCTTATTTCCCTCATGGCTCAGACCTGTAAGCCATCACTGCCACTTTGAACCCTTCTCGACGACGGCATAATAACCGGCAGCTGCTGAACTTCTAACAACATCCTGAAAGAAGAAGCAAAACAATATCAAGTCATCATCTGCAAACCATAACAGCACAGCATAACAACATCAATAACATCAACTACAAGCAACAATAACCATGTCAGTTCAACAGCAACAAAAGCAAGAACAAAAGCAAGAGTATTATTTGGCAACAAAGAATGGTGCAACAAATATAACAGCAACAAGTATCAGTCACGAGTTAGCCACAATCACCAGCAGAACAACAACAATAATCCTGTTTCATCATCTGCAACAACAGCTACATATTGACCACAAAACAATTCGAGGTCCAAGAGTAAAGATGAGAGAAGATTCTTAGCCCTCAGGTAACACATCATTAGGGCAAGGCTCGAGTAGCCAGGAGGATAACGAGAAGCCGTCGTCAACTCCTTACCAACTCAAGAGCGTCAATGGAAATTCGAAAACAACAAGAGGCAACCATAATCCCTCATACGCTCTGACACAATGTCGTCATCACCGTTTCAACCCAACATCAGCCACGACATAAGACAAGGCGAGCGTCTGAACTCAAGTATAGCTTTCTCTGCGAAGAAGAAGAAGAGAAGTATTAGCAATCCCGTAATGGCAAGGAACCAAGTCACAAAGTCAACGAGGAAAATTACAAATTAATACAGGAAGAAGAAAGATTAGAACTTCTCTAATCAAAACCATTCCGAGCTACTAATTCCTTTGGCCCATAATCCCCTGCTTTCCACACCTGCAAAAAACGTAGGGTTTGGATTAGTAAAGAATATACCCTGTGCAGAAAATATCCCATTCAGATTCCTTCAGCATCAAGTGAATATTCCTCAAATCAAATCACACAATCTGATTTTCATCAACACCACTAAACGCAATCATCCGAAGAAGGAGAGTTTTTGAATCCAAATCACACGAAAACGGAAGGCTTTAACACCAATTAATCAGAAATCTTCTACTCAGAGGCCTATAAATTGGAAGGAAATCAACAACATTCAGGAGAATCCACGAACAACCACAAGTTCGAAACCCTAGAAAAATCATCACGAAAAAAAACATCAAAAGCCTAGAGCTCGTAAACCTAAGAGATTGAAGGAGGAGACTCATCTGTTTCAACCGTCGAAACTCATCATCATCAGCCGCCGCGAGCAACTGACGACGTTCCCTTCCCGTTCATCTCGAACACGACCCCAATATCCCCAACTTTCGGTAAGCCATCGGTTCATGCCGAGATTATGGACTTTTTGATGTTTCTGTTTGTGTTTCAGGTTGAAGAAAGTGACGAAAACGACGATGAAAGGAAATGGCGAGTACGATCGGAGACGATGAGAGGAAGCCGAGCGATTTGGGGTTCAATTTGGGGAAAACTCAAAGGGGCTAGGGTTCTTCGCTATTGTTATGAGTTCTTTGTATTGTTTTTGTTTATCACGCACACACGACACTACACAACACTCAATCTGCCACTAATCAACCCTCCATTCAGTTTTTGTTTTTTAATTAACTTTTTTAACCAATAATTAATCACCCTTTTAATTAAACCAACAAATAAGCTTATTTAAATCTAGTTTTTTAATTAACTTATTTATTTAATTAAGCAACCTCTTTAAAAAATAATTAACTCTTTTATTTTTTAATCTAAATCAGACTTTTTTTTAATAAAATAAAAACTAGTAACCTTTCATAATTAATTAAATCAACTTTTTATTTCATAATATAACATTTATTCAAACTCTTTTTTTAAAATAACTTAGAAATGTAGTAATAAGGCCTTTTAATTTAAAATCAACCTTTAGTTTTATAATTAAGAACTTTTTAAATAATAATACTAACTTTTATAATAGAGAATTTAATTAAACTATTTTATTTATTCGCTTCACGATCTATTTATTTTAATAAACCTTTATAGCGAAAACCATTTTATAATTTAAATAACGTTTAGTAATAACGATAGTCAAACCCCTCTTTTTTAAAGACATTTCCCTCAAAACAGATCTCATTAATATAACTTCTTAAAAACAATTCCAACACCCCTTAAAATCAATCCAACATTTCTCTTAAAACCCTATAACTAAATCATTTTCTCACTAATCAATCCGTCTAAAATCAATCTCACATCATAAAATATAACCAAACGTGCACCCTACACATCCACAATTCACTCACCTACACCTTAGCGCTTTCATGCGTGTGTATGGTTTATTTTCCGCAATTTATTTTCCGCAATTTAACATTACCGTCATTTACACTTTATCGCATCACATTCCAGAAAAACATACACATGATTCAACAATTGTGTGTAGTGCACATCATTCGCATCATACTCCCTTACAATCCTTGATCCCATTCAAGTTTATCTTTCTAAGTTAGATCCTACCCCATAGGAAGGACCGTTATCTTTTACAACTTAGATACAAACACATTCAACAACTCAATACAACAATATTCAAACACATTAGAGAAAGATGTTAATCATTTTAAGCAAGATAGAATCTCCACCCCACATCAATACAATCAATACCGTAGGAACTTTGGCTTAAGAGAGATAGAGGCGTACATCGTCGATCTATATCCGAGTACTTGAGCCCTTCTCTTAACACGATGCAAAGACTATTTTCTACAATTTGTGGCGGTTAAATCTCCCTTAAAATGACAACTCATCTCCTTCTCCTAAAATCAATCAACCAACTACCCTAAACCCGTAGGAACTTTGACCACAGTCAAAGAACTCCTCAAACCCTTTAGGGGAACTACAAATACTCTGATTCCACTCCCGTAAGGATATGTAGGCATAAGATACGGTATCTTATCGAGTATACTTAGAAATAAACCCCTAGGTCTTTCAACCATTAAGCAGATAAACACTTAGCAATAAATAACATAAAACAAGAGGTTCCTGTAGAGTACTACAGAAACTTAGGATGCTAGCACCTTCCCTAAGTTTAACCGACCCCCGAACCTATAACTCTCTAAACCTTGCATTTGCATTGCATTATGGGAATTTCGACCTTTATCCCTTCCTTTGGACAAATCAAAGTTCGGTTGCAAAATGAACTAAAGATTCAAACTAATCAATAGTTTAGTATCCGATTTTCACCGCGACAAAAACGGCGACTTCACTGGGGACTCTTCAGTGGGTTTCCCTATCTTATTTCTACTTGTTTATTGCTTTATATTTGTTATTTGTATAATTGTTTACTTGTTTTTTTATTTCTTTTGGGTTGATACTCTTGAATGGTGAGACAAAGTCTTACACCCGGACTTGAGTGAACTTAAGATAGGATAGTGATATGTTCAAAGAGGCTTATAGGGGGTGGAATCCCGACCAAGCTGACTTGAAAATCATGCTCAATTGAGGCCCTCTCGAATGTTGTATTGTTGAATGAGTTCTTAATCGTGAAAACATGCACTATATTTGATGTTGGAGCCTATGATATTGAGGACCGTAGTTACCTTAACCCCACTTTGACCTTTATTAGGATGTAGTGTGGGGCTATGAGGGGGTACCCCCGAAATAGTGCTACGCGATACTACGCTCAAAAGAAGTTCTCTTGAGAATATTATTAACCCCCGAGTACTTGGGAAGTTGATAATATCTGAAAGATGGGCTAATGACTTTGGGAATCTTATTAGAACCCTGTTCTGCAGGTACAATCAACCTTTAGTCCGCATCCTTTGGGAATGGGTATACCTTTGCTCCATGCTCGTTGCAAACCTAGGGTCCCCTTTGTTTGTTTATACTTATGTTTCTATGTGCTTACTTGTGTTTGTTGCATTCATAAAGCATCATACCGCATTGGACTTCATGGGATTTACTTTTGTTTATGAACATTGTAGGGTACTATGGATCCCAATAGAAGGCACACTTTGAAATACACTTTTAAAAGTCCCAAATTGGATGACCTAAAGAAGTTGGTAACTTTGATTGAAGACCAAGGGAAGTTCAAGAGCAAGTATGGGAAGCTGATATCCTTATTGAGTCGCCAAGTAGACGAAGGACTCCTTTCCACTTTATTGCGGTTCTATGATCCGCTATATCATTGTTTTACGTTTTCAGACTTCCAGCTATTGCCTACATTGGAAGAATACTCCTTTTTGGTTGGTCTACCTATCTTAGAAGAGTCCCCTTTCCTTTTTTTGGAGAAAGACCCCAATGAAAGAGATATTACTAAGGCCCTCCATCTAAAAGTATTTGATGTCAAGGGAAATTTGATTAGTAAAGGTGGTATTTTTGGTTTGACTACGAAGTTCTTAATCAGTAAAGCTATGTTCTATGCCGATTATACGAACAAGACTTCATCCGAGGCGATCTTTGCCTTACTTATTTATGGAGTGTTTTTGTTCCCAAGTTTTGAAGGGTTCGTCGACCTCAATGGAATTAAGATCTTTTTGAAGAACAACCCAATACCAACTCTATTGGGTAATGCTTATCATTCTGTGCATCTCCGAAACTTCTATGGTGGAGGAATGATCACCTGTTGTGTGCCCTTACTCTACAAGTGGTTTATTTTTCACTTGCCGAGGTCTACTTCCTTTTTGAATCTCGATAGAGGGCTTTGGTCTCCGAGAGTTATGGCGTTGACTCACTCAGACATCGTTTGGTACAACCGAGCGTATGATGGAACTTTAATTATTGATGGATGTGGTGACTTTGCTAATGTTTTGTTACTCAGTTTTAATGGAGGGATCATTTACAATCCAGTCTTAGCTCGTCGACAGTTGGGATTTCCGTTGAAGGAGCCGCGTAAGAGTGTTCAAGTGGAGGGCATTTTCTTTAGGGAAGACAAAGAACTCCGAGACAAGATTTTGGTTGCATGGGACCATTTGCACAAGAAAGGGAAAGAAAGCCTTGGGAAACTTAATTGTGTGTCCTTAGAACCCTACCTTCGGTGGGTCAGAGAGAGAGCAGTCAAGCTGAAAATGCCCTATTCTCGTCAAGATCCTATATCTCCTGGGAGGGAGCCCACTTATGTCTTTATGTCTGAAGCTGAGAAGTTAGAGGTTGCCTTGAGGAAGTCGCAACGTGAGTTAGAGTCATGGAAGAACAAGTACCAAGTAGTGGTTGCAGAAAACGATGAATTTCAGAAGCAGAAGGAGGAACTTCAGAAAGAGAAAGATGAACTTCAGAAGCAGCTACAGTTGAAGGATGAAGAGTTGCTTCCTTGCAAGAAGAGGAAAGCCATGGAGGATTTATTTTTCTCTGACCCGCAATGTACTATTTGGAAGCTGATTGTGGATAACCTTATCCGTGAGAAGACCCAATTAGAAGAGGAGCTCAAGCAACGGAATTCAAAACTTCTTTAGGGCTTTCATTAGCTTTTATTTAACTATTTATTTGGGACTTTTAAAAGAAATTATTTGTATTCCGTTTCAAAATTAATAAAAGACGTTTTCTTTTTCTACGATATTCATAAATAGTGGGGATCCCATGAAGTCCTATTCATCTTGCATTGCATTCTTTCTTTTGTTCACTTCAAGAAAATCAATTTCATCTTTACATGTATTGTAACAATGGATTTTAAGAGAGAAGCATTGGAGTACACTTTTCAGAGTCCTAACATCGAAATATTAAGAGAGTTAGCAGATCTCGTCAAGAACCGTCGCGCTTTTGCAACAGAATATGAAGAAGTCTTCCGTTTTCTCGAGCTCAAGATGAAAGGAGGGCTGTTGGAGACCCTTGTTCAGTTTTATGACCCGTTATACCATTGTTTCACTTTTCCAGATTACCAGTTGATGTCGACTCTGAAAGAGTATTCTGATTTCTTAAGGATGCCTGTGACGGCCCAACCTATATTCATCGGCCAGGAAGAGGTACCCAGTCACCAGGAAATTGCAAACGCTACTCATCTCAGCTTAGTAGATGTTCAAGCGCACTTAACCACCAAGGAAGGAGTCCTTGGATTCCCAGCTGATTTCTTGATTGGAAAAGTTCGTTACCATGCCTAAAGAAAAGAGGTCCTTATCTTGGAAGCTACCTTTGCTTTATTGGCCTATGGGATTTTCTGGTTCCCGAAGATTGATGATTTTGTCGACATGGATGCAATTAAGTTTTTCATCCTCAAGAATCCGATTCCAACTTTGTTAGCCGACACATATTTTTTCATCCATTTGAAGAATGCTGAAGGAGGAGGACATATTGTTTGTTGTGCCGCTTTGCTGTATTCATGGTTCATTGCTCGCCTAACTCGACACCCGTCTATTTAGGATGAGATAGAATCACCTCATTGGTCCGAGATAGTCATGGCCCTTACTCACTCTGACATTGTGTGGTATGACCCTACCTAGGGAGGTATATGTATTATTCCTAGCATCGGAGGATTTACTAACATACCGCTTATTGGGAGAGAAGGATGCATAAGTTACAACCCTACTTTGGCCCGTCTCCAATTTGGGCATCCCATAACCGAAGTACCTGACCGAGCTCTGTTGGAAGGGATATTTTTCAAGGAAGGGGAAGACCCAGACCTGAAGACCGTCATAATTTACGCATGTAGATACATCAATAAGGAAGGAAAGACTGCTTTAGGATACCCCAACTGTGCTGTCTCTGAAGAATATCTGCATTGGGTGCGAGAAAGAGCTTTCGACCTCAAAATGCCGTTCCCTTTTCATGAAGCCATGGTATTGGATTTTCATGATCCTGAGTGGTTTGATGTGAGTGGAGTAGATCAGTTGAAGGCCGCTTTGGATGAGGCTCGAAAACTGAAAGCCGCTTGGAGGAACAATTTTTTCACCCTCAAGGTAAAGAAAGAGAAGTCCCAGAAGCTGCCAGAGATAGAATTCACAAGGAAGAGAAAGGTGCGAGAGGATTTATTTTCTCCTCACATCTCTTCCGGAACTGTCGCCAGAGATGATCTCCCCCCAGCTGCTATGGCTTGGAAGGAATGTGTCGATCGACTCATCAATGAGAAGGCCGAGTTACAAGAACGCGTCAGCCAGTTAGAAGAAGAACTTCGCGCACAGAAAGAGCATAGGGAGTAGATCTCCGAGTTCTCTTTTTCTTTTGGTTCGATGTAATAAACTCTTAAAAGAGTACTCTGCTTTGTAATGCTTCGAATATCAAAATAAAATAAGTTTTTTCCAACACTACAATACAAAAAAAATAATAATTTGAGTTTCTTGAAGTTTCATACTCATTTGAATTTTGCATAAGCATAGCATTGTTTGCATCCCAGGGTCTCCGTCTTTCTTCATCTCCACAGACAAGCTGAATCACCGATACAACACTCGAGCTAGTCAACGCCAAAAGATGGACCAAGTTGAACAAGAGAACAGAGTGCTCCGTGATGAAGTCGCAGTTCTGAAAGAAAGTTTGGAGAGGTTGAATGGTCTAGTTGAAGCCTTGTCCAATCAAGCCTCGATCAACAACCAGGAGGTTCCAAGGACCGTGATCTCTGAAGTGACACCCACACCTATCCCATTGGTGTCTTCTGTTGCTGACATGTCCTACAGAATGCCTCAAGGTTTTCCGTGGGGGTTGTCTCCCAATTTCTTTTTGACCGGTTACCGTCCGTCTGTGTTTGAGATCCCTGTTGTGACCACTGTTCAAGCTGCTCCTGTAGTTTCTGCTGTGATGACTACTGCATCTCCACATATGAATGTTGTCCCGTATATCTTGGATGAGCCAATTTTACAAGGGTCGCCGACCAAAACTGTGGGTTTGGAAGATAGGATGGATGGATTTCAAGACCAATTTTCTGAAATGCAAAAGGAGTTGAAGGCTCTTCGTGGGAAGGATTTGTTTGGAAAGAGCGCTTATGAGCTGTGCTTGGTCCCAAATGTCAAGGTTCTGCCGAAGTTCAAGGTCTCTGATTTTGAGAAATACATGGGGAATACTTGCCCTCAGAGTCATCTTATTATGTATGCCAGGAAGATGTCTGCCCAAACCGATAATGATCAACTGCTCATTCACTATTTCCAAGACAGTTTGACAGGCACTGCGCTCAAGTGGTACATGGGGTTGGATAGTACGAAGATTCGAACTTTCAATGATCTAGGGGGAGCCTTTGTCAAGCAGTATAAGTATAATGTGGATATGGCTCCTGACTGTGATCAATTGAGGGCTATGACACAGAAAGATAAGGAGAGTTTTAAGGAGTATGCCCAACGTTGGCGCGAGTTGGCCGCACAAGTCACACCGCTGTTGGAGGAAAAAGAGATGACCAAGATTTTTCTGAAGACCCTTGGTCCTTTCTTTTATGAGAAGATGGTAGCCAGTGCACCCAGTGACTTTACTGAAATGGTTAATATGGGAATGCGCTTGGAAGAAGGTGTCCGTGAAGGAAGATTGGCTAAAGAGGAGAGTGCTCCTAAGAAGTATGGGAGTGGATTTGTAAAGAAAAAAGAGCAAGGAGTGAACGCCGTTCAAAAGGGACAATTTAGGAAGAGGTATTCACCATCACACCAAGTTGCAGCAGTATCACCAGTGTTTAATGCTCCGACTTATCAGTTACAGTCTCCACAACCGAGTCAGCAACCTCAGCCCCCAATGCTCAACAGCCGCAACCTCAACAAAATCCGCAATATCCTCAGCAGAATCGGTCATTCAACAATCAGGGTCGTGTGTATAGAAAGATAAACTTTGAGCCTATTCCTATGAAATATGCTGATTTGTTTCCAGCTTTGGTCCAGAAGGGTCATATTCAAACAAAAGCTCCACCTATGGTTCCTGCAAATCATCCTCCTTTTTATAGAGCTGACAAATTTTGTATGTATCATCAGGGTGCTCCAGGTCATGATATTGAGATTTGTTTTGGTATGAAAGCAGCGTCCAGAGGCTCATTAAGTGTGGAATTCTGTCCTTCAAGGATTCTGACCCTAATGTGCAAGTTAATCCGTTATCCCCGTATGGTTCCCCCTCCGTTAACATGATTAACGACTGTTTGGAAGATGGTGATCAGGAAGTTTCAAGTGAAAGGGCTGAAGAGGTTTGTGTTATAGTGCCTCACTTTAAGGAAGTGGAGCGTATTGAAATTGTTTATAATAGTAGAAAGCCGACTGTTACCCCGTTGGTAATCAATGTGCCTGAACTCGTCCCTTATACTTCTAGTAAGGCTATCCCTTATAGATATGACACTACAATGTTGGAGAATGGAAAGGAAGTGCCTTTATCCACTGCACCTTCAGTAGTTAACATTGCAGATGTCAGTAGAGTAATAAGGAGTGGTCGAGTCTACCCGACTGTACCACCGAAAGAAAAGGAGGTCTCGTTGGAACTACCAGCCTCAAAGGATCCAATTGTGAGGCAATCTGGTGGGTCCAATCTGTCCAATTCAGATGAATGTCTAAAGGTGATCAAGAGAAGTGAGTATAAGGTTGCAGATCAGCTCCTGCAAACCCCGTCGAAGATTTCTGTGTTGCAATTATTGATGAGTTCTGAGGCTCATAGGGAAGCGCTCCAGAAGGTATTAGAACAAGCGTATGTTGAACAAGATGTGACTATGGAGCAGCTCGACAATATCATTGGTAATATTACTTCATGTGACAATCTGGGTTTTAATGAGGATGATCTCCCAGAGGAAGGAAGGAGGCATAACATGGCTTTACATATTTCAGTGAACTGCGAAAATGATTCTCTGTCCAGTGTATTAGTTGATACTGGATCTTCTCTAAACATGATGCCTAGAACTACTCTATCTAAGCTATCTTATCAAGGACCACCGATGAGGCCAAGTCATGTCATTGTCAAAGCTTTTGATGGGTCAAGGAAGACTATAATTGGTGAAGCGGACTTGCTGATGACTATTGGATTGCAGACGTTTATGATCACGTTTCAGGTCATGGATATTCGTGCTGCCTATAGTTGTTTGTTAGGGAGGCCATGGATACATGAAGCTGGGGCAGTTACTTCCACTCTGCATCAGAAATTGAAATATGTTTTTGAGGGAAAAACAATTACAGTTTGTGGAGAAAGAGCTTTGGTGGTGAGGCACTTGTCATCATTCTCGTATGTTGAAGCTGAGGAAGAGGTTGGCACGCAATTTCAAGCTTTGCCTATTGTGGGCGAGGGTGTCCGGAAATCTCAGGCATCTATGTCATCATTTAAAGACGCGCAGCGAGTAGTGAACAGTGGTCATCAGACAATTTGGGGTAAGGTGTTATCTTTTCCAGAGAACAAAAATAAGGAAGGTCTTGGTTTCACCAGCAGTTCTACTTAACAAACTACCAGAAGCCCAAGGTTCCCGCTGATTAATGAAGTGTTCCGTAGTGGAGGAGTCGTCCATCATCCTCAGGTTAATGTTGTGTCAGAGGATGAGCTTGAAGGTTACATATCAGACGGCTCTGCAAGGTCCTCTATTCCTTATGAAGATTATGAGCCCTACATGGAAGATCCAGGTTATGTTTCAGATGAGTTTGACTATAGCTTTGGAGTTTATGCTGTTATCGAGGAAGATTCGGATAGGGATGTTCCAGACTTTGTAACCCCAGGTGTTTTCGTTAAGAACTGGAGTGTGGTTGAAGCCCCTGATGTCGTTCATATATCTAAGTAAAGCATTTGTTTTTTAAAACTTTCGCTCTGCCCAAGGCGAAACTGCAATATTAGGGCTTGCTTTTAAATAATTCCCTTTGCTCTGCCCAAGGCAAAGGTGACTTTGTAGGGCGTGTCTCTTTGGTTTTGCTATCATCAATAAATTGTTTTCATTTTCATTTATTTTTTATATTTATTTACAATGTTGGAAAATAATAAGTAGCATCTGGCGTACACACACTTTCCACTTTACGAAAACTTATTAAAAAAAATCATATCACTTGCGCAGATTGCTATATAAATCACATCCTGGGAATGATGATCCACTGCCTTCTCCGAATTTTGAGTTTCCTGTGTTGAAGCTGCTAATAAGAACATTAAGAAGATTATTCAAAAGATGGTTGTTACATACAAGGATTGGCATGATATGCTTCCTTTCGCTCTGCATGGGTATCGTACATTCGTTCGCACTTCAACAGGGGCAACCCCTTTTTCTCTTGTTTATGGTATGGAAGCAGTGCTCCCAATAGAGGTTGAAATCCCTTCTATGAGAGTTTTGATGGAAACTGAATTGTCTGAGGCTGAATGGTGTCAAAGTAGGTACGACCAGTTGAATCTGATTGAAGAGAAAAGAATGACGGCCTTGTGTCATGGCCAATTATATCAACAAAGAATGAAGAAAGCATTTGATAAGAAGGTTCGACCCCGTGTGTTCAGAGAAGGTGACCTCGTGCTCAAAAAGATCTCGACTTTTACTACTGATTCTAGGGGCAAGTGGACTCCTAATTATGAAGGCCCATATGTTGTTAAGAGAGCCTTCTCTGGCGGTGCATTAATTCTTACAGCTATGGATGGAGAAGAGTTCACTCGTCCTGTGAATGCCGATGCAGTCAAGAAATACTTCGCCTAAAAAATAAAAGAACAACTCGCTAAGTTGAAAACCTGAAAGGGTGGCTTAGGCAAAAATGAGCGTCTCGGTGGATTGAAAACCTGAAAGGGCAGTCCAGGCAAAAATTATAGACAAAACAGAAATAATTATCCCGGTAGATTGAAAACCCGAGAGGGCAATCTAGGCAAAAGTTAGGGATCATGGAAAGTAACTGCATCTGGCCAGTCTTGATCGTTTGAAGCAACATTTCCTATCAAAGGTTTTACTTCAATTATTCCCCGCTGAAGTCTCAAGCACAGTTGGAATTCAAAGTTGTTAGGGAGAATAATGGTCATTGTATTTCAATGAAGAACTTTCCATTGTACTTACCATTTTTCAAACTTTGTAATGATCCATGGAGTTACGCCATTTGCGGACTACCATTCTATTAATAGAATTTGGGCCTTTGTCCCTTTGTTTGCAATTCTTATTTTGTTTCTGTTTATAGAATTTCATTTTATTTTTGATGATGATTTTTGAAACAAATGTGAATAATTGATTTAAATTTTGAAAATTATAAAAACATTTTCCTTGATTTGTGAAAATAAAATAAAGGATGTCAACAGTAATCCCAAGAATGGTAGAATATTGAAGTGAAAAGTTTAAGTGTTTTCCTCAGCAGGGTTCTTTCTTGCTTCTCTGGTAGAATTTATTGGCAGCTCCCCAGTAGAGTTGTGTTGATGTTTCCCCATTTGAGCTATATTGAGGTCTCTTCAGTAGAGTTTTGTTGATATCCCCTTAGCAAAGTTTTTGTTTCTTTGGACAAACTAGACGAGTGTTGAACGGTTTTCCACAACAAAGTCTTGATTCAAATGATGGATATGTTTTATTCATTCAACCAGGTTATGATCGGACAGTTGAGAAATTTGAAGACCACTTCTCCTTGATGTTTTTGCCCAGGCAGAGATTTGTCTTTGATAATTCCTAACAGAGGTTATGCATATTTGCTTTGGATTATTCCCCAAGTAGAGAACAATGTTGTTTACTTCTAAGAAGTGTTGACATAGCAGTCACATGTCGGGTTTTCTCTCACCTTGTGATTGGGTGTTGATTTAAAATCCCCCACAGTTTGGCTTTTTGCTATGATGTTAACTTCTTATTCCCCTGATAGGGTTGGAAGATTTGTATTGCTATGTTTTCTCCAACAGTTTTTTTTCTCAAAGCGGAGTTCATATTGTTGTTCCCTCTTGTTGAATTATTGATGGTTAAAGGTTGATCTTTGGGGTCTTTTCCCAAGCGGTATCTTTGTCTCTTCAGCGAGATTTAAGCCTTGTAGTAGGATTTATTTTCCTTTGATGGCTCTTGTGTATCTCTTGCAGGTTTTCTGTTGCTGATCCCCAACACGATCTCCAATGATATCTCTAACTTGCGGAGATTAGCCGAGTATTTCAGTGGTGTCGTAATGTTTTGTTCACCCTCTGTTCGCCCTTTTTGTCTGTTTTGTCAACATATTCATATTCATATGCATTGCATGCGCATTCATTTTGGTTGAGCATATCATGTTTTTGTTGCATTGTGCATCCTATTTTTTTGGTGTTTCCCTTTCCCCGGTGTTGTTATCCCGCGGAGTGCGTGTGTTCTCTCTTCATTAGAGTGTCGACCCCTAAGCAGAAAATACCTATCATTTTTAATTCCCCACTGAGTTTATGCCTCGTGGAAGATGTTTGTTTAGCTTTTATCTGGATGGAATTGTTCCCCAGTTGAGTTATTTCCTCATTAGGTCGAGTCTTGTTTGACCGTTTCTTTCCAGTTTGTTCCTGGATTGAACTTTGGTTTCTTGCAGCAGTTACTTTGGTTTTCCCTGGGCTGTGAAACCTGGATGTCGAGAAGGTAGTTTTGTGGATTTATTTTCCTCGGCAGAATCTGTTATTGATCCCCATCAGAAGATGAAGATTTGATTTCCCCAGTAGTGTTTTGATAACACTCTCTTGGTAATTACTTATGCAACTTCATGTGGAAGCCTCTTTATTTGAGCAGCTTGTGTAATCTCCATAAATTTACCTTCTCAATAAATAACATTTCTCTGGCTCATCCTCAACAGAGAAGTTTATTGTGAAATGATAGATCCTTATCTGACCAGCTTTTCTGTCAATTGGAATTTCTGTAGAATAATTCCCGATGAGAATTCTATTGCATGGTTTAATCTGCTCGTATCTCTTTTAAAGATCCCCGATAGAGTTGTTAATATCTTTTTTCCAACAAATGGTTGTCTCTTTATTTGAGAAATTTGTTGTGTGATTGGAGCTGCTCAGTAACAAGTAGCTGATGATATATCTCTTTCTCCTACCCAGTGACAGGTAGTCGAGTATGTTTGTCCTACCCAGTGTCAGGTAGTTGACCTTTATTTTCTTCTCCTACCCAGTGACAGGTAGTCGAGTCTGTCCTACCCAGTAACAGGTAGTTGACATGTTGTTTACCCTATCCAGTAACCGATAGTTGGTAACCCCTTTCATTCAAGTTTATTATTCCCGCTAAACTACTCAGTAACCAGTAGTTGGCGTTGCTTTTTTTCCTACCTAGTAACAGGTAGTTGATTATATCTCAACGAGTGGATTACTTTTTACCTAGTAACTGGTAATAAGTAATACATCTCTTTGTTTTCTACCCAGTAACTGGTAGATAACAATTCTCTTGTGTTTTTTGCACTTATTTTCTACTCAGTAACCAGTAGAAAGTATTTTACTTATTCTCTTCGGTTCGAATATCTTCGCCCAGTAACTGGCAGTTGGTATCTCTTTCCCTGTTGAGTTATTTCCTTTCCTTTATCGGAATAAGATCTTGTTTTTTTTCTTTTTTGTTTTCCCCTGTGGAGTCTCTTTTCTTTTTTTGCTCCGGTGTTTATTTTTCTCCTGTGGCATTTTCTCCCTATGGTGGTCTTGTGTTTGCATACCATATCATTAGCATAATCATATCATTTTGTGGTCTCTTAGGGCCAAAAAATTGGGTTTATTGTTATATTTAAGTCTCTTCTATCTGGTCGAGACAAAGATGTCAATCTTCATATCTCCGGATAGAAGAATCTTAAATAGGGGCGGCTGTAATACCCAAATTTTTACCCCTAAGATCCCATATTTCATTTGCATCATTTGCATACACAAACGAGATCATATTATATGGTTCTCACACCCCTGTTGTTTCTTACTTGCTTTATGTTTGTTTTTATTTACTAACCTCTAACCAAAATACCAAAAATATTTTTTTCAATTTTGCTTGTTTCTTTTTCTTCTCTGTGTGTTTAGGGTTTTGCAAGGAAATTGATGGCAAAGACATTCATTCAAGTCTAAGTCAGATGGAAGTTTGACCTCATCTTGGTCAAACTATCAAGAGTTTGCTTCAACTATAAATTACCCGTGGTGGTGGGCTATTTTCTCAGGCAATGTGTTTTTTCAAGGTCAAGTTGTCCTGTATCAGAATTCATCAAGCTTTCAAGCAGTGTTCTATGAAAAGTTTGGCCCTGTTTTAATCAAAGAGTCATAGTTTTGTCTGTGCAAGTCAAGTTTGGTGGATGTTCAACCAAGATGTTTGTTTTAGGATACAAGTCCGAAGTGTTCATTCAAGTGTGCCATTTCCAAGTGATTCTAAAGCATGATTGATGGTATTGACCTTTGGGTTCATCATGGCATCAATTTCTTAAGAATTCATTTTATTCAAGAATTTGATTCAAGATAAATTTGGAGGAGACATGCATATGGCTTACTTAGAATACAAGTTACTTGAAAATTTAAGGCATTCATCATCATCTATTATTTTCCAAGTTTAAAATATTCAAGGGTTACAATGCATACACAAGAGAATTAGTTTCATGAATGAAATTTTGGCTGCTATGGACACTGTAAAATGTCGTGCATGGGAGTGTGAAGCACAGTCTTCAAACTTATTGGTTCACCTCCAGGATATGTTGATTACACCGAAGGCGGTCAATTAACTGAAGCAGTTCGGCGTCGTCCTTACACTGTTGTACTCTTTGATGAGATTGAGAAAGCCCATCCTGATGTATTCAACATGATGCTTCAGATCCTTGAAGATGGGGTGCAATTCAAGGGAGACGGTTATACAACTTGTGAAGTTAGTGGACATGGGAGTTGCAAGATTAACAATGGAGGTTGTTGGCATGATGCCCGGAACGGACATGCATTTTCTACTTGTTTGGATGATGGAGGAGTTAAATGCCAGTGTCCTGCCGGGTTTAAAGGTGACGGTGTAAAGAATTGTGAAGACATTGATGAATGCAAAGATAAGAAAGCTTGTTAGTGCCCTGAATGTAGCTGCAAGAATACTTGGGGCAGCTATAATTGTAGTTGTAGTGGAAATCTTCTGTATATCAAAGACCAGGATACATGCATCAGTAAAACTGCCAGTCAGGCAAAATCCACTTGGGCTGCTTTTTGGGTCGTTTTGATTGCCTTAGCCATGATTGCTTGAGGGGGATTCCTTGTGTATAAATATAGAATTAGGCAATACATGGATTCTGAAATCAGAGCAATCATGGCATAATATATGCCCTTGGACAGCCAAGAAGAAGGTCCAAATCATCTCAATCATCAAAGAGGTTGAAAGAAAAAAACAGGTCAGTCTCTTGGGATCTCATGGCGTGCAGCATATGGATGTGGCTTCTCATGTGCCCTCTTTGAGCCGTCTACCATTCTGAGCCTTTAATTTGGTACTTTATCATATGGACAATAAAATATGGACAGTTAGAAATTTAGAATGCTCTTGAGTGTTTTATTTGTTCTCTTTTGGTTGGGAATCTAGCATTTTATATACTTGGAAGGTTGGAGAGTGCTAAACAATCTTTGCAGGAAGCTGTTATCTTGCCTGTGAAGTTTCCTCAATTTTTCACCGGTAAAAGACGACCTTGGAGAGCATTTTTGCTGTATGGACCACCTGGAACAGGTAAATCATACTTGGCTAAGGCTGTTGCAACTGAAGTCGATTCTACGTTTTTCAGTGTTTCTTCATCAGACCTCGTTTTGAAGTGGATGGGTGAAAGTGAAAAGCTGGTTTCAAATCTTTTTGAAATGGCTCGCGAAAGTGCACCTTCCATCATGTTTGTTGATGAAATAGATTCTCTATGTGGTACGCGTGGAGAAGGCAATGAAAGTAAAGCTTCAAGACGAATTAAAACTGGACTTCTGGTGCAGATGCAGGGGGTTGGACACAGTGATCAGAAAGTTCTCGTTCTTGCAGCAACAAATACACCATATGCTCTAGACTAGGCAATAAGGCGGCGTTTTGATAAGCGTATATACATTCCACTACCAGATTTAAAGGCTCGCCAACACATGTTCAAGGTGCATCTAGGAGACACTCCTCATAATTTGACTGAAAGTGATTTTGAACACTTGGCTCGCAAGTCAGAGGGGTTTTCAGGTTCAGATGTATCTGTCTGTGTTAAGGATGTTTTATTCGAACCTGTTTGTAAAACCCAAGATGCCATGTTTTTCTTCAAGAGTCCAGAAGGTATGTGGATACCATGTGGACAGAAGCAATAAAATGCAGTACAAATTACAATGCAGGATCTTGCCACACGGGGACTTGCTTCAAAGATCCTTCCTCCACCTATATCAAGAACCGATTTTTACAATACTTGCTCGAAGACAGTTGCTCAGGGAAGAATCTGTATATGATATTGGTAACATGTCTTTAGCTGGCGAAGTTAGCTCTAAAGAAACTGAAGATAGAACCAAGGGAGCATCTCTGGTTAATCTGTTTGCTGAAGCAATCAAAGGCCCATTACTTTCATCAGAGAGTCAAGTTCAAATCGACACTCTAGATCTACTCTTTCATTATTTGTCTTCAGTTGGGACTTCAGGCGATCAGATTCAAGTCATGTGTTGAGAAAAATAATCCACGTCAGATAATTGAAATTGAGGTGAAATCAAAAAGAAGGAATAACACGTCATGAGCTACAAATATAAAAAGCAAAACGACATGAAAAATATCAGCAAAAAGCTCACGCGTAAACACCCAATTCAAAACGGTAGCAAATTTTCATAAACGGCAAATCATTTTTCACTCACTCCAATCTATAAATACCACTCATATCTCCTTCATTTCTTCAAGCTTTTCTAAGCCAAGAAAGTTCTGCAAAATTTTCTCTAAATATTCACTCCAAAATTCATCTTCAAGTTTCAATTCCAAAATTCAAATTCACCAGCAACAAGTTTCAACGCAAATCAACAACCGTTCTTTGGAAAGAAGAAAAAGAAGAAGAATCGAAGCATTGCTCACCTTGAATTAAAGGTAATTTGGAGTTTTATATTGAGACTTTGCGGTTTCAATTCGGTTGATCCAAGCACCATTACACAAAATTGATAACACATTTGAGATGTACGCTGGATTCCGATCACAACCGTGTTGGTTTTGCGTCCCGCCGCTTTGATTTGAGCAAGCTTCGAAGTGGTATCCATGGCCGTGAATAGTGATCACAGCGCAAAAATGAAGAAGATGATGTTTTCTGATTTTCTCTCCTTTTTTTTCCTTTTCACTTTTCAGTTGTTTTTATTTTCAATTATATTTTTCTTTTTTTCATTTTATTTTCTTTTTCTTTGTTTAAAAACTTGGCCGTGTGGGCCTTTCCACTTTTTTTTGCTATTAGTTTGTTTTTCTAAATAATACTCTTGGAAAAAACTCTTAAAAAAATTATTTGAAAATATTTTGGTTTTGGATTAATTGTTGGTTGTTTTGGATCTTGAATTTTTGATAAAATCTCATCAATATCAATGGACTTTGGGTGTCGATTTTATCCACCAAGAGAGGTGATTGATATTGATGATGATTTAATCGATTTAAGATTCAAATTGTGGTTTCTTTTCATTTTAATTCTCTTTCTTCTTCTTTTTATTTTTGATCGATGAAATCTATGGATCATAGATTGTTGATTATCAAGGTTGTTTAATCTTCATTATTTCAAATCTATGGACGAATAATCATTGTGATAATTCTCCGTACTTTGGAATAGTGATAGTTTACCTTTGATTAATTGATAAAAAATCTTGATTGTGATGAGATCACTACCTCTTTTCTTTTTGTGTGGCATGTTTTAGGAGAATGATTTACATATCACTTCTCTAACATGTGTTAACACTAACATTATTATTTACCGGCCTCAGATAGTCGTGGTTTCTACATAAACCCAATTACGATTGCTTAACATAGCGCTAAAGTGTCCCTTAATCGGAAAATGATCATTCGTGTCTCAAACTTATGTTTAAAAGTCTAAGTATGATTAGTTGCTTGTCTTAAGTCCAATACCTATGAAAATCATTGTTAGGAGGCTTTGATTCTATCAATCCTCTAATGAGTTTTCATTAACCTTGGTCTAAGTGCAAGAATTAATCATCATTGATCATATGTTCTAACCACTAATTACTAATTCACTAACAATATCCTTGTTTAATTTTGTTTTTTATTCTCTTCTTATTCCTTATTTCTTTACTTTTATGCTTCCATGTTATCATTTCATGTCATATCTTTGTTTATGTTTATGTCATTTCTCTTTTGTCCACTTGGACCATACCTTGTTCAAAACACTAATAAAGGATAAAAATCTCTAAAAAACTCGGTGCTATTAACTTTGTGGTTATGCTCTTGGACTACTCTTAGACCTTGGACTTCATGGACCTTTGGACTTAGAATTAGGACTCTCATTCCTATGCTTGGAGTATTGTGGATCTTAGCCTTTATTTGGCTCGCTCATTAGCTTATGCTTTAAATTGGATGGAATTCTTTTTTGCTTGCTATGGAGTGTGCTACAAGTCGGTTAGATCTTTCTTACCTCTAGCTCTTATTTTGGTTTCTAGGATAGTCACTTCATCTCCTCCCCTTCTTAAATTTTCAAAATTTTCTCCCTCTTTCAAAACCTTCTTGGTTTCAAACTTCAAAACCGCTTTCGCAATAAAACCTTGACTTTCGTCAAGTGATTTTTAAATTGTTGTTCTTCTTAATAAAAGTCAATAAATGTTAATCATGCTTTGACCAATTTCAAAAGACATAAAAAATACAAAAACTCATCAACTCTTTTGTGCCTTTATGCACTTTTCCACTTTAAAACTTTTCATAAAAGTTTAGACATGATTCATTTCTATAGTTGAGATGTAAGTCTCCTATTCCCCATATTATTAAGACTTTGACATTTTCCACGTTGATGTTGAGTGATAGTCTTGTTGATAATCCAAGCAAATCCTCCATCTTTATGTGACGCAGATGTTGTCTTAATACTCGTGGGTGAATAGTCGTAGTTTTCTCCTTAAAATGACGACTTGTCTTTACATTTAAAATCAATCAAAACCAACAAAATTTTTGTCATTTGTACCACGAACTACGGGGTTTTGATCCTATATTGCACTTTGTGGGTACGTAGGCATGAGGCGATAAGTCTCTCCAAACACAAAAATCTAAAAAATAATTCTCTTCTCATCTCCCCAATCTCTTTTCAAACAAACCATTTTCAAACCAAAAAAACGTAAATATTTCAAAGGGCTCCTATAGAGTACTATAGACGTTTTGGGTGCTAACACCTTCCCATTGCGTAACCAACCCCCTTACCCCGACCTCTGTTTCTTGTTCTTGTTTTAGAACTCTTTGGTTTTGTTCGCTCTTTTTCCTTTCCTTTATTTGGATAAAATAAAAGTGCGGTGGCGACTCTTGTTTTTTGAGTTAAGTTAATTAATAACTTACGCTCACGATTTTTACCGCTACAGAAAAGTGGCGACTCTGCTGGGGACATTTGGGTTCCTAGTGGGTTTCGCCTACTTTGATTTATTTATTGTTTTTTTGTTTGACTTGTTTGTTATTGATTGTTCTGTTTTGGTGCCTGATAATCTGTGTGGTGAGATAAGTCCTATACCCGGACTTGAGTGCACTTATGATAGGAGGGTGGTATAGTCTTGTTGGCTTACATGGAGTAGTCCTTACTAAGCTGACTTGAGATCCCCCGCTCGGTGGAGGCCCCTTTGGAATTACTGATGTCTTACGAGTAGTCGTAATTGATATTACTTTTTCCGACTGGGAGCCTGAGAAGCTGAGGACCTTAGAACCCTTTAACCCATCTTGGCCTTATTAGGACGTGGTGCGGTGGTTGTTCAGGTGTAGACTTGAATTAGTCGTTACGCGATACCACACTCAGATGAATTTCTCTTGAGAATATTGTTGGCCGACGAGTAGTCGTTTAAGCCGATAATATCCAAAAGATGGAATTATGACTCTGGGAACTTTTTAGAACCTTGTTCTACAGGTGATGATATAACCATAGTACATACCATTGTGGGTTGGTTGGTTCTTACCTTTGGCTCCATGTTCGTGCCGAACCTTTGAACCTATGTGCTTTGTATGTCTTGTTTGTGGATGTTGCATCTTGCACTCATGCATTCATGAGCATTGTGTTTCAGTTGGTTTTTAAGGATCTCAGAGATTTTCCTTTGCAAACATCGCAGATATTGTTGATTATGGACATTGGAAGGAGAAACACTCAGAAGTACAGTTTTCGGGCTCCTAATCTTACAGAGTTGAGAAAGCTAGTGTCCTTGGTAGATGATCGTTCAGGCTTCTTATCTCGTTATGGGAGACTTTTATTTGTTCTTTCTACCAACATTGAAGACGAAATTCTGAATACCCTTATGCAGTTCTATGATCCTATTTACCGATGCTTTACTTTTCCCGATTATCAGCTCATGCCGACCTTGGAAGAATATGCTTATTTGTTGGGTGTACCGGTTTCTGATAAGGTTCCGTATACTGGTTTGGAGGAAGCTCTTAAGCCTCAAGATATTGTTGTAGCTACCCATTTGACGAAATCGGATATTGATGCAAATCTAAAGACTAAGGGAGGCCTCAAGGGTTTGACTGCTAAGTTCTTGATTGAGAAGGCCACTTTATTTGCTGACATTGGTCGCACATTGGCGTTTGAGGCTATATTTGCTTTACTCATCTATGGACTAGTCTTGTTTCCTAATATTGATAATTTTGTGGACGTTAATGCTATTAGGATTTTCTTGATTGGGAACCCTGTTCCAACTTTGCTTGGTGACACTTATTTCTCCATCCATAGTAGGACTTCTAAGGGAAACGATACCATTGTTTGTTGTCTACCTCTGCCGTATAATTGGTTCGTTTCACACTTACCCCAGACGTCTGATTTTGGGAAAAACAAGGAGTGTTTAAGGTGGTCTCAAAGGATTATGTCTCTTACGCATGTTGATATCACTTGGTCTTCTTCGGTTTATGATAATGTCCAGATTATTGATAGTTGTGGAGAATTCGCCAATGTTCCTCTTCTTGGAATACAAGGTGGAATTAACTACAACCTGAGTCTAGCTCGCTGTCAGCTGGGTTATATGTTGAAGGATAGGCCTAAGAATATTTTATTAGAGGGTTTATTCTTTCAAGGAGGGGATGATTCTCTTGGTTTGAGAAGAAAAATGGCTCATGCCTGGACTAAGATTCACAGGTTGGATAGAGGGGAGCTTGGAAGACAAGTTTGCATTGCCTTGGAACCTTACACGTTTTGGGTGAAGAAGAGGGCTATGGAGCTTAAGATGCCTTATCCTATTGAAAAACCCCTGACTACAGTGATCTCTACGCCACTCCCTACGCCACTCCCTGTTTCTTCTGATGATGTGAAGACACTTCAAGATGCTTTGGCTAAGATGAAGGAAGAGAAAGAGATGTGGGAAAGTAAGTTTCAAGCTTCTGACAAAGAGAAGATGGAATTGCAAAAACAGATGAAGGAAAAAGATGACTTGATAGAGTTACTTGAGCGGCGCGCTGTGAAGAGGCATGCAGAGGATTTATTTTCCTCTACTACTCCATCATCACATCCTCCTACTTCTGGTGCTTGGAAGGGTATTGTGGATCAGCTTGTGCTAGAGAAGATCACCATGAAGCACAACTATGAGAAAGAGATTAAGAGACTCCGAAGGAAGTATCAGCTTGGATCGTCATCAGATGTTCCTTAGGACCTAGCTTTTTCTTATTTTGATATTATTGTATTTTGTACTTCCAAGTGTAACTCTTTCCGATATTCAATGAAATGAGATGTTTATCAGTATTTCAAAAAAAAAGTGTTATTTTCTTTATGATGTTTGTAATTGCTTTATATCTTAAAGATCCTTGAAAACTGGTTGAAACACCTGCATTTTGCATTTGCATTCGCATCATTGAGCATTGTGTGTTGCCTTTTCCAGATGTCTTATTTGTTTCTTTTGGCCTTCCTTCAGTCAAGTTGTCGCATCACTACAACACTCGGGCTAACTCTAAGAAAAAGATGGATCAGTTGCAACAAGAGAACCGCGAGCTCCGTGAAGAGGTATCAACTCTGAAAGAAGGTTTAGAGAGACTCACTGCTGCAATGGAAGCTATGGTGGCTGCTCAAAATCAGCCACCACCACCTCCTTTTTCTCCTGTGCAAATGACTGTGATTTCTGAGATCGGATCAACGCCCATTTCTGTGGCCCCGATTAATACTTCTCAATATCAAATGCCTGTTGGTTTCCCTTGGGGCATGCCTACCAATTATGTGCCAGAGGGATATCGACCTCCTATTTCCGAAGGTCCTAGAATTCCTGCTGTCATGGCTATACCACCTCCTGTGGTTAATGTTGTTCCTAATGCTGAAATTATGGTTGTTCCTACTGTCATACCTGTGCCACCGCCTGTAACTCACGCTATGCCTTATACTGAAGAACAAATTTTCCACACTGCTCCGAGCGAGAGTTTAGATGTTATGGATCGAATAGATGACTTTCAAGATCAGTTTGCTGAAATGCAAAGAGAAATCAGGGCTTTAAGGGGAAAGGAGTTATTTTGAAAGAATGCTCATGAGCTTTGTCTTGTTCCAAATGTGAAGATTCCCGCCAAGTTCAAAGTTCCGGATTTTGAGAAATACAAAGGGAACACTTGTCCGCAAAGTCATTTGATCATGTATGCTAGAAAGATGTCTACCCATACTGACAACCATCAGTTGTTGATCCGCTATTTTCAAGATAGTCTTACTGGTGCTGCGCTGAAGTGGTATATGGGACTCGATAGTACACAAATCAAGACATTCAATGATCTTTGTGAAGCTTTTGTTCGTCAGTATAAGTATAATCTTGATATGGCGCCAGACCGTGATCAGCTCCGCGCAATGTCTCAAAAAGAGAAAGAAACTTTTAAAGAATATGCGCAGATGGCGTGAGATTGCAGCTCATATAAGCCCTCCACTGGAAGAGAAAGAAATGACCAAGATTTTTCTGAAGACTCTGGGTCCATTTTACTATGAAAGGATGGTTGCGAGCGCTCCTAGTGATTTCACGGAAATGGTTAATATGGGGATGAGATTAGAGGAAGCTGTCCGTGAGGGACGTCTGATAAAAGAAGGAAATTCTGGAAGTACAAAAAAGCCTGGTGTTGGGTTCCCTAAGAAAAAAGAGGGAGAAACTAATGCTATATCTCAGGAAAGGTCTAGAAGACGCAGAGTTGTGAACAACAATGGTAGTCGTCGTCAGCAACAAGTAGCATCTGTTACGCCTGTTATCAGTAACACCCCTACCGCTCAAGCTACTGCAAGTTATCAACCATGTTTCCAAGAGAAGACAACTCAACAAGGTCGTACACAGAGGAAAACACAACTTGATCCCATTCCAATGACGTATACTGAGCTATTTCCGGCTTTAATAAAGAAGAATTTAGTTCAACCTCGTGATCTGCCGGCTGTTCCAACTGAAATTCCATGGTGGTATAAGCCAGATGCTCATTGCGCATTTCATCAAGGTGCCCCTAGACATGATATTGAAAATTGCTATCCTCTGAAGCATGAAGTTGCAAAGCTCGTAAAAAGCGGTATTCTGTCTTTTGAAGATACCAACCCTAATGTGCAATCAAATTCGTTTCCTAATCATGGTAATGCAACTGTCAATATGGTATATGGTTGTCCTGGTACATACCGTATTTTCGATATTCGCTGGATTCAGAGATCGCTTGTTGAAATGCATGCTACTTTGAGTGAGTTCCATGATATTGAGCATGATTATGCCGCCTGTTGTATTTGTTATGTAAACCCTCGTGGGTGTGTGATTGTAAAAAAGGACTTACAAAAGATGATCGATGAGAATTTGATTCAGGTTACTGCAAACAGAAATGAAGTTGAGAACGAGGTGAATGTCATAGTCCCACGTTTCAATATTCCTGAGCGAGTTGTAATTTCTTACAATAGTCAGAAATCTGCTGTGACGCCTTTGGTTATCCGTTTGCCTGGCCCGACACCGTATGAATCTGATAAAGCTGTTCCCTACAGATACAATGCTACTATGTTGGAGGATGGAAAATAGGTTCCCATTCCTTCTCTTCCCTCAGTTGTGACTATTGCTGATGTTGGACGTGTAACCAGAAGTGGTCGAGTATTTGCTAATGTGCCCTCAAAGACAAGTGAAGTATTGTGGGTAAGCAAATTCAGTTGAAGACTTCTGGGGAGTCTGGTCAATCAAGTGATGTAAATCAGAAGTCAGATAATGATGAGGTATTGAAATTGATCAAGAAGAGTGAATATAATGTGGTGGATCAACTGTTACATACACCGTCAAAAATATCTGTTCTATCTCTGTTAATGAGCTCTGAGGCTCATCGTGAATCGTTGCAGAAAATATTGGAACAAGCTTATGTAGATCATGATGTGATTGTTAACCAGTTTGATAGCATTGTTGCCAATATCACTGCGTGTAATAATCTGAGTTTTTGTGATGAAGAGTTGACCGAGCATGGAAGAAATCATAATTTGGCTCTCCATATTTCCATGAATTGCCAGGAAGACGCTCTATCCAATGTGCTGGTTGATACTGGGTCATCGTTGAATGTGATACCAAAATCTACTTTGTCCAGATTATCTTATCAAGGTCCTCCTATGAGGTTCAGTGGGGTCATTGTGAAAGCCTTTGATGGATCAAGGAAAACTGTGATTGGAGAGGTGGATCTCCCTATCAAGATTGGTCCGTGTTTTTTTCAGATTACTTTTCAAGTCATGGATATTCGTCCTGCTTACAGTTGTCTTCTAGGACGCCCATGGATCCATGAAGCTGAAGCTGTTACTTCGACACTGCACCAAAAGTTAAAATTCATGCAGAATGGTAAACTTGTTGTTGTTGGTGGAGAACAGGCTATGTTGGTAAGCAGTTTGTCGTCTTTTTCTTATATCGATGCGGAAGAGGATATTGGAACTCCGTTTCAGGCTCTTTCTATGGTTGATAAAGCTGTTAAGAAAGATGGGGTGTCCATGTCTTCTCTAAAAGATGCACAACATGTAGTGGATAATGGCCAAGCTAATGGATGGGGCCGAATCATTGAAGTTGCTGAGAAAAAAGATAAAGCTGGTTTGGGTTTTACATCTGGTTCAACCCGAAAAGAGATGAAGAGTATTCATGAAGTTTTTCGAAGTGTTGGGTTCATCCATTGCAAAGATCATTCTACAACTGCAATTCTTGAAGATGACCAAGAGGAAGAAATGCCCAACTTTGTGACACGTGGATTGATATGCCAGAATTGGATCGCTGTTGATGTTCCTACTGTTGTTCATGTTTCAAAGTAATTTGTTTTTGTTTCTTTCAAAAAAATCCTTTCACTCTGCCCAAGGTGAAAGTGAATTTGTGAGGGCTTTGTTTCAACTTTTATCATCATCAATAAAATGTTTTTCTGTTTATCCATATGTTGTTTTCCTTTTTTGCTTTATTTCTGAAAAATGGTAACATAAAAAACCGAAAAAAAAAGTATAATAATGTCATAATCACTCTTATCTGCATAATATTTTCATTTTTTTTGTTCATATTCTAAAATCAAACATAAATCATTGTGCAGATTGATTGTTAAACCCATTGGAAATAATGACCATATGCCCTCTCCCAACTTTGAGTTCCCTGTGTTTGAAGCGGAAGAGGAGGATATTGATGAAATTCTTGATGAGATTTCTCGATTGCTTGAGCACGAGGAAAAGGCCATTCAGCCTCATGAAGAGCCGGTGGAATTGGTTAATCTGGGTTCCGATGATGATAAGAAAGAAGTCAAGATTGGGGCACTGCTTCAATCAGATGTTAAGAAGAGGATGGTAGAGCTTCTTAGAGAGTATGTTGACGTGTTTGCTTGGTCCTATCAAGACATGCCTGGTCTTGATACTGGTATTGTGGAGCACCATTTTCCATTAAAGCCTGAATGTTCACCCGTGAAGCAGAAATTGAGAAGAACTCATCCTGACATGGCCGTGAAGATTAAAGAAGAGGTTCAAAAGCAGATTGATGTTGGTTTTCTTGTGACCGTCGAATATCCTCAATGGGTGGCCAATATCGTGCCTGTTCCAAAGAAAGACGGAAAAGTCCGAATGTGTGTTGACTATAGAGATTTGAATAAAGCAAGTCCAAAAGATGATTTTCCACTACCACACATTGATTTGTTGGTAGATAATACTGCTAAGTTCAATATCTTTTCACTTATGGATGGATTTTCCGGTTATAATCAAATAAAGATGGCACCTGAGGATATGGAAAAAACAACATTCATTACACCCTGGGGAACATTCTGTTACAGAGTGATGCCCTTCGGTTTAAAAAATGCTGGTGCAACGTACCAGAGAGCTATGACCACTCTGTTCCATGATATGATGCATAAAGAAATTGAGGTCTATGTGGATGATATGATTTGTAATTCGAAGACTGAAGAAGATCATATTAAAAATTTATTGAAGTTGTTTCAACGTTTGAGAAAGTTTAAGCTTCGTCTGAATCCTAATAAATGCACTTTTGGTGTTCGTTCTGGAAAATTGTTAGGCTTTATTGTCAGTCAGAAAGGCATTGAAGTTGATCCTGGTAAAGTTAAAGCTATCCAGGAGATGCCTGTACCCAGAACGGAAAAACAAGTAAGAGGATTCTTGGGACGTTTGAACTATATCTCTCGATTTATATCCAATATGACTGCCACATGTGCACCGATTTTCAAACTTCTCCGCAAAGATCAAGGTTGTGTCTGGACAGAAGATTGTCAGAGAGCTTTCGAAAGAATTAAAGAGTATCTGCTTAAACCTCCTATTTTGTCTCCTCCCGTAGAAGGAAGACCTTTGATCATGTATTTGACCGTGCTAGAAGAGTCTATGGGTTGTGTTTTGGGTCAACAAGATGAATCCGGGAGAAAAGAATTTACCATTTATTATTTGAGCAAGAAATTCACTGATTGTGAGTCTCGGTACACGATGCTTGAAAAGACATGTTGTGCTCTAGCTTGGGCTGCCAAGCGCCTCCGCCAGTATATGTTGAATTGTACAACTTGGTTGATATCTAAAATGGATCCAATCAAGTATATCTTTGAAAAGCCTGCTTTAATTAGGAGGATTGCTCGTTGGTAAATGTTGTTATCAGAATATGATATCGAGTACCGAACTCAAAAGGCGATAAAAGGAAGTGTTTTGGCTGATCATTTGGCACACCAGCCAATTGATGATTATCAACCTATTCAGTTTGACTTTCCTGATGAGGATGTGATGTATCTAAAGGTTAAAGATTGTGAGGAACCATTACCTGAAGAAGGACCTGAACCTGGATCCCGTTGGGGTTTGATTTTTGATGGAGCTATTAATGAATATGGCAGAGGTATTGGTGCAATTATTGTTACTCCTCATGGTTCTCATATTCCTTTCACTGCAAGGTTGGTTTTCACTTGCACAAATAATACGGCTGAGTATGAAGCATGTATTATGGGCTTAGAAGAAGCTATCGATTTAAGAATCAAGATTCTTGATGTGTATGGAGATTCAGCTTTAGTGATTAATCAGATTAAAGGGAAGTGGGAGACACGTCAACCTGATTTGATTCCTTATCGTGATTATGCAAGAAGGTTGTCAACTTTCTTCAATAAAGTTGAGTTTCACCATATACCAAGAGCAGAGAATCGAATGGCAGATGCTTTAGCAACTTTATCCTCCATGATTGTGGTAAATCATTGGAATGATGTGCCAAAGATTAGTGTGATGCGTCTTGATAGACCAGCTCATGTGTTTGTAGTTGAAGAGGTTGTTGATGATAAACCATGGTATTATGATATTAAATGCTTTAGTACCCACTTGGGGCATCCAAGAAGGATAAGAAAACTTTGAGAAGATTGGCTGGTAGTTTCTTTTTGAATGATGATGTGATGTATAAGAGAAATTATGACATGATCTTGCTCAGATGCGTGGATAGACACGAAGCAGATATGTTGATGAAAGAAATCCATGAAGGATCCTTTGGCACCCATGCCAATGGACACGCGATGGCTAAGAAGATGTTAAGGGCAGGTTACTATTGGCTGACAATAGAATCTGACTGTTGTAAATATGTGAAAAAGTGCCATAAATGCCAGATTTATGCTGACAAGATTCATGTGCCTCCAACTCCTCTCAATGTTATCTCTTCTCCATGGCCTTTTTCAATGTGGGGCATTGATATGATTGGAATGGTTGAGCCTAAAGCATCGAACGGACACTGTTTCATATTGGTGGCTATTGACTATTTTACCAAATGGGTTGAAGCAGCATCATATGCAAATGTGACTAAGCAAGTAGTGGTCCGGTTTATCAAGAATCAAATCATCTATCGGTATGGTGTTCCAAACAAGATCGTCACTGATAATGGGTCGAATTTAAATAACAAGATGATGAAGGAATTATGCAATGAGTTTAAGATTGAGCATCATACTTCTTCTCCTTATAGACCCAAGATGAATGGGGCTGTTGAAGCTGCTAATAAGAACATTAAGAAGATTATTCAAAAGATGGTTGTTACATACAAGGATTGGCATGATATGCTTCCTTTTGCTCTGCATGGGTATCGTACATTCGTTCGCACTTCAACAGGGGAAACCCCTTTTTCTCTTGTTTATGGTATGGAAGCAGTGCTCCCGATAGAGGTTGAAATCCCTTCTATGAGAGTTTTGATGGAAACTGAATTGTCTGAGGCTGAATGGTGTCAAAGTAGGTACGACCAGTTGAATCTGATTGAAGAAAAAAGAATGATGGCCTTGTGTCATGGCCAATTATATCAACAAAGAATGAAGAAAGCATTTGATAAGAAGGTTCGACCCCGTGTGTTCAGAGAAGGTGACCTCGTGCTCAAAAAGTTCTCGACTTTTACTACTGATTCTAGGGGCAAGTGGACTCCTAATTATGAAGGCCCATATGTTGTTAAGAGAGCCTTCTCTGGCGGTGCATTAATTCTCACAGCTATGGATGGAGAAGAGTTCACTCGTCTTGTGAATGCCGATGCAGTCAAGAAATACTTCGCCTAAAAAATAAAAGAACAGCTCGCTAAGTTGAAAACCTGAAAGGGCGGCTTAGGCAAAAATGAGCGTCTCGGTGGATTGAAAACCTGAAAGGGCAGTCCAGGCAAAAATTATAGATAAAACAGAAATAATTATCCCGGTAGATTGAAAACCCGAGAGGGCAATCTAGGCAAAAGTTAGGGATCATGGCAAGTAACTGCATCTGGCCAGTCTTGATCGTTTGAAGCAACATTTCGTATCAAAGGTTTTACTTCAATTATTCCCCGCTGAAGTCTCAAGCATAGTTGGAATTCAAAGTTGTTAGGGAGAATAATGGTCATTGTATTTCAATGAAGAACTTTCCATTGTACTTACCATTTTTCAAACTTTGTAATGATCCATGGAGTTACGCCATTTGCAGACTACCATTCTATTAATAGAATTTGGGCCTTTGTCCCTTTGTTTTCAATTCTTATTTTGTTTCTGTTTATAGAATTTCATTTTATTTTTTATGATGATTTTTGAAACAAATGTGAATAATTGATTTAAATTTTGAAAATTATAAAAACATTTTCCTTGATTTGTGAAAATAAAATAAAGGATGTCAACAGTAATCCCAAGAATGGTAGAATATTGAAGTGAAAAGTTTAAGTGTTTTCCTCAGCAGGGTTCTTTCTTGCTTCTCTGGTAGAATTTATTGGCAGCTCCCCAGTAGAGTTGTGTTGATGTTTCCCCATTTGAGCTATATTGAGGTCTCTTCAGTAGAGTTTTGTTGATATCCCCTTAGCAAAGTTTTTGTTTCTTTGGACAAACTAGACGAGTGTTGAACGGTTTTCCACAACAAAGTCTTGATTCAAATGATGGATATGTTTTATTCATTCAACCAGGTTATGATCGGACAGTTGAGAAATTTGAAGACCACTTCTCCTTGATGTTTTTGCCCAGGCGGAGATTTGTCTTTGATAATTCCTAACAGAGGTTATGCATATTTGCTTTGGATTATTCCCCAAGTAGAGAACAATGTTGTTTACTTCTAAGAAGTGTTGACATAGCAGTCACCTGTCGGGTTTTCTCTCACCTTGTGATTGGGTGTTGATTTAAAATCCCCCACAGTTTGGCTTTTTGCTATGATGTTAACTTCTTATTCCCCTGATAGGGTTGGAAGATTTGTGTTGCTATGTTTTCTCCAACAGTTTTTTTTCTCAAAGCGGAGTTCATATTGTTGTTCCCTCTTGTTGAATTATTGATGGTTGAAGGTTGATCTTTGGGGTCTTTTCCCAAGCGGTATCTTTGTCTCTTCAGCGAGATTTAAGCCTTGTAGTAGGATTTATTTTCCTTTGATGGCTCTTGTGTATCTCTTGCAGGTTTTCTGTTGCTGATCCCTGTCATACCCTAAATTTGTCCTACCCTTTTTGTAAATATTTTCGTATTTATGGTTTCATGCCATTTAGACGCGTGTCTGCTCGCAATTGGTTGATTTTTCAGAACTCTATCTTTTTGACCAATTAAAAGGTGACACGTGGCTTAATACAAATTCTCTGTGAATATTATTTTATTTCAATTTCTCAACTTTTCTCTTCCTTTTAAAATATTTCTAGTAATAATAGTATTTTGTATATATATTAGATTATTTATATTAATTAGATTTATATCAATTTAATTGTTAGTATAATATTAGTTTTCTTATAGTTTTATCAATCTGCTAGTTATAGTTAATATTTTATATTGTTAATATTAAATTAGTAATCAATATGTTTAATTAATAAAAAGGGGGAGAATATTGTTTGAATAATATTTGCTGAGTTGCATAAGGCCCATCGGGTAGGCCCTTCAGAAGCTGGAGCTGGCTGAGGTTATAAAGAGGAAAGGGAGAATTGATTAGAGAAACGCTAAAAAAAAAACTACTGTTCACTAAAAACGGCCGCCCCCAAATTCATTCAAAAAAAGACCCTAGATTGATTTTACTGTTCATCATCCGTTAAACCCTAATCCGCCGCCCCTTCATAACCTAAACGGCGCTACCCTAATCTCAGACACCGAAAACGACCGCCGTATTTCAATTCACTCCCAACCCAAACCTCTCTCGCAAACCTCAAGAATCATATCCTTCATTTTACCGACGCCGTCACCTCAAAACGGCGCTGCCATCGCCGTTTCAGCAAAAACTCCGCTTGCAACCCCCTTTTCAGAAAAACCCAAAGCTTCTCCTCTAACCACATTATTCTCACAAGAAACCAACGCTCGCCCTTACCGCTGATGCTCTAGGTTGAAGTAAGCTGTGCGCCGAAAGTGTATCTGTCTCCGCCGCGATTCACTTCGCCGACACCAACGATTTTCCTGCGTCGTAAGTATGTTGGTACGGTTCCCATTTCTCGTGTTTCAATGATTTCTTTTTTGTGGTTGATAGTTTTTCGATTTGTGTAGATATTCTTTTTCTTACCTCTGTTTGAGTTATTGAAATCATATTCGTGTGTTTTCATCTCATATCCCATGGCTTGAGTGTACATCATGATTGTTATTGTTATTTATCTGGTGATTGGTATAGGTGTTATTTGTTAAGAGACTGTGTTATATTAACCATTGACATGATTGCGAAGGATGTTCTGGTTTGGTCTGAGGTTTTAGGGCACGTTATGCAGGTTCCGAATGAGCAAAAAAGGAATTGACAAGTTACAGGGTTTTGTTTGTTACTCTGCTTTAGTTTATGTTACTTTCTGTGATTAATTCTGTTTGAGTTAATATGCCATTATTGATGTGTTAGCAGGGATTGTTGTGCTCCTGTCATAAGGAACTTGCTAATATAACTCTGTTTAAGTTTGATCCATTGCTTCATGTTGGAGATATTTGTAGATAATGTTCAGGTGTGTAGATTGCAATGCTTGTTCCCTGCAGCATCCATGACAGGAATCCAGTAATGATGGTCTAGGGCACAACAGTCATCATAGTCTGATCTGCTTGTAGAATCTTAGTTAGTGTTATTACGTTGATAGCTTGGAATTTGTTAATGTCACACGAGTTGGTCTGTGTTTGCAACTGACTTGTTATGCAGATTTAAAGCTGAATCCGAGATTCGTACTCGAGAGTGGTGATTGCCGTGTTTTGGTATCGAAGAGCTCCCATCTCATCTTCACAGCGACCCTTCAAAATCTCTCCATCAGCCTGTGGCAACAACGATGTGTCGATCCGGTTGCGTTTTTACATTGCTGTATTGCTAACTTTGTTGAGTTTGTTGCAGGATTGGTTGAGCTGACATTACTCCAAGTTTATCATACCAGATGGTATTCAATTAAAGTGGCCACAACTTGCGGTGATAA
Source organism: Lathyrus sativus (assembly GCA_963859935.3). NCBI lineage: Eukaryota > Viridiplantae > Streptophyta > Magnoliopsida > Fabales > Fabaceae > Lathyrus > Lathyrus sativus. The sequence goes on along the minus strand of OZ012735.1, from coordinate 708,020,717 downwards.
CAACAGGGACATCATCAAATTGTGATTCGCGGTCTATAGCTGAACTCAACCTCGCACCTGCTCCCAGCTAGGATGTGACATCCTTGGCTTGCGGTGATGTAACAGCCGTGTTCAGAAATAGAAGCGATATTGCATTAGGATGCAATAAGCAATCTGTAGATAGATGCACGTTCGTGTCAGTGTGGGTTTTTGTGAAACATAACCTTGCTGCCTGTTTCTTTCATGTGCAGATTTTAGAGAAGAAGAAAGTTCGGAGTCACTGATGTTCGGGTTTGAAGATTGATTTCAGATTTCTCTTTCGCATTACTAGCGGGAATGTGTGAAGGCGACAAAGTTTGATCCGCAGCTCAACTTTCTCAATCCATCGTGACCCTCTTACGACTTCACACGGAATCAAAATCGTCCAACTACCAAATTATAGACACGTGACGGGAATTTTTGAACGCGTAGCAGTAACGTCTGTTTGGATCGCTGTGGGTGTTTGTTTCATGTGCAGGTTGTAAGTTTGGAGCAACATTTAAAATCAATGGTTTTTTCGCAGTATCTTCACCATAGTTAATCATCGGGAACCATGCGTAGCAGTACTTATCAACCCAGTATGGCGAAGTCAAATTTTTGTTAAGAATAGAGTTGCAGAACATGAAGATCAAAACCAAGGCAACTTTGCGTTATTAAATGGCCTAAGTTGGATAAGGGTGGATGTGGTTTATCACTTCGATCACATGAGTTGACGGTAACAACAACAATAACATCGCCGGAAGCAATAATAGCTTGGTAGAAACAACATCAAGCGCAACTCAGTAGCCTCGCGTTTTTGGTTGGTGTATTTTTCACCTTTTACTTATGTTTGTTTGTTGTTGCTGATATTTTCTCATTGTCGATAATATCTCCGATGCTGCTGTTTTGTTTTGAGCTGTTTTGTGTGGTTTCGGTTAAGATTGTTAAGATTGTTATGTTGTGATAGTTTGTAAATAGTGCTAAAGAAACATCATTGTGTCATTGTGTTTATGTTATTTTTGATTCTGTTATTTTTTCATTGTTAGTTGGTCATTTGTTATGTTGTGGATATTATAGTTGTATTTCAATTCGATCGTATCTTACGGTTATGTGTTGTTCGGTTTTGAATGCGAATGATTTAAACTGGTGTCAATGTGCTTGTGTTTCGTTGGTAAGTTTATGCTGAATTTTTTTTTTATGATCTAATGTATTATGTTGATAGGACATACAAGGTTTAACTTCTCTTTTTTGAACTTATTGCAACTGTTATGGATTTTTGCTGACAAACCATTAATCTGGTATTTCAAGGCATCATAGGATGTTACACTCTATATTGAATTTATGAATTACTGTGATCCATGGATGAAAGTCTTATTTGAGGTTTAGTTATGATTTCTCTACTGTTTTTAATTACAACTCTTATTTCATTATGGGATAATTAGCATACTACATGAGTAACCTTGTTAATTTTGTGATTAATAATTATCTTAATTTCAAATATTTTTCTAACTAAAAATAAATTTTCAAAGTATTGTTAATTAGTTTTTTTTTTTTAAGATCAATGCTAGATTATTTCCAAACTTTTATTGACAAAATATGAGTAAATATTTTCTCTAAATTCAATATATTTAATATTAAAATCTTTTTAGTCGAATATTTAAATAGTCCACTTTTTAACATCTCTAGACCATCTTCATTTTTTTTTTTTAAATAAGTTTAATGTTTTCTAATCCTAATATAATTTATTTTCAACACATAAATCTTTCTCTTAATCCATCACGAAAATTAAACTCTTAAGGTCTAGCACCTCTTGAGTTTTTGAATAATTATTATTGGGGCGTACGCCTTGGATAATATTGTTCGTTTTTCGTTATGCTCTTAATTATTTGAACAAAAATATATTATAGGAGTCTAGCACTCTGTGTAATATATTCGTTGTTTATTCAAGCGATATTTCTTAAATTAAATCAAAACCATCCTCAAAAAATGATTTTCCTAATTTTCATTCAAATTATTTTCTAATCAAATCGTGAGAAACTAAGTTCTTGAAGTCTAGCACTTCTGGAATTTTTGGATAGTCATTACTAAGGTGTACACCTTAAGTAGTGTATTATTCGACCTCTCATTTTCAAAAATTATATTTTTCTAACAAAGAATGTCATGAGAATTTAGCATTCTTTGTGATATTTCTTTTGTTCATTCAAACATTTTCCAAATGAAAAAGGTGTCGTCGAGATCCAGCATTTCGGTAATACCCCAATTAATTGGTTGTGAGGCCTACGTCTCATTTATCAAATAATTGTCATTTCTCTCATTTTCAAATCCAATCTCACGCCCTTATATCTCGTACCTTAAACTATTTTCATACCCCATTTCACTTCAAATCATTTTTCAAACTTTTTCTCGATCAAACTTCGAAAGAAGAAGGTTCTTGGAGTCTAGCATTCCTTGAATTTTCGAGTGAATAATTCTCGAGGCACGCCCTTTGAGTTATTATTCATTCAATCTTTCGACCTTTTTAAATATCTTTTTTTCGATTCACACTTCGAAAGAAGGAGGTTCTTGGAGTCTAGCATTCCTTGAATTTTCGAGTGAATAGCTCTCGAGGCACGCCCTTTGGGTTGTTATTCACTCAACCTTTCGACTTTTTCAAACTCAAACTTTTTTAACATCTCCTAAGTCGAATGCTCGTAAGCATTCGCAAACCAACCCATTTCTTTCACAATTCCTCGTGGTCTCGATATTAGGAGCACCCTCAGGGACTAATATCGTTTCTCATAACCTTAACACTTGACACGTCGTCAAGTCGGTTCCACCTTCAATCAAATCTTCGACACGTCGTCGAACCAGTTCAAAACAACTCCCTTTCACCTCACATTCCATTTTCGATTCAGTCCTTTCACAAACGTTTTTAAACTTACGAAAGAGGGATATTCTTAGAATCTAGCATGCTTTGAATATCCGAATGAGTAACTCTTGGGCTCGCCCCCGAGTTGTTATTAGTTCATTCTTTCGATCTCAAAACATCCAACTCTTTTATTCAACCCGATTTCCGAAAGAACTGAGCTCTTGGGATCTCGCATTCCTTGAATTCTTGAATGACAAGCTCTTGAGGCACGCCCTTAGGTTGTTTGTCAGTCACTCTTTCGTCTTTTTTCTCAAACTTCCAACCCATTCGACCTCATATTTTCGTGGTTGTTACCACGAACTACGGACGCTCTGATTCTTTATTCATTCTTGAATATAAGATACGTAGGCACAAGATTGCGATGATCTTGGCGAGCACGCTTCTATCCATCTCCCGTTTTCCCCCCATCCTTTCCCGTAGTCGAACTACGACGCTCTGATTTCTCATTCTCGTCCGAATGAGCATACGTAGGCACAAGGGCCCCAATCCTTGGCGAGCACCTTATCTTCTAACCACCCATCTCCCCCTTTGCGTCTCTAACCTTTTACCCTACCAATTCTACCTTATCAACGAGAAAACCAGTAAACCTAAACAACACTCCCCACATTACCTTAAGAGGTTCCCGTCGAGTACGACGGACGTGAGGGGTGCTAATACCTTCCCCTCACGTAACCGACTCCCGAACCCGGAACTTGGTTGCGACAGCCCTGTTCCTATCCTTTCGTTTTAAGAGGTTTTCTCGATATTTTCCTCTCCCGTTTATTTCGGGAAAAATAAAGTTCGGTGGCGACTCTGTCGAACCGCATTTCCGCGCCTTTCGCGCGAGGGTCGTATTTTCGAAAAGTCTCCGTGATTTTTCGAGGTGCGACAGGTGGCGACTCTGCTGGGGAATCATCGCTCCATGCAAAGAGAGAGTCGAGCCTATCTTTTGGTTTGTGAGGAGTGTTTGTTTTTTATTTGTTTTCTTTTTGTATTTGTTCTCTTATAGATCTTATTTGCGCTTGTTATCTTGGTGGCCTGTGGGCTACTGGGATGATATCATGAGTAAGCTCTACACCCGAGCTTTGGTAAAAGCAGAGAGAACACATAGTTTAGAATTGGTAGTCGAGTAGTGTTAGTCTCCGAGGACTCGCTCCTTGTGGGCCTAGCATGAAAGCTCCTCCAGAGGAGACCTATTCGTAGATTTTGTTGTAACACAGCTAGCCTGTCGCACGACTTGATTAATGAAGGGTCCGTGATTCTGGGAACCTTTTGTTAGCACCAGTTCCGATATTGGTGGTCGTGTAGTGTTAGCCTCCAAGGACTCGCTCCTTGTGTGCCTAGCACGAGGACCCCGCTCAGGAGAGACCTTATCGTCATTATCGTTGTAATGCAGCCAGCCTGTTGCATGACGCTGATACGACTAGTGTCCGTGATCCTGGGAACCAAACGTAGAAACCATCCCGTGAGAGGGTTTATGGGTAGAATGTTTAGACCTTCCCGTATAGGTTGTACCTGTCACTTTTCTTTGAGCAGGAATTATGGTTATTTACCTATTACGGTTACCAACTTCAGGAGTTGTTGGAGTTGTGATCCTGTGATCCTGGATCTTGTATCTTGCATTGCATCTTGCATATCATTTGCATTTCATATGTTGTGCATTTTGCATTTCCAGTCCTCCAACAGAATCTTATGTCTCCGTTCCTTCTTCTCCAGTAAATCAAGCTGATTCCTTGACACCAATACGCAACTAGAGCCAATACCAAACGTATGATGGAGCAGATTCGGCAAGAACAAATTGCTATCAGGAAGGAGCTGGAATCCCTCAACAGGAAGATGGATCAGATCTTCGAAGCCCTCTCCATAACTGGAAAGGAATCAGAACGGCAGACCGTTCAACAACCGCGTCAGCAAAATCAACACAGGACATGGAAGCCGAAGAGAGTATTCGATAGTCTTCCAATGACATATGCAGATATCTTTGCTCAATTAATGGAACAAAAGGCTATCGTCCCAAGAGATCTAGCTCCCCCAACTATCCTTCCTGCTGATTATGACGCGAATGCTCATTGTGAGTTCCATAAGGGCGCTCCAGGTCACAACATTGAGAACTGCAGGGCTTTCAAGCACAAAGTTCAAGACCTGATTGACAACGAAGCTCTCACCTTTGATGGGAAGTATCTCAACGACATCAACAACTCTATGCCACCAGCCAACTAGTGCTAACATCAGACCAAATCTAGTCAAGTCAAGTTCACCCCGAAGAAGGCAGTCATGATGCCATTTCATATTTCACTTTCCTTATGTTTTGTCTTTGTTTGTTTAAGTATTGTATGCTTTGAACAATTGCCATTCGTATTTGGTTTTCATTAATGTATCGTTTATGCATGTTTTGAATTAGTTATGTCGTATTCACTCATTTCTACTTATCACCGACAAATTTATTCACTCCACTCTATTCACTGTTGTTTAGCATGATTTGAGGGAGGATGATGAAAACGAGATACCCATAATTTCAAACTGTATGCTTTCAGACAGAATCTCGTCAATGATGTACAGGCATTGCTTCGATCCCCCAAACACTGGAGATATAAGGAGTTAATCCCTAGTAAACCACTTCGAGCCTAGAAGTAGCAGTTTCCTTCGGATATTCAAACCTTTACACTCAACCTGGGGCAGGGTAGTGTTCAACTAATTCAACTCCGCACTCAAATCAACAAAGCAAAATCCAGAAGACGGTTGTTCATCAATGACCCATGCTATGGCAGTCACAACAAAATAAAAAAAAAATCAAAAGCCTGCTAAGTCAGACACCTTAGAGGGGACTTAGGCAAAATCAAGGCAATCCCGATGGATCTGACGAACGAAGTCAATCCATGCAAAAGTTAGGGATCAAAACAAAAGCAAAAGAGGACCCCGAAACCCTCAACAAAAAAACAAAATAGGATTCAGTAGCCACCCAAGTCGAGGGGCACTAACATCCATCCAAAACAAGGTGACTGCCACGTCAATCAAACCTTGAACCATCAAGCTTACACCGTCAAGGCAAGTGTAGGATTAACTGAGCGTAGGACTGGAGATCATTAAGAAGAAGGGGTGGGTACCAATCAGACTTTGAGCCCAATATCCTTTGTTTCATAACCGTGAACCAGACCACGTTACAACCCTTGAAAGACCTAATTGAGACGAGGTTCATTCTGAAAGCATATCATCGCAAGGTTGCGTAACCTGACTCCTCACATGATTTCTAATCATCAGCATTGGTGTCATTTCTCTTAATATATCTTTCGCACCAATCAAACAGCACAACGTCTGGGCTAGCGGTCCATTCGTATCACTATCACGACACTTCAATAAAGGACACTTTTTCAAAACTTACCTTGAACTTTGCATTAATGTTACCATTTATGAATGTACAATTATATCTGCAAATCAGTGCTAGGTATTCGAAGACACTCCAGCAAGGGGCAATCGAGGAGAAACTTGACTTTCATTGGCGTACACGAAGCAAGATTATTTCAAAGCCCACAGGCTGGGGGCAAACCACTCAGTAGCTCGAACAGGGGCAAGTCATCCGAGTTCAACTTCCATATACCAGAACTGGTTAAGCTGGGGCAGGCCACTACCATGTTCAAACTGGGGCAAGACCAGGTCGTCCTGACCAACAAGCAGAGTTGCAACCTTCTCTGAAGAAAATTTACAACAAGTCACCAAGTACCCAGACTTGAGGCATCCAGAGCATCATCTTCTGCTCCGATCGTGACGTCTTCAACAAGCTGCGTGTCGAGGAAATCAATCCCTCCCACCACCCGAAGTCCAATCCGCATTGGCAACTACCCAAAGTCCACCACGCTGGCATCTCCACCTTGCATTTCCAATTACTCGTCTGCAATCATATGCATCATACGCATTGCATTCGCTACCATAAGCATCTTGCATCATATGCATACCCAATCATACCATACTTCCCCAAGCTCTAGCATCTCCGCTCGTCAGCATTTGCATTTGCACGTCCACTCATAGGGAATATCATTTATCATCCGGCATTCATATATGCAAGTCAAGGTCCAGGATCAATCTCGAAGATTTCCAAGACCGTCGACCGCCCAGTCAGGGGCGTCTTCCGCAAGATGGTGGGTTTACCCCACGATTTTCAAGAGCTTCAAAACAGTCATCAGCCTAGTCATGGGCAATTTTCTGCAATCATGGGTCCCTCCCATCGAAATTCGAAGTTATTCAAAGCAAGATTCAGCCCAGTCAGGGGCATCTTTTTTCAAGACCATGGGCGTCTCCCATGACGAATTTCAACCTCGTGGTTGATCAGATATGCAAATCAACATTCAGCCTAATCAGGGGCGTACTATTCAAGACTGTGGGCGTTCCCCACAAAGTTGTTCAACCTTTTGTTGGGCAAATCCAAGAAGTTTAATGCAAGAACCAGCCCGAGCAGGGGCACCTTCGGCAGAACCGTGAGCGTTCCTTACGGAGTTGTTCAACCTTTTGTTGACCAAAACAAGACATTGCAAGACAAACTCAGCCTAGTCAGGGGCATCCTCTTCGGAATTCATGGGCGTAACCATGAAATCATTTCGGCAAATTATGATTTCCAAGCAAAGACGATGGGCGTACCCCGTTGACTCATTTCAATTTTCCTCTCAGGGATTCCCCAATGAGTTGTACCCAGCAAGCGTGACCGTTGTCAATTGCTTTACTATCATCCTTTTGGTGATAGTCGAACTTCGTCAGTTCAACCTAGCCTGCATCCTTTTGATGTTGGTAAACTTCAAATCTGTGTTGTCCTATCATCCTTTTGGTGATAGCGATATGTTCGTGTGAGTTTCGCTCCGTCATCCTTTTGGTGGGGGGTCTATCATGGTCATTAATGATAGATTGTGCGATTTGCGTTGTGTTCCACTCCGTCTTCCTTTTGATGGAGGGGTCTATCATGGTCATTAGTGATAGATTGTGCATTTTGTTTTGTGTTTCGCTCCATCATCCTTTTGATGGAGGGGTCTATCATGGTCATTAGTGATAGATTGTGCATTTTGTTTTGTGTTTCGCTCCATCATCCTTTTGATGGAGGGGTCTATCATGGTCATTATTGATAGATTGTGCGATTTGCGTTGTGTCCCACTCCGTCTTCCTTTTGATGGAGGGGTCTATCATGGTCATTAATGATAGATTGTGCGATGTGTTTATTTGTGTTTTGCTCCATCATCCTTTTGATGGAGGGGTCTATCATGGTCATTAGTGATAAATTGTGTTTATTTGTGTTTCGCTCCATCATCCTTTTGATGGAGGGGTCTATCATGGTCATTAGTGATAGATTGAGCGATTTGCGTTGTGTCCCACTCCGTCTTCCTTTTGATGGAGGGGTCTATCATGGTCATTAATGATAGATTGTGCGATGTGTTTATTTGTGTTTCGCTCCATCATCCTTTTGATGGAGGGGTCTATCATGGTCATTAATGATAGATTGTGCGATGTGTTTATTTGTGTTTCGCTCCATCATCCTTTTGATGGAGGGGTCTATCATGGTCATTAGTGATAGATTGTGTTTATTTGTGTTTCGCTCCATCATCCTTTTGATGGAGGGGTCTATCATGGTCATTAGTGATAGATTGTGTTTATTTGTGTTTCGCTCCATCATCCTTTTGAGGGAGGGGTCTATCATGGTCATTAATGATAGATTGTGCGATATTGTTTGGCGTGTGTTTCGCCCCGTCATCCTTTTGGTGTTGGGTCTATCATGGTCATTAATGATAGATTGTGCAATATTGTTTGGCGTGTGTCTCGCTCCGTCATCCTTTTGGTGGGGGGTCTATCATGGTCATTAATGATGGATTGTGCGAATTTTGTTTGTCTCGCTCCGTCATCCTTTTGGTGAAGGATCTATCATGGTCATTAAGGATAGATTATGCAATTGTGTTTTGCTTTGCCATCCTTTTGGTGGTAATAGCTGTGTGTGTTTCATCCCATCATCCTTTTGGTGATGACGGCTTGTGCCGGTTTACTCAGAGGTTTACATCATCCAGCATTTTCAATTCTCAAGCATCTCTTTTCGTTTCGGACAAATTCAGGGTCTTCTTCATATCTAATTGACTTCTACCTCAGGAATATGAACGCTAATGCAGTTCATTTTCCTATGTTTAAGCCGATTAGATAGGGGCATCTGTCATACCCTAAATTTGTCCTACCCTTTTTGTAAATATTTTCGTATTTATGGTTTCATGCCATTTAGACGCGTGTCTGCTCGCAATTGGTTGATTTTTCAGAACTCTATCTTTTTGACCAATTAAAAGGTGACACGTGGCTTAATACAAATTCTCTGTGAATATTATTTTATTTCAATTTCTCAACTTTTCTCTTCCTTTTAAAATATTTCTAGTAATAATAGTATTTTGTATATATATTAGATTATTTATATTAATTAGATTTATATCAATTTAATTGTTAGTATAATATTAGTTTTCTTATAGTTTTATCAATCTGCTAGTTATAGTTAATATTTTATATTGTTAATATTAAATTAGTAATCAATATGTTTAATTAATAAAAAGGGAGAGAATATTGTTTGAATAATATTTGCTGAGTTGCATAAGGCCCATCGGGTAGGCCCTTCAGAAGCTGGAGCTGGCTGAGGTTATAAAGAGGAAAGGGAGAATTGATTAGAGAAACGCTAAAAAAAAAACTACTGTTCACTAAAAACGGCCGCCCCCAAATTCATTCAAAAAAAGACCCTAGATTGATTTTACTGTTCATCATCCGTTAAACCCTAATCCGCCGCCCCTTCATAACCTAAACGGCGCTACCCTAATCTCAGACACCGAAAACGACCGCCGTATTTCAATTCACTCCCAACCCAAACCTCTCTCGCAAACCTCAAGAATCATATCCTTCATTTTACCGACGCCGTCACCTCAAAACGGCGCTGCCATCGCCGTTTCAGCAAAAACTCCGCTTGCAACCCCCTTTTCAGAAAAACCCAAAGCTTCTCCTCTAACCACATTATTCTCACAAGAAACCAACGCTCGCCCTTACCGCTGATGCTCTAGGTTGAAGTAAGCTGTGCGCCGAAAGTGTATCTGTCTCCGCCGCGATTCACTTCGCCGACACCAACGATTTTCCTGCGTCGTAAGTATGTTGGTACGGTTCCCATTTCTCGTGTTTCAATGATTTCTTTTTTGTGGTTGATAGTTTTTCGATTTGTGTAGATATTCTTTTTCTTACCTCTGTTTGAGTTATTGAAATCATATTCGTGTGTTTTCATCTCATATCCCATGGCTTGAGTGTACATCATGATTGTTATTGTTATTTATCTGGTGATTGGTATAGGTGTTATTTGTTAAGAGACTGTGTTATATTAACCATTGACATGATTGCGAAGGATGTTCTGGTTTGGTCTGAGGTTTTAGGGCACGTTATGCAGGTTCCGAATGAGCAAAAAAGGAATTGACAAGTTACAGGGTTTTGTTTGTTACTCTGCTTTAGTTTATGTTACTTTCTGTGATTAATTCTGTTTGAGTTAATATGCCATTATTGATGTGTTAGCAGGGATTGTTGTGCTCCTGTCATAAGGAACTTGCTAATATAACTCTGTTTAAGTTTGATCCATTGCTTCATGTTGGAGATATTTGTAGATAATGTTCAGGTGTGTAGATTGCAATGCTTGTTCCCTGCAGCATCCATGACAGGAATCCAGTAATGATGGTCTAGGGCACAACAGTCATCATAGTCTGATCTGCTTGTAGAATCTTAGTTAGTGTTATTACGTTGATAGCTTGGAATTTGTTAATGTCACACGAGTTGGTCTGTGTTTGCAACTGACTTGTTATGCAGATTTAAAGCTGAATCCGAGATTCGTACTCGAGAGTGGTGATTGCCGTGTTTTGGTATCGAAGAGCTCCCATCTCATCTTCACAGCGACCCTTCAAAATCTCTCCATCAGCCTGTGGCAACAACGATGTGTCGATCCGGTTGCGTTTTTACATTGCTGTATTGCTAACTTTGTTGAGTTTGTTGCAGGATTGGTTGAGCTGACATTACTCCAAGTTTATCATACCAGATGGTATTCAATTAAAGTGGCCACAACTTGCGGTGATAACAACAGGGACATCATCAAATTGTGATTCACGGTCTATAGCTGAACTCAACCTCGCACCTGCTCCCAGCTAGGATGTGACATCCTTGGCTTGCGGTGATGTAACAGTCGTGTTCAGAAATAGAAGCGATATTGCATTAGGATGCAATAAGCAATCTGTAGACAGATGCACGTTCGTGTCAGTGTGGGTTTTTGTGAAACATAACCTTGCTGCCTGTTTCTTTCATGTGCAGATTTTAGAGAAGAAGAAAGTTCGGAGTCACTGATGTTCGGGTTTGAAGATTGATTTCAGATTTCTCTTTCGCATTACTAGCGGGAATGTGTGAAGGCGACAAAGTTTGATCCGCAACTCAACTTTCTCAATCCATCGTGACCCTCTTACGACTTCACACGGAATCAAAATCGTCCAACTACCAAATTATAGACACGTGACGGGAATTTTTGAACGCGTAGCAGTAACGTCTGTTTGGATCGCTGTGGGTGTTTGTTTCATGTGCAGGTTGTAAGTTTGGAGCAACATTTAAAATCAACGGTTTTTTCGCAGTATCTTCACCATAGTTAATCATCGGGAACCATGCGTAGCAGTACTTATCAACCCAGTATGGCGAGGTCAAATTTTTGTTAAGAATAGAGTTGCAGAACATGAAGATCAAAACCAAGGCAACTTTGCGTTATTAAATGGCCTAAGTTGGATAAGGGTGGATGTGGTTTATCACTTCGATCACATGAGTTGACGGTAACAACAACAATAACATCGCCGGAAGCAATAATAGCTTGGTAGAAACAACATCAAGCGCAACTCAGTAGCCTCGCGTTTTTGGTTGGTGTATTTTTCACCTTTTACTTATGTTTGTTTGTTGTTGCTGATATTTTCTCATTGTCGATAATATCTCCGATGCTGCTGTTTTGTTTTGAGCTATTTTGTGTGGTTTCGGTTAAGATTGTTAAGATTGTTATGTTGTGATAGTTTGTAAATAGTGCTAAAGAAACATCATTGTGTCATTGTGTTTATGTTATTTTTGATTCTGTTATTTTTTCATTGTTAGTTGGTCATTTGTTATGTTGTGGATATTATAGTTGTATTTCAATTCGATCGTATCTTACGGTTATGTGTTGTTCGGTTTTGAATGCGAATGATTTAAACTGGTGTCAATGTGCTTGTGTTTCGTTGGTAAGTTTATGCTGAATTTTTTTTTTATGATCTAATGTATTATGTTGATAGGACATACAAGGTTTAACTTCTCTTTTTTGAACTTATTGCAACTGTTATGGATTTTTGCTGACAAACCATTAATCTGGTATTTCAAGGCATCATAGGATGTTACACTCTATATTGAATTTATGAATTACTGTGATCCATGGATGAAAGTCTTATTTGAGGTTTAGTTATGATTTCTCTACTGTTTTTAATTACAACTCTTATTTCATTATGGGATAATTAGCATACTACATGAGTAACCTTGTTAATTTTGTGATTAATAATTATCTTAATTTCAAATATTTTTCTAACTAAAAATAAATTTTCAAAGTATTGTTAATTAGTTTTTTTTTTTAAGATCAATGCTAGATTATTTCCAAACTTTTATTGACAAAATATGAGTAAATATTTTCTCTAAATTCAATATATTTAATATTAAAATCTTTTTAGTCGAATATTTAAATAGTCCACTTTTTAACATCTCTAGACCATCATTTTTTTTTTTAAATAAGTTTAATGTTTTCTAATCCTAATATAATTTATTTTCAACACATAAATCTTTCTCTTAATCCATCACGAAAATTAAACTCTTAAGGTCTAGCACCTCTTGAGTTTTTGAATAATTATTATTGGGGCGTACGCCTTGGATAATATTGTTCGTTTTTCGTTATGCTCTTAATTATTTGAACAAAAATATATTATAGGAGTCTAGCACTCTGTGTAATATATTCGTTGTTTATTCAAGCGATATTTCTTAAATTAAATCAAAACCATCCTCAAAAAATGATTTTCCTAATTTTCATTCAAATTATTTTCTAATCAAATCGTGAGAAACTAAGTTCTTGAAGTCTAGCACTTCTTGAATTTTTGGATAGTCATTACTAAGGTGTACACCTTAAGTAGTGTATTATTCGACCTCTCATTTTCAAAAATTATATTTTTCTAACAAAGAATGTCATGAGAATTTAGCATTCTTTGTGATATTTCTTTTGTTCATTCAAACATTTTCCAAATGAAAAAGGTGTCGTCGAGATCCAGCATTTCGGTAATACCCCAATTAATTGGTTGTGAGGCCTACGTCTCATTTATCAAATAATTGTCATTTCTCTCATTTTCAAATCCAATCTCACGCCCTTACATCTCGTACCTTAAACTATTTTCATACCCCATTTCACTTCAAATCATTTTTCAAACTTTTTCTCGATCAAACTTCGAAAGAAGAAGGTTCTTGGAGTCTAGCATTCCTTGAATTTTCGAGTGAATAATTCTCGAGGCACGCCCTTTGAGTTATTATTCATTCAATCTTTCGACCTTTTTAAATATCTTTTTTTCGATTCACACTTCGAAAGAAGGAGGTTCTTGGAGTCTAGCATTCCTTGAATTTTCGAGTGAATAGCTCTCGAGGCACGCCCTTTGGGTTGTTATTCACTCAACCTTTCGACTTTTTCAAACTCAAACTTTTTTAACATCTCCTAAGTCGAATGCTCGTAAGCATTCGCAAACCAACCCATTTCTTTCACAATTCCTCGTGGTCTCGATATTAGGAGCACCCTCAGGGACTAATATCGTTTCTCATAACCTTAACACTTGACACATCGTCAAGTCGGTTCCACCTTCAATCAAATCTTCGACACGTCGTCGAACCAGTTCAAAACAACTCCCTTTCACCTCACATTCCATTTTCGATTCAGTCCTTTCACAAACGTTTTTAAACTTACGAAAGAGGGATATTCTTAGAATCTAGCATGCTTTGAATATCCGAATGAGTAACTCTTGGGCTCGCCCCCGAGTTGTTATTAGTTCATTCTTTCGATCTCAAAACATCCAACTCTTTTATTCAACCCGATTTCCGAAAGAACTGAGCTCTTGGGATCTCGCATTCCTTGAATTCTTGAATGACAAGCTCTTGAGGCACGCCCTTAGGTTGTTTGTCAGTCACTCTTTCGTCTTTTTTCTCAAACTTCCAACCCATTCGACCTCATATTTTCGTGGTTGTTACCACGAACTACGGACGCTCTGATTCTTTATTCATTCTTGAATATAAGATACGTAGGCACAAGATTGCGATGATCTTGGCGAGCACGCTTCTATCCATCTCCCGTTTTCCCCCCATCCTTTCCCGTAGTCGAACTACGACGCTCTGATTTCTCATTCTCGTCCGAATGAGCATACGTAGGCACAAGGGCCCCAATCCTTGGCGAGCACCTTATCTTCTAACCACCCATCTCCCCCTTTGCGTCTCTAACCTTTTACCCTACCAATTCTACCTTATCAACGAGAAAACCAGTAAACCTAAACAACACTCCCCACATTACCTTAAGAGGTTCCCGTCGAGTACGACGGACGTGAGGGGTGCTAATACCTTCCCCTCACGTAACCGACTCCCGAACCCGGAACTTGGTTGCGACAGCCCTGTTCCTATCCTTTCGTTTTAAGAGGTTTTCTCGATATTTTCCTCTCCCGTTTATTTCGGGAAAAATAAAGTTCGGTGGCGACTCTGTCGAACCGCATTTCCGCGCCTTTCGCGCGAGGGTCGTATTTTCGAAAAGTCTCCGTGATTTTTCGAGGTGCGACAATCCCCAACACGGTCTCCAATGATATCTCTAACTTGCGGAGATTAGCCGAGTATTTCAGTGGTGTCGTAATGTTTTGTTCACCCTCTGTTCGCCCTTTTTGTCTGTTTTGTCAGCATATTCATATTCATATGCATTGCATGCGCATTCATTTTGGTTGAGCATAGCATGTTTTTGTTGCATTGTGCATCCTGTTTTTATGGTGTTTCCCTTTCCCCGGTGTTGTTATCCCGCGGAGTGCGTGTGTTCTCTCTTCATTAGAGTGTCGACCCCTAAGTAGAAAATACCTATCATTTTTAATTCCCCACTGAGTTTATGTCTCGTGGAAGATGTTTGTTTAGCTTTTATCTGGATGGAATTGTTCCCCAGTTGAGTTATTTCCTCATTGGGTCGAGTCTTGTTTGACCGTTTCTTTCCAGTTTGTTCCTGGATTGAACTTTGGTTTCTTGCAGCAGTTACTTTGGTTTTCCCTGGGCTGTGAAACCTGGATGTCGAGAAGGTAGTTTTGTGGATTTATTTTCCTCGGCAGAATCTGTTATTGATCCCCATCAGAAGATGAAGATTTGATTTCCCCAGTAGTGTTTTGATAACACTCTCTTGGTAATTACTTATGCAACTTCATGTGGAAGCCTCTTTATTTGAGCAGCTTGTGTAATCTACAGAAATTTACCTTCTCAATAAATAACATTTCTCTGGCTCATCCTCAACAGAGAAGTTTATTGTGAAATGATAGATCCTTATATGACCAGCTTTTCTGTCAATTGGAATTTCTGTAGAATAATTCCCGATGAGAATTCTATTGCATGGTTTAATCTGCTCGTATCTCTTTTAAAGATCCCCGACAGAGTTGTTAATATCTTTTTTCCAACAAATGGTTGTCTCTTTATTTGAGAAATTTGTTGTGTGATTGGAGCTGCTCAGTAACAAGTAGCTGATGATA
Source organism: Lathyrus sativus (assembly GCA_963859935.3). NCBI lineage: Eukaryota > Viridiplantae > Streptophyta > Magnoliopsida > Fabales > Fabaceae > Lathyrus > Lathyrus sativus. The sequence continues at coordinate 708,005,021 of OZ012735.1, read as the reverse complement.
TATCTCTTTCTCCTACCCAGTGACAGGTAGTCGAGTATGTTTGTCCTACCCAGTGTCAGGTAGTTGACCTTTATTTTCTTCTCCTACCCAGTGACAGGTAGTCGAGTCTGTCCTACCCAGTAACAGGTAGTTGACATGTTTTTTACCCTATCCAGTAACCGATAGTTGGTAACCCCTTTCATTCAAGTTTATTATTCCCGCTAAACTACTCAGTAACCAGTAGTTGGCGTTGCTTTTTTTCCTACCTAGTAACAGGTAGTTGATTATATCTCAACGAGTGGATTACTTTTTACCTAGTAATTGGTAATAAGTAATACATCTCTTTGTTTTCTACCCAGTAACTGGTAGATAACAATTCTCTTGTGTTTTTTGCACTTATTTTCTACTCAGTAACCAGTAGAAAGTATTTTACTTATTCTCTTCGGTTTGAATATCTTCGCCCAGTAACTGGCAGTTGGTATCTCTTTCCCTGTTGAGTTATTTCCTTTCCTTTATCGGAATAAGATCTTGTTTTTTTTCTTTTTTGTTTTCCCCTGTGGAGTCTCTTTTCTTTTTTTGCTCCGGTGTTTATTTTTCTCCTGTGGCATTTTCTCCCTATGGTGGTCTTGTGTTTGCATACCATATCATTAGCATAATCATATCATTTTGTGGTCTCTTAGGGCCAAAAAATTGGGTTTATTGTTATATTTAAGTCTCTTCTATCTGGTCGAGACAAAGATGTCAATCTTCATATCTCCGGATAGAAGAATCTTAAATAGGGGCAGCTGTAATACCCAAATTTTTACCCCTAAGATCCCATATTTCATTTGCATCATTTGCATACACAAACGAGATCATATTATATGGTTCTCACACCCCTGTTGTTTCTTACTTGCTTTATGTTTGTTTTTATTTACTAACCTCTAACCAAAATACCAAAAATATTTTTTTCAATTTTGCTTGTTTCTTTTTCTTCTCTGTATGTTTAGGGTTTTGCAAGGAAATTGATGGCAAAGACATTCATTCAAGTCTAAGTCAGATGGAAGTTTGACCTCATCTTGGTCAAACTATCAAGAGTTTGCTTCAACTATAAATTACCCGTGGTGGTGGGCTATTTTCTCAGACAATGTGTTTTTTCAAGGTCAAGTTGTCCTGTATCAGAATTCATCAAGCTTTCAAGCAGTGTTCTATGAAAAGTTTGGCCCTATTTTAATCAAAGATTCATAGTTTTGTCTGTACAAGTCAAGTTTGGTGGATGTTCAACCAAGATGTTTGTTTTAGGATACAAGTCCGAAGTGTTCATTCAAGTGTGCCATTTCCAAGTGATTCTAAAGCATGATTGATGGTATTGATCTTTGGGTTCATCATGGCATCAATTTCTTAAGAATTCATTTTATTCAAGAATTTGATTCAAGATAAATTTGGAGAAGACATGCATATGGCTTACTTAGAATACAAGCTACTTGAAAATTTAAGGCATTCATCATCATCTATTATTTTCCAAGTTCAAAATATTCAAGGGTTACAATGCATACACAAGAGAATTAGTTTCATGAATGAAATTTTGGCTGCTATGGACACTGTAAAATGTCGTGCATGGGAGTGTGAAGCACAGTCTCCAAACTTATTGGTTCACCTCCAGGATATGTTGATTACACCGAAGGCGGTCAATTAACTGAAGCAGTTCGGCGTCGTCCTTACACTGTTGTACTCTTTGATGAGATTGAGAAAGCCCATCCTGATGTATTCAACATGATGCTTCAGATCCTTGAAGATGGGGTGCAATTCAAGGGAGACAGTTATACAACTTGTGAAGTTAGTGGACATGGGCGTTGCAAGATTAACAATGGAGGTTGTTGGCATGATGCCCGGAACGGACATGCATTTTCTGCTTGTTTGGATGATGGAGGAGTTAAATGCCAGTGTCCTGCCGGGTTTAAAGGTGATGGTGTAAAGAATTTTGAAGACATTGATGAATGCAAAGATAAGAAAGCTTGTCAGTGCCCTGAATGTAGCTGCAAGAATACTTGGGGCAGCTATAATTGTAGTTGTAGTGGAGATCTTTTGTATATCAAAGACCAGGATACATGCATCAGTAAAACTGCCAGTCAGGCAAAATCCACTTGGGCTGCTTTTGGGGTCGTTTTGATTGCCTTAGCCATGATTGCTGGAGGGGGATTCCTTGTGTATAAATATAGAATTAGGCAATACATGGATTCTGAAATCAGAGCAATCATGGCACAATATATGCCCTTGGACAGCCAAGAAGAAGGTCCAAATCATCTCAATCATCAAAGAGGTTGAAAGAAAAAAACAGGCCAGTCTCTTGGGATCTCATGGCGTGCAGCATATGGATGTGGCTTCTCATGTGCCTTCTTTGAGGCGTCTACCATTCTGAGCCTTTAATTTGGTACTTTATCATATGGACAATAAAATATGGACAGTTAGAAATTTAGAATGCTCTTGAGTGTTTTATTTGTTCTCTTTTGGTTGGGAATCTAGCATTTTATATACTTGGAAGGTTGGAGAGTGCTAAACAATCTTTGCAGGAAGCTGTTATCTTGCCTGTGAAGTTTCCTCAGTTTTTCACCGGTAAAAGACGACCTTGGAGAGCATTTTTGCTGTATGGACCACCTGGAACAGGTAAATCATACTTGGCTAAGGCTGTTGCAACTGAAGCCGATTCAATGTTTTTCAGTGTTTCTTCATCAGACCTCGTTTCGAAGTGGATGGGTGAAAGTGAAAAGTTGGTTTCAAATCTTTTTGAAATGGCTCGCGAAAGTGCACCTTCCATCATATTTGTTGATGAAATAGATTCTCTATGTGGTACGCATGGAGAAGGCAATGAAAGTGAAGCTTCAAGATGAATTAAAATTGAACTTCTAGTGCAGATGCAGGGGGTTGGACACAGTGATCAGAAAGTTCTCGTTCTTGCAGCAACAAATACACCATATGCTCTAGACTAGGCAATAAGGCGGCGTTTTGATAAGCGTATATACATTCCACTACCAGATTTAAAGGCTCGCCAACACATGTTCAAGGTGCATCTAGGAGACACTTCTCATAATTTGACTGAAAGTGATTTTGAACACTTGGCTCGCAAGTCAGAGGGGTTTTCAGGTTCAGATGTATCTGTCTGTGTTAAGGATGTTTTATTCGAACTTGTTCGTAAAACCCAAGATGCCATGTTTTTCTTCAAGAGTCCAGAAGGTATGTGGATACCATGTGGACAGAAGCTACAAAATGTAGTACAAATTACAATGCAGGATCTTGCCACACAGGGACTTGCTTCAAAGATCCTTCCTCCACCTATATCAAGAACCGATTTTTACAATACTTGCTCGAAGACAGTTGCTCAGGGAAGAATTTGTATATGATATTGGTAACATGTCTTTAGCTGGCGAAGTTAGCTCTAAAGAAACTGAAGATAGAACCAAGGGAGCATCTCTGGTTAATCTGTTTGCTGAAGCAATCAAAGGCCCATTACTTTCATCAGAGAGTCAAGTTTAAATCGACACTCTAGATCTGCTCTTTCATTATTTGTCTTCAGTTGGGACTTCAGGCGATCAGATTCAAGTCATGTATTGAGAAAAATAATCCATGTCAGATAATTGAAATTGAGGTGAAATCAAAAAGAAGGAATAACACGTCATGAGCTATAAATATAAAAAGCAAAACAACATGAAAAATATCAGCAAAAAGCTCACGCGTAAACACCCAATTCAAAACGGTAGCAAATTTTCACAAACGGCAAATCATTTTTCACTCACTCCAATCTATAAATACCACTCATATCTCCTTCATTTCTTCAAGCTTTTCTAAGCCAAGAAAGTTCTGCAAAATTTTCTCTAAATATTCACTCCAAAATTCATCTTCAAGTTTTAATTCCAAAATTCAAATTCACCAGCAACAAGTTTCAATGCAAATCAACAACCGTTCTTTGGAAAGAAGAAAAAGAAGAAGAATCGAAGCGTTGCTCACCTTGAATTAAAGGTAATTTGGAGTTTTATATCGAGACTTTGCGGTTTTGATTCGGTTGATCCAAGCACCATTACACAAAATTGATAACACATTTGAGATGTACGCTGGATTCCGATCACAACCGTGTTGGTTTTGCGTCCCGCCGCTTTGATTTGAGCAAGCTTCGAAGTGGTATCCATGGTCGTGAATAGTGACCACAGCGCAAAAATGAAGAAGATGATGTTTTCTGATTTTCTCTCTTTTTTTTTTTTCCTTTTCACTTTTCAGTTGTTTTTATTTTCAATTATATTTTTCTTTTTTTCATTTTATTTTCTTTTTCTTTGTTTAAGAACTTGGCCGTGTGGGCCTTTCCACTTTTTTTTGCTATTAGTTTGTTTTTCTAAATAATACTCTTGGAAAAAACTCTTAAAAAATTATTTGAAAATATTTTGGTTTTGGATTAATTGTTGGTTGTTTTGGATCTTGAATTTTTGATAAAATCTCATCAATATCAATGGACTTTGGGTGTCGATTTTATCCACCAAGAGAGGTGATTGATATTGATGATGATTTAATCGATTTAAGATTCAAATTATGGTTTCTTTTCATTTTAATTCTCTTTCTTCTTTTTATTTTTGATCGATGAAATCTATGGATCATAGATTGTTGATTATCAAGGTTGTTTAATCTTCATTATTTCAAATCTATGGACAAATAATCATTGAGATAATTCTCCGTACTTTGGAATAGTGATAGATTACCTTTGATTAATTGATAAAAAATCTTGATTGTGATGAGATCACTACCTCTTTTCTTTTTGTGTGGCATGTTGTAGGAGAGTGATTTACATATCACTTCTCTAACATGTGTTAACACTAACATTATTATTGACCGGCCTCAGATAGTCATGGTTTCTACATAAACCCGATTACGATTGCATAACATAGCGATAAAGTGTCCCTTAATCGGAAAATGATCATTCGTGGCTCAAACTTATGTTTAAAAGTCCAAGTATGATTAGTTTCTTGTCTTAAGTCCAATACCTATGAAAATCATTGTTAGGAGGCTTTGATTCTATCAATCCTCTAATGAGTTTTCATTAACCTTGGTCTAAGTGCAAGAATTAATCATCATTGATCATATGTTCTAACCACTAATTACTAATTCACTAACAATATCCTTGTTTAATTTTGTTTTTTATTCTCTTCTTATTCCTTATTTCTTTACTTTTATGCTTCCATGTTATCATTTCATGTCATATCTTTGTTTATGTTTATGTCATTTCTCTTTTGTCCACTTGGACCATACCTTGTTCAAAACACTAATAAAGGATAAAAATCTCTAAAAAACTCGGTGCTATTAACTTTGTGGTTATGCTCTTGGACTACTCTTAGACCTTGGACTTCATGGACCTTTGGACTTAGAATTAGGACTCTCATTCCTATGCTTGGAGTATTGTGGATCTTAGCCTTTATTTGGCTCGCTCATTAGCTTAAGCTTTAAATCGGATGGAATTTGTTTTTGCTTGCTATGGAGTGTGGTACAAGTCGGTTAGATCTTTCTTACCTCTAGCTCTTATTTTGGTTTCTAGGATAGTCACTTCATCTCCTCCCCTTCTTAAATTTTCAAAATTTTCTCCCTCTTTCAAAACCTTCTTGGTTTCAAACTTCAAAACCGCTTTCGCAATAAAACCTTGACTTTCGTCAAGTGATTTTTAAACTGTTGTTCTTCTTAATAAAAGTCAATCAATGTTAATCATGCTTTGACCAATTTCAAAAGACATAAAAAATACAAAAACTCATCAACTCTTTTGTGCCTTTATGCACTTTTCCACTTTAAAACTTTTCATAAAAGTTTAGACATGATTCATTTCTATAGTTGAGATGTAAGTCTCCTATTCCCCATATTATTAAGACTTTGAGATTTTCCACGTTGATGTTGAGTGATAGTCTTGTTGATAATCCAAGCAAATCCTTCATCTTTATGTGACGCAGATGTTGTCTTAATACTCGTGGGTGAATAGTCGTAGTTTTCTCCTTAAAATGACGACTTGTCTTTACATTTAAAATCAATCAAAACCAATAAAATTTTTGTCATTTGTACCATGAACTACGGGGTTTTGATCCTATATTGCACTTTGCGGGTACGTAGGCATGAGGCGATAAGTCTCTCCAAACACAAAAATCTAAAAAATAATTCTCTTCTCATCTCCCCAATCTCTTTTCAAACAAACCATTTTCAAACCAAAAAAACGTAAATATTTCAAAGGGCTCCTATAGAGTACTATAGATGTTTTGGGTGCTAACACCTTCCCATTGCGTAACCAACCCCCTTACCCCGATCTCTGTTTCTTGTTCTTGTTTTAGAACTCTTTGGTTTTGTTCGCTCTTTTTCCTTTCCTTTATTTGGATAAAATAAAAGTGCGGTGGCGACTCTTGTTTTTTGAGTTAAGTTAATTAATAACTTACGCTCACGATTTTTACCGCTACAGGAAACTATTGGGTTTTATTGTCAGTCAAAGAGGGATTGAAGTGGACCCCGACAAAGTGAAGGCTATCCAGGAAATGCCAGCTCCTACCACTGAGAAGCAAGTCAGAGGGTTTTTGGGACGTTTGAACTATATCTCCAGGTTTATATCCAACATGACTGCTACATGTAAACCTATTTTCAAGCTTCTGAGGAAAGAGCAAGGGTATGCTTGGAGTGAAGATTGTCAAAAGGCTTTTGATAGTATCAAAGAGTATTTGCTTGAACCACCTATCCTGATACCGCCAGTTGAAGGACAGCCTTTGATTATGTATTTGACTGTTTTAGAAGATTCAATGGGTTGTGTACTCGGTCAGCGAGATGAAACAGGAAAACAAGATCATGTCACTTATTACTTGAGCAAGAAATTCACTGATTGTGAAACAAGATACACTATGTTAGAGAAGACTTGTTGTGCTTTGGCGTGGGCCGCCAAACATCTGCGCCAGTATATGTTGAATCACACCACTTGGTTAGTTTCGAAGATGGATCCTATCAGGTATATTTTTGAGAAGCCCGCTTTAACTGGGAGGATTGCTAGATGGCAGATGTTGTTATCTGAATATGATATCGAATACCATACTCAGAAAGCTGTCAGAGGAAGTGTTTTGGCTGATCATTTGGCTCACCAGCCCATTTTGGATCATCAATCCTCAAACGATGATTTTCCTGATGAATATGTTATGTTTCTAAATATGAAGGATTGTGAAGAACCCATGCATGGTGAAGGGGCCGAACCAGGTTCTCAATGGGGTTTGGTTTTTGATGGAGTTGTCAACGCTCATGGAAAAGCGATAGGTGTTGTTATTGTGACCCCTCAAGGGACCCACATACCATTTACTTCTAGATTAACATTCCAGTGTACTAATAATGAGGCTGAGTATGAGGCATGTATTATGGTTCTGAAGGAAGCAATAGACTTGAGAATTAAGAATTTGGATGTGTTTGGTGATTCTGGAGTGGTAATCAACCAAATCACTAGAGAGTGGGTAACTCGACATGATAATTTGGTCCCATACAGAGATTATGCTAGAAGACTGTTACCGTTCTTTGATAGGGTCGAATTTCATCATATTCTTCGTGATGAGAACAGAATGGCAGATGCATTGGCAACTTTGGCCTCAATGATTGTGGTGAACTTTTGAAATGAGTGTCCTCGGATTGAAGTAAAGCGTCTTGATAGACCCGCCTATATCTTTGCCGTCGAGAAATTTGAAGATGGAAAACCTTGGTACCATGACATTGAAGTATTCCTTAGAACTCAAGAATACCCTTTAGGAGCTTCCAACAAAGATAGGAAGACTTTGAGAAGGTTGGCTGGGATTTTCTTCTAAGTAACAATGTGTTATACAAACGGAATTTTGACATGGTCTTGCTGAGATGTGTTGATAGACAAGAAGCAGATATGTTAATGACGGAAATTCACGAAGGATCATTTGGAACTCATACCAATGGACATGCTATGGCTAAGAAACTTTTAAGAGCTGGTTATTATTGGATCACGATGGAATCAGATTGTTACAAGTTTGCTAGAAGATGTCACAAGTGTCAGATTTACGTGGATAAGATTCATGTGCCTCCAACTTTGTTGAATGTTATTTCATCCCCGTGGCCGTTCTCTATGTGGGGAATTGATATGATTCGTATGATAGAACCGAAAGCATCTAATGGGCACCAATTCATTTTAGTAGCCATTGATTACTTTACCAAATGGGTCGAAGCAACTTCTTACGCTAATGTAACACGACATGTGGTTGTCAAATTTATCAAGAATCAGCTTATCTGCCGATATGGTGTGCCAAGCAGGATCATTACAGATAATGGGTCCAATTTGAATAACAGAATGATGAAAGAATTATGTGAAGAATTCAAGATAGAGCACCATAATTCTTCTCCTTACAGACCAAAGATGAATGGGGTTGTGGAAGCCGCCAATAAGAATATTAAGAAGATCATTCAGAAAATGGTTGTTACTTACAAAGATTGACATGAAATGCTCCCGTTCGCCTTGCATGGGTATCGTACGACAATACGCACATCGACTGGGGCAACTCCATTTTCACTTGTCTACGGTATGGAGGCAGTACTCCCGATAGAAGTTGAAATTCCTTCTATGAGGATTTTGATGGATGCAGAGTTGTCAGAAGCCGAGTGGTGCCAAAGCAGATATGATCAGTTGAACTTAATCGAAGAAAAGAGGATGGCGGCGCTATGCCATGGTCAGTTGTATCAACAAAAGATGAAGAAGGCATTTGACAAGAAAGTTTGACCCCGTGTATTCAAAGAAGGCGACCTCGTGCTCAAGAAGATTCAGTCTTTCCTCACCGATGTCAGAGGAAAATGGGCCCCGAACTATGATGGACCGTACGTAGTAAGAAAGGTTTTTCCAGGAGGTGCTTTGATGTTAGCAACAATGGACGGAGAAGAAATCACTCGCCCTGTGAATACAGATGCTGTCAAGAAATATTTTGTTTAGAACTCGGGGAGTTCTCATTGACTTAGGGAGAGCAAGTTGTTATTCCCTTGATGTAATCTCTATTATTTTCCAACACTGTAATATTAGGGTCACGCCTTTCTGCTGACCACCATTTAATAAAGTTTTTCGTTTGTCAAAATCTTTATTCCTGATAGCAAAATCTAAATAGATTTGAACTTTTTTCACTACTTCGTGTTTTACTCGGTATATGAATAACAAAAGGATGACCATGGACGTTTATTTCATCCGTGGAAGAACGTCAATCTGATTCCACAAGCAAAGGATATTTATTTTATCCGGAGACGAGGTTGATTTACGTTCAAGCTTTCTTTACGGGTGGTAAGAGGTTTGTGGAGATTTTGCTTGGGTACCTTTCCGTTTGAGACGTTCTTTTTTCGCCTTTCCTGGTTTGTCAGCATACGCATAGCATATAGATAGATAGAATGGCATACGCATCTTATTGCATCTCTTTATTTTCGTTTTATTCTATCGCTTTGGCTGTGTCTCCCCTAAGCGTTTGGGTGTGTCGTATCCCTCCAAATAGAGTTGTCAACCCTAGGCAGAAAGAGCACGGTGTTTCTACTTTCCCCATGGAGTTCGATCCTTGTGGAAGACGGTTATTCCAATACATTCCATTTGAGTTTATACCTCAATGGTCAGGTATTACTTGATAGTCTTCTCTTCAGTTACTTCCCGAATTGAACTTCGGTCCTGGACAATCACAATGTGGATAATCTCCAATGTTGAACATGGAACAGGTGTGCATTTATTTTGCACTCTACCCCCCAGGAATAATATTTTCAAAGAATTTTCATGAAGACAGATATTTCTCCAACAATATCACAGGTTTTCTCAACCATCTATATTAGGACTATAAACAATCTCTTTATTTGAGCAACTCGTTTTGACTAAGATCTTATTCAAAACGACAAACGACAGCTTCTACAAGACAGTTCGTTCACCCTCAGCGAGTTCTTCAACATTATCAACTCGTCAAATGGAATCGCTTCGTCAATCCATCATAAAGGTCCGCCAAAGACATTACAAGACACTTCTCTTTATTTGAAAATTCCCACTACAAATATTTCTCTTCAGTTGAGAATCTGCAATGATAAATACTTCTACAACCACAACAAAGGTACTCCCCAGGAATATATTCCCCAGTGGGTTCACTACACAAGATTAATCCCATCAAGTGATAGCTCCCCAGAGAAATCGAGGAATTTTATCACATTAGTCTCTCTTTATTTGGGAAGACATACTTTACAAATCAATCGGCTTACATCTCTTCTGAAGATCCCCGGTGAAGTTTTCCAATCTCCAATACATTACAAGTTACCTCTACAAATACAATCTACATAATTCTACATTCCACAACATATTATGGCTCATAGCCAAGAAATTCTACAATCTACGATGACATTTTGATCCCCTGTGAAGATATTCGCACGAGTTTTCGTCATTTCGGGGACTGAGACCAGCTCGTGGTTCCCATATCATGACGCTCGGGGAGGTTCTGCATCAGAGACTGAGACCAGCTCATGGTTCCCATATCATGACGCTCGGGGAGGTTCTACATCAGAGACTGAGACCAGCTCATGGTTCCCATATCATGACGCTCGGGGAGGTTCTACATCAAAGACTGAGACCAGCTCATGGTTCCCATGTCATGATGCTCGGGGAGGTTCTACATCAGAGACTGAGACCAACTCATGGTTCCCATATTATGACGCTCGGGGAGGTTCTACATCAGAGACTGAGACTAACTCATGGTTCCCATATCATGACGCTCGGGGAGGTTCTACATCAGAGACTGAGACCAGCTCATGGTTCCCATATCATGACGCTCGGGGAGGTTCTGCATCAGAGACTGAGACCAGCTCATGGTTCATACATCATGACGCTCGGGGAGGTTCTGCATCAGAGACTGAGACCAGCTCATGGTTCCCACATCATGACGCTCGGGGAGGTTCTGCATCAAAGACTGAGACCAGCTCATGGTTCCCATATCATGACACTCGGGGAGGTCTTACTTTTTACTATTTCCAGTTGGATTTCAAAAAGGGAGAGAAAAAGAACATGAAACAAAACTGAATTACTGACTCGATCAAGAGACTTCATTTGGACTATTACCGACCATCACATTTTGGTAGTAAATCTATCCTTCGATCACAAATTTCTCACCTACTGTTAAAACACTTTATTCCTGGTGTATGTGCTACACTTTTATACGTTTGGAGATTCCCCTTTGGCGGTTGTTTCCTGCCCCCTTGGAGTCCCGTTTCGTTGGGCATGTTGCTCATTTGTTTCTCGCGTGTTGTGCCCAGTTCATCCCCTGTGACATCTCTCCTTCACAGGACCGTCCGACTTGCATTTCTCATATCATTCGCATTCGGTGATTTCTTAGGGCCAAAAATTCACGCAATGTTTGTATTTAAGTCCCTCCTATCTCGTCGAGACGGAGATTTCAATCTCCATAGCTCCGAATAGGAGTAACTTAAATAGGGGCATCTGTTGCACCCTAATTTTTGACCATAAGATCTCACCTCTTTTGTGCATATTTATGTTATTATCACTAACAAGTGTGTGCAGGCGTAAATCTCAAAGGTTGCAGACCCAAGAATTTGTGAATCAGAAGCTCGCATCCTAAAGTCAATTTCAAGTATATAAGGGGGTTTATTACAAATTCAAAGACGTGAACCCAAGCTAACAATCCAATATATATGAACAAGAGAGGTCCTTATGTGGCAATCATCAAGATCCATCTCCAACCTCAGTACTCATATTATCATAAGGTCCAAACTCAAATTCCAAGACTTTGACTCTTATGGTTTCAACCACATTGGAGGATTCGTGCTACATTTTCGTTTTAGTACATATGGGAGTTCTTATAATCCAAGGGATTTGTGGCCGTGATAGTCAAGTTAACTTTGAGACCCAATTCAAGTTTCAAATTAAATTCAAGGACAGTTTTAATCAATTTATCATTCACACTCAAGTACTCAACTTACGAGCTCAAGGAGATCTTTTATTAAGGTCTTATGGTCTCAAATTAAACTCAATATGGACTTTATTATCAAAGTAACACTATGTTCAACTAAATCAATTACAAATAGTCCAAGAATGATATTGAAAGATCATTACAATAATTAGTTATCTAAGAATTCCGTCAAAGTCATTACAACAGAGGTATTACAAATGTACACAATCCGTATACTTCATGAATGTTTTTGGCAACATGTGAATGACGAAGCCAACGCGATAACTAGCTTCATGGAGCTCTCACCCAAGCCCTTGGTTCCATTTCCTAAGCAAACTCCAACCCGAAGACGTGCGACAAATCTCCACGCTTTTTCCTTTCCAAGTTCACATGCCGTAACCTGCAGAAACACAACCGGTAATTAGGATACCGTTAAAAGAATTAAATTAAAACTTAGAGTTAAGAGAAGAGGATGAGATGATTTAAATTCAGCCCTCAGAAGACTCATCATCAGGCAGAAGCACGAGCGGCTGGGAAGGCAACAACAGAAGATGCTGCCAGTTCCCTACCGAACATCGAAAAATTGAATTCTGGGACAGCAAAACAATTAACTTCAATGACCCAACACAATGCGAAGCACACAACTACAGACAGCTGCAATTTCAAGCGCACGGTTCAGACCATCAAGTCATCATTACCGTTATACCTCTCTCGCCGGTGACACTAGACCGGCAACTGCCAGACTTATAATCGGATCCTGAAAGAAGAAGAGGAAATTTACACAATAACAATAGCAGGTAGCAACTTCAAACAAGCAGCATCAGCTGCATCAGTTAAAAGACAATAATAGGTTTGCAACAAACAGCAGCAGGCCACAATTAGAATTCCACAAGCTGCAAACAACAACAAGCTGCAAACAACAACATTGATCCTGCATCCCAAGCTGCTCCACCACCACTCTACCATCCAAAAAACTTGGTTACTGAAGTCAAGTTAGACTTCAAAAATTAACCACAGCAATTGACCAGGATGGCAAGCAGTTCCCCAAACTCTTGCATTAACACACGAAACGATGAAGGGACTTAGTTAGAATTTGCAAGAAAAAAAACTCCTGCTTAGTTTGATGTAAACACCATGTTCCACCAACAATAATCAAAGGCAGCCGCTATTTAGGAGGCAACCGAAAACTCAAAGAAGAGTTGGGGAAATTAAACCCTCAGGACTACGAAGTGCATCATCGGGCATAGGAACGAGCGGCCAAGAGGGCAACAACCAAAGCTGTCACCTACTCCCTACCGAACATCGAAGATCAAATTCAGTAAAGAAAAGCAATTAAGTCTCAATGGTCCAATACAATGCAAAACACAACTTCATCGAGGCAGCAGGGGCGTTCTTATTTCCCTCATGGCTCAGACCTATAAGCCATCACTTCCACTTTGAACCCTTCTCGACGACGGCATAATAACCGGCAGCTGCTGAACTTCTAACAACATCCTGAAAGAAGAAGCAAAACAATATCAAGTCATCATCTGCAAACCATAACAGCGCAGCATAACAACATCAATAACATCAACTACAAGCAACAATAACCATGTCAGTTCAACAGCAACAAAAGCAAGAACAAAAGCCGGAATATTATTTGGCAACAAAGAATGGTGCAACAAACATAACAGCAACAAGTATCAGTTACGAGTTAGCCACAATCACCAGCAGAACAACAACAATAATCCTGTTTCATCATCTGCAACAACAGCTACATATTGACCACAAAACAATTCGAGGTCCAAGAGTAAAGATGAGAGAAGATTCTTAGCCCTCAGGTAACACATCAATGGGGTAAGGCTCAAGTAGCCAGAAGGATAACGAGAAGCCGTCGTCAACTCCTTACCAACTCAAGAGCGTCAATGGAAATTCGAAAACAACAAGAGGCAACCACGATCCCTCATAGGCTCAGACACAATGTCGTCATCGCCGTTTCAACCCAACATCAGCCACGGTATAAGACAAGGCGAGCGTCCGAACTCAAGTATAGCTTTCTCTGCGAAGAAGAAGAAGAGAAGTATTAGCAATCCCGTAATGGCAAGGAACCAAGTCACAAAGTCAACGAGGAAAATTACAAATTAATACAGGAAGAAGAAAGATTAGAACTTCTCTAATCAAAACCATTCTGAGCTACTAATTCCTTTGGCCCATAATCCCCTGTTTTCCACACCTGCAAAAAACATAGGGTTTGGATTAGTAAAGAATATACCCTGTGCAGAAAATATCCCATTCAGATTCCTTCAGCATCAAGTGAATATTCCTCAAATCAAATCACACAATCTGATTTTCATCAACACCACTAAAAGCAATCATCCGAAGAAGGAGAGTTTTTGAATCCAAATCACACGAAAACGGAAGGCTTTAACACCAATTAATCAGAAATCTTCTACTCAGAGGCCTATAAATTGGAAGGAAATCAACAACATTCAGGAGAATCCACGAACAACCACAAGTTCGAAACCCTAGAAAAATCATCACGAAAAAAAACACCAAAAGCCTAGAGCTCGTAAACCTAAGAGATTGAAGGAGGAGACTCATCTGTTTCAACCGTCGAAACTCATCATCATCAGCCGCCGCAAGCAACTGACGACGTTCCCTTCCCGTTCATCTCGAACACGACCCCAATATCCCCAACTTTCGGTAAGCCATCGGTTCATGCCGAGATTATGGACTTTTTGATGTTTCTGTTTGTGTTTCAGGTTGAAGAAAGTGACGAAAACGACGATGAAAGGAAATGGCGAGTACGATCGGAGACGATGAGAGGAAGCCGAGCGATTTGGGGTTCGATTTGGGGAAAACTCAAAGGGGCTAGGGTTCTTTGCTATTGTTATGAGTTCTTTGTATTGTTTTTGTTTATCACGCACACACGACACTACATGTAATACCCCAAATTTTACCCTTACATTTAGTCAGTCATTTCGCATAGCATTTCATTTTGAATCCATTAATCACTAACCAGTCATGGAGCATAATTTGTTTGCAGGAATAGCCCCAGGGGCATTTTGGTCATTTTACATGGAGACCGCAAGTTTTGAGACCTCATTCCTGAGGCATTTATTTGCCACTTGGGTCAAGGTGCCTGTATATTTTGTCAGAAATATAATTGGACTCGGGGCCGTTCTTTGTTCGATTTTGAGACATTTTTAAACAGTCTGTTTCCTCTTAATGAGATGAAATTGGATTGAAAAGGAAGTGGATATTGTTAAGATTGTTTTGAGAAGTTATGTGATCAGCGGGATTTTAAGTTTGAATTTGTTCGGGTATAATCATGTTGCGGGATATCATTTATAAAATTGGTCAAGGCAAATGAGAAGTAAGTTTTAAATATTTTTGAACTTTTATTCATAAGTATTCATAAGTTACAACTCAAGGGTGAATTTAAATGGTTTTTGAATTATTATTCATGGATATTTTAAATTTACAATTGAGAAAGTAAATATGAATATTTGTTGGATTTCATCTCATAAATATTTATAGTTTACAATTCGAAATAGATAAATGAATTTGAACTTTATCCAAGATATTCCATTGGTTTACAAAGAGGATTCATTTGCAATGATTGGCTACTCTAAAAAATCCTAAAGTCCTAAGAATTATAGGTGTGCTTCATAATTTTCCTTTGAGTTTCTTCCCGAATCTCCGATTACCTGCACAACAAAAATAGAACACAAACAGAAAAGAAAAAGGTTAGAAGTTGTTTGACACTCTCAGAACAATTGTCATCATCGAGTGCCGGGAGGGCACAACCGAAGCCGCATCCTACTCCCGTTACCGATCCGTGCCATCGGCGTCAGATCAGATAGTTTTGTTCTTATCATACGGGACAACCGAGAAAGAGTGAGAGAAAAAGAAGTAGGGGCCGAAATGATTTGCCGAAAAGGATCATATGCCGAAAATTGGATTCTGTTTCAAAGTCAAATGCCATTCTATCAAGTAAATCATTTTTGGGGCACTATCAAGTAAATCAGGATCCCAAAAGTTGCTCAAACCGAAACCAATACAATCGAAAACAAGGTAAGCAGCAATAGGAATTGTAGCATCATGTTCCGATGGCTCAGACAGAGCGTCATCATCACCGCATACCCTTCGCGACGGCGTCGGTCCATTCGAAATATCATGTTCTCCCTGAAAGATGAAGAGAAAGAAGTTAACAGAACTCATGACAGAAAACCAGAAGAACAGGAAAACTGATAACCAAGATGAGCTGATATCCAATATCCACAAGCCATATCACATCTGAAACAACAGCAACAGTGCAGTAAATCAAAAGGATAGGTTCAGTGTGAAACAAGCTTAGTGCCAGAACAATCCAACAAGAATCCCAAGCTTGGTCAGTCGAAATTTGCCTCAAATAAGACCCCCACGAGCCAAAGTCTGGAAAAAAAAAACAATCAAGCAACATCAGAGGAAACTTGTCTCACAACAATTTGAATTTCAAATACCTACGAGCGAAATTACACCGAAGAAGATAGGGAAGATCATTATGTAATCAGTTCGAGGTAAGCTCAATGTGGAAAATCGACAACACGATGCATAAGGCTCAGTTATCACGCATCATCGCCCTGGACCCACGTCGAAACCAGTTAAGGCAAAGCAAGCTGTAACCATCCACCAGAAAAGGGAACCACATCTGAAACCATGAAATACAAGTCAATACGGATTATCCAAACTGAAGTGGAAACGGTTACCCAAAGGAAACCCAAAACCACATATGTGAAAATCCAAATAACATCAGTTACAGAAGAGGAAAGTTTAAATCAGATAAAATCCAAATCGCATCAAATAAAATCAGGAAGACCACAAATCAAATCCAATCAGTTGAAAAAGGGAAACTCGTTTAAACCTAAAGAATCAATTCCAATCAGGTCCAAAAGCCCACAAAAGATTTAATAACGAAGAGTATAAAGGAATGATACAACCTCTTTCAAAACCCTAGAGGAGGACGAACGAAGAACGGCGACAAGGCGACGAGGATCATCAAAACCCTCACAAATTCAAAACTACACACTTCAAACCCTATTTTCCACAAATGCCTCGCCGCAGGCAAAATTACCATTTTACCCCTAACATTAGGTCAAAGAGCCGCCGCGCTCATTTTAGGGTTTCCCGCCGTGGAATCCCTAACCTAACCCTAATTCACTTAACAATTCATAACGTAGAGATCGGAGTTTAAGACTCCATGTAAGCGTGTCCTTAAGATGCGTTTATTCCCCTTGAGACCTTGACCACTGTCAAGAAGTCTCTAACCTCCCTCTGTGAGGGGAACTACGATTACTCTGATTCCACTCCCGTAAGGATACGTAGGCACAAGATGCGATGTCTTGCCGAGTAAACTTAGAATTAACCCCTTAGGTTTACTTTCTCACTTTTAATCCCTTTGTACATATACCTTAAGAATAATAAAGCAAAGTAGTAAACATCTGAACAAAAGGTTCCTGTAGAGTACTACAGAAGTTTAGGGTGCTAATACCTTCCCTAAATTTAACCAACCCCCGAACCCTAGATCTTTCCCCGCATTCTGTTTACGATGCAAAATAGGTTTTCCCTCTTTTGACCTTTTCCTTCGGATAAATCAAAGAGCGGTTGTGAATTGAATTGTGATTCAAACTCATTAATAGTTTGTGATCCTATTTCCACCGCAACAGAAAATGGCGACTTCACTGGGGAGATCTTAACTTTTGAGGGTTACCCCTAATTTGTTCATGTTTATTACTATTTGCTTTACTATTCATTTGTATGTATATATTGTACTCTGATTTTGGGATGGTTCCTTGTGTTGTGAGATAAGTCCTACGCCCGGACTTGAGTGCCATTATTATAGGATGGGGATATATTCGATGAGGCTTATAGGGAGTTGAATCCCGACTAAGTTGATTCGAGAATCCCGCTTAGTTGAGACCCTTTTGAAAATGGTTCGGTTGAACGAGTTTAGTCGTGAAAACTTTTACTATTCTCAATTGGAGTCTGTGATACTAAGGACCGTAGTTACCTTTAACCCCACTTTTGGCCTTTATTAGGACGTAGTGTGAGGCTATAAGGGAGCAAGTCCCGAAGTAGTGCTACACGATACTACACTCAAAAGAGGTTCTCTTGAGAATATTATTAACCCCCGAGTTAGTTGGGAAGTTAATAATATCCGAAAGATGGGCCGATGATTTTGAGTCCTTTTAGAACCTTGTTCGGCAAGTACAACTAACCTATAGTACACTCCTTTTGGGGATGGGTAGACCTTAACTCCACTCACGTCCTTTAACCTAGGACTTTGTGTATTCATGTGCATTGCATCCATAAAGCATCCCATTGCATTGTATTTCATGGATTTCAAACATCATTTATGGATATCGCGGGATACCATGAAAAAAATAAAAAATAAAAAAATAAAAATAAAAATAAAAATAAAAAAAATAAGAAAAAAAGAAAATATCAAAATTTCCTTGGTACCCCATGACATTCGTAAATGTTTGAATTCCTTGAAATCTTCATTTGCATTCGCATTATAGCATCATATGTTTTCTTGCATTGCATGTGTCTTCCGTTTTCTCATGTTCGGTTCTCTCGCCTTCCAGTTTCGTCACCCTGAGTCCTCGGCACCAGTACAACACTAGAGCTCAAACTCGAAAAAGAATGGAGGATCAGACAAAGGAGATTGATCGCCTTAGCGACGAACTCGAAGACCTTCGAGGGGGTATGGGGCGTATGATGGAATTACTGCATGTTATGAATGCTAAGATGGATACCCAGCCCACTGTTGTTTCCGAGATTACCGGCATTACTGTGGACCCTCCACCAACTGTGACCGTAGCAAGGGACCCACCTTATGGTTTTACTCCAGGTTTTGTGCCTCCTCAAGCCACTGTTCCGATTAATCAGCCAGTTCAACAAGCCGTTCCTTTATTTTCCGAAGTTTCTAGGGTGGCTCCTATCTTTGCACCACCCGTTGTGCACACCCGTGTGCAACCGTATTTCAATGAGCCCGTCTTCGATAATCTTGATGAGAATGTTGAAGGTTATGAGAAACATGACAAGCTTCGTGAGGAAGTAGACACTATCGCCCAAAGATTGAGAAAGGTAGAAGGCGATCAAATTTTTGGGGCTGCTGCAAGGGACGTTTGTTTGGTCTCAGGTTTGGTTATTCCCCCGAAGTTCAAAACTCCGAACTTCGATCGCTATGAAGGTGCCACTTGTCCTAAGAGTCACCTGATCATGTACTATCGTAAAATGGCTGCCCATGTTGAGAATGATAAATTGATGATTCATTGCTTCCAAGACAGTTTGAAGGGTGCTTCTTCCAAATGGTACTTAACTTTGGACCAATCTCGCATTAAGAATTTCCAAGATTTATCTGACGCTTTCATCAAACATTATAAGTACAATATGGATCTGGCTCCTGACAGAAGACAATTGTTGAGTATGTCACAAAAGAATTCTGAATCGTTCAAAGAGTACGCTCAAAGGTGGAGAGAGATTGCCTCGCAAGTAGAACCTCCTTTAACCGAGAAAGAGTTAGCTGATTGGTTTGTCGACACGGTTCATCCAGAATTTTACGAAAGGATGGTGAGTAGTGTGACTTCAAATTTCTCTGACATCGTTACTGTGGGTGTCAAGATTGAATTGGGTATGAAAAGCGGTAAGATGACAAATACTCCTGGTGTTTCAAAGGATCAGACGAAGAAACCTTCATTCAGCTCTCAGAAGAAGAAAGAAGGTGAAACTAATGCTATATCCTCCGGTAGACGAAGAGAGCAATCTTATCAATATTCGCAAGGTTATGCTCAACCTCAAGGGTATCCAATTCAATATGCTCAACAACCCTATGTGGCAGCTGTTACACCTTCTTTCAATCAACAAGCTCCTATGTATCAACCTATGCAACAATCTCCCGTTTATCAGCCTCCTAACTATCAACAAGCGCCCAACGCTCCTGCCTATCAGCAGCCAAAGAATCCAGCTCCTCGCCAGAATGGTCCGAACAAGAGACAGTATAAACCTTGTCCGCCGATTCCAATGACTTTCACCGAGTTGTATCCCTCATTAGTCAGACAAGGTCTAATTACTACTCGAGCTTTGGGTCCACCTCCTAATCCGTTGCCCGCCAATTACAACGCCGCTGCTCATTGTTTATTTCATGAGGGTGCGCCTGGTCATGATCTAGAGAACTGTTATGCTCTCAAAAACCTTGTCAGGGATCTGTTGGAAAAGAAGATTTTGTCATTTGAAGATCCTCAACCGAATGTTAAAAAGAACCCTTTGCCTAACCATGAGGGTGTTAATGCCATTAGTGTTGATTCTGAGGAAGGTTATATCCTTGACGTTGTTCAGATTAAAACTCCTCTTAAGATATTCCATTCGAAACTATTTGAAGTCGGTCTAGTAGCTACTTCCCACGTTGCATGCGCAAGTTGTGATGCCACTATTAAGGGTTGTGTGTTGGTTCAGAACGATGTTCAGAGGTTGATTAATGAGGGTATTTTACAAGTGACCAGCCAAGCCAAGAAGGATGAAGTCGCTGTGGTTGAGCCTGTCTTCCATCAGCCTGAATCAAAGGGTAAGGTACCAGTGTTTAATCTGTCAGGGGCGAGTTCCGCCAATCCCGTGTTCAATATACCAAAGTCGTTTATCCCTGAGACGAATCAGCCTAAGTCTATAATTATTCGAAAACCAAGTCCGTTTCCTTTCAGTGATCCTAAAGTTGTACCTTGGAAATATGACGTGACGATGATTGACAAGGAGTCTGGGAAAGTTATTCCAAATGAAGAAGTTAAGGACACTGTGACTAATATCGCAGAGGCAAGCAGGATGACTCGCAGCGGCCGTGTGTATACTCCCCGTTTCAATGAGGTTCCACCTAAGGAAACAACTAATATCCCAGTGCCTGTCAAAGACAAAGGTAAGGGAGCCGTTACGAATGATGAAGATGCTGAGTTTTTGAGGATCATCAAGAAAAGTGACTATAAAGTTATCGATCAACTTCATCAAACTCCTTCCAAGATTTCGATCTTATCTCTGTTAATGAGTTCACCCGCTCATAGGACGGCCTTACAGAAAGTTTTGACCCAAGCACATGTGGATCAAGATATCAGTACCAGTCGGTTTGATAGTGTGATTGCCAATCTGACCGCATGCAACACTCTTAGTTTCAGCAACGAAGAGTTACCAAAGGAGGGTCCGAATCATAATCGTGCTTTACATATATCAGTGAAATGTCAGGAGGATAATTTATCGAGAGTGCTAGTGGACACCGGTTCTTCTTTGAATGTTCTACCCAAGAGGGTTCTTAATAAGTTGGTTCTAAAAGAGACTGTGCTGAAACCTACTTCATTGATCGTCAAAGCTTTCGATGGTTCTCGCCGGTCAGTAATGGGAGAAGTTGAACTTCCAATCCTGATTGGTCCACAAGTTTTTAATATCACGTTTCAAGTCATGGACATTAATCCCAATTACAGTTGTTTACTTGGAAGGCCGTGGATCCATGCCGCTGGGGCAGTAACTTCAACGTTACATCAAAAGATGAAGTTCGTGATCGATGAAAAGTTAGTTATTATACACGGTGAGGAGGATCTGATGGTCAGTAACCTGTCTTCTTTCCGTTACATCGAGGCCGATGAGAATGCTTTGGAAATATCCTTTCAAGCACTCGAAATCGCCAACGATGTTCTATTAGAAGTCGAAGAGATAGTGGGCCAGGGTAATCCATATTTTGCATCTTTGAAGAGTACCAAATCAACAATTGACAGGGGCATTCCGGAAGGTTGGGGAGAGGTAATTGATGTCAAGACCAAGGCTAATCGCTTTGGGTTGGGTTACAAACCAACTCAGAATGGAGTTGCCACAACTGTCAAAGGGCGTCTGAAGGTTATCCAAGAGGTATTTGTCAGCGGAGGTTTCCAAGTCAATGCCGTCAGTGACTGTGAGGAAGATGAAGATTTGAGCAACCTGGTGTTTAAGGGTGATACAACTTTGAACAACTGGGAGGTTGTAGAGATCCATGTTATTTTTCCATTGTCAAAGTAATTTTTTAATATTTTCACTTACGTTTTCAAATAAAAAATCCATAGCTCTGCCCAAGGCTATAGGATCGTTTTTGTTGGGCCACCTTTCACTTTTAAAAGGATATTAATAAATGCATTTCGTTCAATTCCATTTTGGTTCATTTGCGTTTTTTCGTTTTCACCTTTAAAAAATGAAGTTGGCAATCTTTTTCAAAATAAAACAACAAAAATAGCATTGCATTTCTTATCTTGCATTTCTTCGAATGTTTTAATAAAATAAGCCTTCCATCATGCAGAGACATCGAAAACCTTGTTGGATCCAATGACTTTGTTGACACTCCTGACTGGGAGGCACCCATCTATCAAGCTGAAGACGAGGGTGAAGAGGATTTTGAATTACCCATTGAACTGACAAAATTGATTGAGTACGAGTACACAGAGCTTTAGCCGCATAAAGAGCAGGTGGACTTAATTAATCTTGGTACAGAAAAAGACAAGAAAGAGGTCAAGATTGGTGCAATGCTTGGGACAGAGGTTAAGCAGAGGTTGATTGAGTTATTAAAAGAATATGTTGATGTGTTTGCATGGTCGTATCAAGATATGCCTGGTCTAGACACAGATATTGTTGTTCACAAGTTGCCGCTTAAGCCAGATTGTCCACCTATCAAACAAAAGCTTCGAAGAACGAGACCCGATATGGCTTTGAAGATTCGAGATGAGGTTAAAAAACAGTTGGATGCAGGTTTCTTGGCAGTTGCAAAATATCCAGATTGGGTTGCCAATATTGTGCCAGTGCCTAAGAAAGACGGTAAAGTTAGGATGTGTGTGGATTACAGGGATCTGAACAAAGCAAGTTCGAAAGATGACTTCCCTCTGCCACATATTGATACACTTGTAGACAATGTAGCCGGTTTTGCGTTGTTCTCATTTATGGATGGTTTCTCTGGCTATAATCAGATCAAAATGGATCCCGATGATCGAGAGAAGACTACTTTCATTACTCCTTGGGGGACCTTTTGCTACAAAGTCATGCCCTTCGGTTTGAAGAACGCAGGGGCAACTTACCAACGCGCTATGACAACTCTTTTCCATGATATGATGCACAAAGAGATCGAGGTGTATGTGGACGATATGATAGCCAAATCTCAGAGTGAAGAGGAACATCTAGACCATTTGGTGAAGTTGTTTGAACGACTCAGGAAGTACCAGTTGAAGTTGAATCCTGCTAAATGTACCTTCGGTGTCAGATCCGGAAAATTGCTTGGTTTTATTGTTAGTCAACGAGGGATTGAGGTAGATCCTGACAAAGCCCGAGCCATTCAAGATATGCCAGCTCCGCAAACCGAGACGCAAGTTAGAGGTTTTCTGGGGCGTTTGAATTATATTTCCAGGTTTATCTCTAACATGACCGCTACTTGTGAGCCGATATTCAAATTGCTTTGTAAGGGGCAGACGGTTGAGTGGAACCCTGATTGTCAGAAAGCGTTTGAGAAAATTAAGAATTATTTGCAAGAACCCCCTATTCTGATTCCTCCTGTACCCGGAAGACCGTTGTTTATGTACCTTACTGTTCTTGAGAAGTCTATGGGTTGTGTGCTTGGGCAACATGATGAGACTGGAAGAAAGGAACATGCGATTTATTATCTGAGCAAGAAGTTTACCGACTGTGAAAACAGATATTCACTATTGGAGAAAACTTGTTGTGCGTTGGCATGGGCCGCTAGGCGCCTTCGGCAATATATGATTTGTCATACCACGTTGTTGATTTCTAAAATGGACCCGATCAAGTATATTCTTGAAAAACCTGCTCAAACTGGGAGGCTAGCCCGTTGGCACATGTTGTTATCCGAATATGACATCCAATACGTACCCCAGAAGGCAATTAAAGGTAGTATCTTATCGGATTATCTTGCAGATCAGCCAGTTGAAGATTATGAACCTCTTAAGTTTGATTTTCCTGATGAGGATATTTTGTTGATTAAGAGAGATAGTGAAGAGCCAGATTCGAGCGAAGGTCCAGAACCAGGTCTTTGGTGGAGGATGATGTTTGATGGTTCCTCGAATTTCAATGGGCATGGTATAGGCGCCGTTTTGATGAACCCAAAAGGTGGGTTCACTCCGTTTACAGCAAGGTTAGACTTTAAGTGTACTAATAACGTCGCAGAGTATGAAGCATGTATTCTTGGCCTCGAAGCAGCAATTCACCTCCGAATCAAACTTCTCAAAGTAAGTGGTGACTCAGCCTTGGTTATTTACCAGGTACAAGGCAAATGGGAAACAAAGAATGAGAAGTTAATCCCTTACAAAGACTACATTGTCGAGCTGATTAAGTATTTCGACGAGATAAAGTTCGAGCATGTTCCTAGATCTGAGAATCACGTTGCTGATGCTTTAGCCATGTTAGCATCCATGTGGAAAGTTAAATTCGTTAATGAAGCACCTCTTATTCATATTGAACGCAAAGTTGAGCCCGCTTATTGTCAAATAGTTGAAGAGGTTGAGGTGGATGAAAAGCCTTGGTTTCATGACATCAAGAACTATCTAATCAAGCAAGAGTATCCCGATGGTGCAACCGGTATGGACAAGAAAACGTTGAGAAGACTGGCTTCTAAATTCTTTATCAGTAATGGTGTGTTATACAAAAGAAATTATGACATGGTTTTGCTCAGATGTGTTGATAAACGAGAAGCGGACATGTTACTGCAAGAGATTCACGAGGGGACCTTCGGAACTCATGCCAATGGTTATGCTATGTCTAAGAAGATGTTAAGGGCTGGATATTATTGGTTAACTATGGAAGCTGACTGCATCCAATACGCCAGAAAATGCCATAAGTGCCAAATTTACGCTGATAAAATGCATGTGCCTCCATCACCGTTGAATGTTTTGTCTTCACCATGGCCGTTCTCAATATGGGGCATTGACATGATTGGGGCAATTGAGCCGAAGGCTTCTAATGGTCATCGTTTTATCCTTGTTGCTATTGATTATTTTACTAAGTGGGTAGAGGTTGTTTCCTACACCAACGTGACTAAGCAAGTGGTTGCCCGCTTCATCAGGAAAGAAATTATCTACCGTTATGGAATTCCAAGTCGGATAATAACTGACAATGGCACCAATCTGAATAACAAGACTATGAAGGAATTGTGTGACAATTTCAAGATCACGCATCACAATTCTTCTCCGTACCGACCTAAGATGAATGGGGCCGTTGAAGCTGCGAATAAGAATATCATGAAAATCCTGCAAAAGATGGTCGTGACTTACAAAGATTGGCATGAGATGTTACCGTTTGCTTTGCATGGATACAGGACCTCAGTGCGAACTTCGACAGGGGCAACACCTTTCTCATTGGTGTATGGAATGGACGTCGTACTCCCCATCGAAGTAGAGATACCTTCTTTAAGGGTGTTGATGGAAGCTGAACTTGAGGAAGCTGAGTGGGTTCAAGACAGACTGGATCAGTTGAATCTCATTGACGAGAAACGCATGACAGCTATGTGCCATGGGCAATTATATCAGAAACGGATGAAAAGAGCATTTGATAAGAAGATTCGTATCCGTGAGTTCTGTCAAGGAGAGCTCGTACTCAAAAAGATCTTGCCAGTGCATAAAGATATGCGTGGAAAGTGGATGCCCAATTATGAAGGCCCGTTTATTGTAAAGACCGTTTTCTCCGGAGGGTCTCTGATACTTACTACAATGGATGGTGAAGAGCTTGCACATCCCGTGAATTCTGATGCAGTCCGAAAATATTATGCCTAAAAACCCGCTAAGTCGAAAACCTGAAAAAGGCGACTTAGGCAAAAGTAAGGGTTAGAAAAAGTAATAATAATAAAAAGCTCGCTAAGTTGAAAACCCGAAAGGGCGACTTAGGCAAAAAGGAGCGTCCCGGTGGATTGAAAACCCGAAAGGGCGGTCCAGGCAAAAGTTAGGGACGAAGGCATTTCATTGCATCGGAAAACACCGATCATCGCGAACACGCTTTCCACATGAGATCCATTTTCCAGTTCGTTCATCCTCGTCCAAAGCAAGATTCTGGATAGTCTTAGTTACTAGTGTCAGTCGGTGCCGTTGGATTCAGGGTAACCTTCTCCCATATTGCCAATTTCAAAGCGTAATCTTCTGTGGGGCTATGCCTTCGGCAAGCTGCCATCCTTTAATAAAAGATACCATTTTGTTACTTAAATTCCTTGGTGCATTACTCTTGTTTTCTATTGTTATGCAAAATGCCATTTATTCTTAAATTTTGAAAATGAAAGGTGCTTCAAAAACTTTTTAAAACTGTTCTTCGAAAATGCAATTGAAAAATATAAGAAATTACTTTGACTAGTGGAAATTTCTGAAGGATCTCTTCACTCCTCGAAAATCTCATTGTTGCAGAAACACTTTTAAACCATTGCTCTGATTCAGTCCCCAGCGAGACTATAAGCTGACAACTTTTTCTTGAGTAACTCGAAAATGTCCCTCAGGTTTTTCTCCTCCCCATGTGAAGACGTGATACTTTCTCCCCAGAGAAGTTAGAATTTTGAAACCAGATTTGGTTCTACCATTGATCTTTCTTACCCATGATTGACGTATTGGTTGCAGAGAACGCAGGGTATCTCCGTCGGGATGTTTATTTCATCTATCGTCCCGTCTCTAGTCTGTTCGTCAGCATACGCAAGGGCATAAGTATCACATGCCTATTTCATATATTCATTTCACATACTCATTACATACTCATTTCATAACATCCTGCATATTTAACTACATAAACATTAACATACATTCATATTAACATATGCAGTAACATATGCGTTAGCATTCACAGGTTCATTGTGTTTCACCATCATTGGTTGTTACCGCCGAGTAACTGGGTTGGTCCATTCTCTCCAAATAGATTGTCAGCCCTAAGCATAAAATACATATGTGTTTCCAAGTTTCCCTACAGAGCTCGTTCCTCGTGGATGACGGTTACTTCAGCTATCTTTCTTCGCCAGGATAAGATATCTACCCTTCGAGATCATTCCCTCGATGGAGTCTTGATTACCAGTCTTCTTTCTAGCTCGGTCCTAGATTGAATCTCAGTCTTGTCGGTCGTCGAGCCCAACCGGACGTGCATTTATTTTGCACCGTTTAAAATTTTTCACCATACCTCGGCAGATATGCGACTGTTCTCGCCCAAGAAGCTTATCACTGTACCCGGATGTGCATTTATTTTACACTATCTTTCAAGAAAATCAATCACAATCCTTTACGGATACACGCCAGTTCACGCCTGGAAAATCTATCAGTACATCTTACAGCAGCGGTATGTAACTGTTCTCGCCTGAGAAGCCTATCGGTATAACACCTTACAATCTTACATCTTACAACATCGGTATGCGACTGTTCTCACCAGAGAAGCTTATCACAACCTTACACAACAGGATACGCGACAGTTCTCGGTTAAGAAGCTTATCGTAACATTCTTCAGCAACGGTATGCAACAATTCTCCGCCGAGAAGCTTATCATCATTATTACTTGTTATCACCTCTACAAGCAGTTCTTACCTGAGAAGCTTATTATTTCCACTTTTGCAGAAAAGCGACATTTCTCGCCTGAGAAGCTGATCCTATCTTCGTTATGACTCGCAGCAAATGGCCATCTCCATCGAGCAGTTGGGCTTCCATTTTCCTTGTTGTCTTGAAGTATGGGGAGGTTTGAACCGAATCATATTCAGGAGAGCATGAATCTTGAAGTACGAGGAAGTTCATTTACCCTTTAGTAAAAGAAGGAACAGAATCATATTCAGGAGAGCATGAATCTTGAAGTATGAGGAAGTTCAGTTTACCCTTTAGTAAAAGAAGGAGCTGAATCATATTCAGGGGGCAACAAACCTTGAAATGAAGAAGTTCATTTACCCTTTAGTAAAAGAAGGAGCAGAATCATATTCAGGAGAGCATGAATCTTGAAGTATGAGGAAGTTCAGTTTACCCTTTAGCAAAAGAAGAAGGGGAATCATGCCCGACGCGCTGTCCTCGGAAGTATGAAGAAGTTTATTTTACCCTTTAGTAAAAGAAGAATCTGAATCATATTCCAGGCACCGACTTTAAATATGAGAAGATTTATTTATCAGATAAGCAACAACCTCTTTTGAGAGCTTATCCGTTTTGGCATATAAGTCCCTTCCAACGATAAGTGACAGTTCTCCCTCGAGAAGCTTATCAGGGCATTTCCACTTAAAGTCCATTTATTTTGGCATACAGCCAGTTTTTTTACCCTGTATATTTGCTACGGAGTTCCGAAAGGCCCGTTTAATCCTGTCACGAGAGATAGTTTACAGAAGCTTGGATGTTATTCTTTGCTCAATGCTCCAGCATTCTGTGATCGATCTTGCAGTCGTACATGATCCAGTTTTACTTTTAGATTCCCCAGTGGAGGTCTTCTCATAGGTACCATCTCCATTTGAGAATCTCGTTCCTTTTCTAAAAAAGACAATTGGTCGTGTTCGCACCATTTGACCATCATTTTAGAATTCCCCGGTGTTGTGCTGTGTCCCAGCGCGTCGTTTTCCTCAGTGTGCTCTTCTCGTAGCGTCTGTCCCTGTGTCGTCGTATTCGTCAGCATTTTCGCATTCATCATTCCAGCATACGCATCATATCATATTCATGGCATTGTCAGCATTAGTTTGTTCTCGTTTTGTCCATAGCATCACATATCGCCACATATAAGGGCAAAATTTTCGGTTATCTATATTTAAATCCCTCCACCATGATTTCTAGAGTTTCCGTCACTCAAATCATCCGGTGTAGCTATTTAAATAGGGGCAACTGTAATACCCCAAATTTTACCCTTACATTTAGTCAGTCATTTCGCATAGCATTTCATTTTGAATCCATTAATCACTAACCAGTCATGGAGCATAATTTGTTTGCAGGAATTGCCCCAGGGGCATTTTGGTCATTTTACATGGAGACCGCAAGTTTTGAGACCTCATTCCTGAGGCATTTATTTGCCACTTGGGTCAAGGTGCCTGTATATTTTGTCAGAAATATAATTGGACTCGGGGCCGTTCTTTGTTCGATTTTGAGACATTTTTAAACAGTCTGTTTCCTCTTAATAAGATGAAATTGGATTGAAAAGGAAGTGGATACTGTTAAGATTGTTTTGAGAAGTTATGTGATCAACGGGATTTTAAGTTTGAATTTGTTCGGGTATAATCATGTTGCGGGATATCATTTATAAAATTGGTCAAGGCAAATGAGAAGTAAGTTTTAAATATTTTTGAACTTTCATTCATAAGTATTCATAAGTTACAACTCAAGGGTGAATTTAAATGGTTTTTGAATTACTATTCATGGATATTTTAAATTTACAATTGAGAAAGTAAATATGAATATTTGTTGGATTTCATCTCATAAATATTTATAGTTTATAATTCGAAATAGATAAATGAATTTGAACTTTATCCAAGATATTCCATTGGTTTACAAAGAGGATTCATTTGCAATGATTGGCTACTCTAAAAAATCCTAAAGTCCTAAGAATTATAGGTGTGCTTCATAATTTTCCTTTGAGTTTCTTCCCGAATCTCCGATTACCTGCACAACAAAAACAGAACACAAACAGAAAAGAAAAAGGTTAGAAGTTGTTTCACACTCTCAGAACAATTGCCATCATCGAGTGCCGGGAGGGCACAACCGAAGCCGCATCCTACTCCCGTTACCGATCCGTGCCATCGGCGTCAGATCAGATAGTTTTGTTCTTATCATACGGGACAGACAAGAAAGAGTGAGAGAAAAAGAAGTAGGGGCCGAAATGATTTGCCGAAAAGGATCATATGCCGAAAATTGGATTCTGTTTCAAAGTCAAATGCCATTCTATCAAGTAAATCATTTTTGGGGCACTATCAAGTAAATCAGGATCCCAAAAGTTGCTCAAACCAAAACCAATACAATCGAAAACAAGGTAAGCAGCAATAGGAATTGTAGCATCATGTTCCGATGGCTCAGACAGAGCGTCATCATCGCCGCATACCCTTCGCGACGGTGTCGGTCCATTCGAAATATCATGTTCTCCCTGAAAGATGAAGAGAAAGAAGTTAACAGAACTCATGACAGAAAACCAGAAGAACAGGTAAACTGATAACCAAGACGAGTTGATATCCAATATCCACAAGCCATATCACATCTGAAACAACAGCAACAGTGCAGTAAATCAAAAGGATAGGTTCAGTGTGAAACAAGCTTAGTGCCAGAACAATCCAACAAGAATCCCAAGCTTGGTCAGTCGAAATTTGCCTCAAATAAGACCCCCACGAGCCAAAGTCTGAAAAAAAAACAACAACAATCAAGCAACATCAGAGGAAACTTGTCTCACAACAATTTGAATTTCAAATACCTACGAGCGAAATTACACCGAAGAAGATAGAGAAGATCATTATGTAATCAGTTCGAGGTAAGCTCAATGTGGAAAATCGACAACACAATGCATAAGGCTCAGTTATCACGCATCATCGCCCTGGACCCACGTCGAAACCAGTTAAGGCAAAGCAAGCTGTAACCATCCACCAGAAAAGGGAACCACATCTGAAACCATGAAATACAAGTCAATACGGACTATCCAAACTGAAGTGGAAACGGTTACCCAAAGGAAATCCAAAACCACATATGTGAAAATCCAAATAACATCTGTTACAGAAGAGGAAAGTTTAAATCAGATAAAATCCAAATCGCATCAAATAAAATCAGAAAGACCACAAATCAAATCCAATCAGTTGAAAAAGGGAAACTCGTTTAAACCTAAAGAATCAATTCCAATCAGGCCCAAAAGCCCACAAAAGATTTAATAACGAAGAGTATAAAGGAATGATACAACCTCTTTCAAAACCCTAGAGGAGGACGAACGGAGAACAGCGACAAGGCGACGAGGATCATCAAAACCCTCACAAATTCAAAACTACACACTTCAAACCCTATTTTCCACAAATGCCTCGCCGCAGGCAAAATTACCATTTTACCCCTAACATTAGGTCAAAGAGCCGCCGCGCTCATTTTAGGGTTTCCCGCCGTGGAATCCCTAACCTAACCCTAATTCACTTAACAATTCATAACGTAGAGATCGGAGTTTAAGACTCCATGTAAACGTGTCCTTAAGATGCGTTTATTCCCCTTGAGACCTTGACCACTGTCAAGAAGTCTCTAACCTCCCTCTGTGAGGGGAACTACGATTACTCTGATTCCACTCCCGTAAGGATACGTAGGCACAAGATGCGATGTCTTGCCGAGTAAACTTAGAATTAACCCCTTAGGTTTACTTTCTCACTTTTAATCCCTTTGTACATATACCTTAAGAATAATAAAGCAAAGTAGTAAACATCTGAACAAAAGGTTCCTGTAGAGTACTACAGAAGTTTAGGGTGCTAATACCTTCCCTAAATTTAACCAACCCCCGAACCCTAGATCTTTCCCCGCATTGTGTTTACGATGCAAAATAGGTTTTCCCTCTTTTGACCTTTTCCTTCGGATAAATCAAAGAGCGGTTGTGAATTGAATTGTGATTCAAACTCATTAATAGTTTGTGATCCTATTTCCACCGCAACACTACACAACACTCAATCCGTCTAAAATCAATCTCACATCGTAAAATATAATCAATCGTGCACCCTACACATCCACAATTCACTCACCTACGCCTTAGCGCTTTCATGCGTGTGTATGGTTTATTTTCCGCAATTTATTTTCCGCAATTTAACATTACCGTCATTTATACTTTATCGCATCACATTCCATAAAAACATACACATGATTCAACAATTGTGTGTGTAACACGGTGGGAGAACTGACTTTAAACAATGTTGCGGATAGCAAGAGTCGCCACCGACTTTTATTTTATCCATAAGGAAAGGTTATAAAAGAACAGGAAAGACCTTAGAGAATATTTTGGGTCCGGGGGGTAGGTTATGAAAAGGGAAGGTGTTAGCACCCTTTTCATCCATGGTTATCCATGGGCTCTTAGGTACTTAAGCTCACTTTTGAATTGTTTTGAAATTGTAGTGTGTGAATAGAAAATTTTCAGAATAGTTAATAAATAATCCATGTAAGGATGTGTTAAGAACTTGTTTGAAAACTTGTTGAAAATTTGTTTAAGTGCGAAACAGTTTTGAAGTGAGCAAGCACCTAGGAGTAACCTACCCTAATGTTTAAAGGTCCTTCTTATTCTTCATTCTTTCCTTTAGTAAGACTATCCCTACTATAATGGAGTAGGTAGTCCTTACTTTGGATGTTAAGGGGTATGTGAGGGACAATTTGACTTTGAAGGCCATTGTGGGATGTAATAAGCACATATAAGGGACCATCATCATTTTTCGAAAGGGACTTGATTCGTAAAGGCAACCATAAGGGACTTTGATGATTTTTTTATTTGAGGGACTTGCTTTATACACCCCACTTAACCATTATTCGTAGGCAACTTGAGGGATATCCTTAGGAAGTGAGACGGCGATTAAAATCGACTTACGTGTGTGACGTGTTTATTTTAATTATCTTTATTTAAAAGTGATCTAAATTTATTTTAATATTACATACATGTTGTTACACTCCCTAATTACTAACCATAATAATAATTAAATAATTAAACAACTTTACATCCAAGAAACAATTACAAAATAATAAGCAAAATAATTAAATAGCAAAGATAAATAAGCAATAATAAATAATAAAGGGGGTTTAATTCTAAGTTTACTCGGCAAGACATCGCATCTTGTGCCTACGTATCCTTACGGGAGTGGAATCAGAGTAATCGTAGTTCCCCTCAATAGGGAGGTTAGAAACTTCTTGACTGTGGTCAAGGTCTCAAGGGGAATAAACGCATCTTAAGGACACGCTTACGTGGAGTGTAGAAACTCCAAATCTCTACGTTGAAATGTTAAGTTGTAATTAGGGTTAAATTAGGGATTCCACGGCGGGAAACCCTAAAATGAGCGCGGCGGCTCTTTGACCTAATGCTAAGGGTAAAATTGTAATTTTGCCTGCGGCGAGGCATTTGTGAAAATTAGGGTTTGTAGTTTGTAGTTTTGAGGATTTGAAATTGAATGTGTGAAGTTTTACGGACTATTGGCGCGGCGGCCAAACAGTTAGACCTAACCTTCGGATGTGTGCAATGTGACAGGAATAATAGTAAACGCGTGAGATAATTGAATCATGCAAACAGAGAGATAATGTCATAATTTAAACCATGCAAGCAGAAATTTAAAGGCAGAATTTAAAGAGCGATTGTTAAGTTCGCGAGGTTACATGAGAGGAGCAGATACAATATGATAATGAAATTTGAATTGAACAATAATAAAATAAAATAAATAACGGTTCTAGTTATTATTTTAAAAAAAAGATTTTAGTTATTATTTTAAATTTATCTAAAAAAAAAGTTTTTCTTAAAAATAATAGGTTTTCATATTAATTTGGAAAAAATGTTAATGTTATTTATTTTAAAAAACAGATTTTTATATTATAACAAATTTTAATAAATTAATGATAACAATAATAATAATAATGGTAATAATAATGATAATAATGATAATAATAATAAATAATGATAATAATAATAATAATAATAATAATAATAATAATAATAATAATAATAATAATAATAATAATAATAATAATAATAATAATAATAATAATAATAATAATAAAGCAATAATGAATTTTAAATGTGCCAAATAACCCAACAATGTTGCTAACGCAGAAATGCGCTCATCGCAACCAGATCTAAATCGGACGAAACAAAATTTATCGCAAAGAAAAAGAAATTAAGCAAAAAATAGTATTATTGCTCACACAAAAATGCGATCATCGCAACCAGATCGAACTAACACAAATGTCACGCGTCATGCACACAAATGTGCAAACATCGTATCGACATAATTCGATCAAAAATCTTATATATATAAACTCTAACAATTTAAAAATTATATATATATATATAAACGTAACAGTAATAGATAAAGAAAAAGAAATAACGGTAATAGATGAAGAAAAAGAAATAACGGTAAAAGATGAAGAAAAAGAAACAACAGTAATAGATGAAGGAAAAGAAATAACGGTAAACGATGAAGAAAAAGAAACAATAGTAATGGATGAAGAAGAAAACTAAATAACGGCAAACGGCACTCACTCCTCTTAGGTTTTTTTCATTCTCTCCTTTTTTTCCAACAAGGCAACACATGTATATATAGGGAACAAATTAGGGTTAACACCAAATTGTCAATAATGTCCCTAAAGCCCATTTTAAAGCCCAAACTAAATAATTAGTTAAGAAAAAATAAAATTTAAATAATTTAAAATAATTAAAATAAACTTAAAATAAAAACTAATAATCCTATTGATTCCTAAAATAAAAAAATATTATAAAAAGAACAAAATTTTTTTCAATATTTTTTATTTTATGATTTTTTGGATATTTTTATGAATAATTTAGAAAAAAGTGAAAAAAATAATATTTTAAAAAATGATTTAATTAAAATACGAAAATAATAATTAAATAATAATAAAAAACTATTTTTGTTATTTTTTTAATGAAAGATAGAAAAATTTAGAGTAAAAATAATAAAAAACAAAAAAATGACAAAGGTGAGATTCGAACTCTCAACCTCTCACACTCATAACTCCTTACACATGTCCTCCTGCCAATTGTGTCATTTTTACTTTTTAGAAAAAAAATGCATGCCATATGATATTTACCTGCAAAAAGTCAAACGACTACACAAATTTGTTAGTAATTGATTAAATGCAATGAAATGCGACGACAAATCTTAGGGCAAAATTTGGGGTATTACAGTTATTATGATAATATTTCTCACCCAACCTCTCTTTGATGTTGGCAAAAAAAAATCATGAAGTTTGACTTTGGTTTGACCACAGTTGACCTCAGTTTGACCTTTTAACTGCATTGACTGCTTTTGACTTATCTGATCATCTGACTGAGCAAACTTTTGAGAAAAGTCTTGAAACTTGACATGGGGGTTCTTATACACATATAAGATGTTATGAAGCTCACTTGAAGTCTTGGAAGTCCATTTAGCCTGATTAAAGTCAAAACCCTAGTTTTGGATGCACTGCTTAGGAGGTGCATTGTCTGAGGGAATTGTCAACTCTTCTGACCAATTGTGAATTTTGTGAACCTTGTGAACCTTCTTGGAACACAAAGTCTTGTATTGTGAGGGCAAATTTTGGGGTGCAACAGCTGCCCCTGTTCAATTTTCTGAAACCTGAGGGGTTAGATTGGTATATTTGCCAGTCGTAACCTGGAAGGTTGAAGGGGATTGAACACAAAAGCCCAAAAATTTGCACTCACCAGTGCATGGAGCGATATTGATGGTTGGTTGAACATGATTGAGTGGGCTTAAAGATGCCACTAGGGGAAAGTTCTTCAGTAGTATAATGAGAATTGTCAGGAGTCTGGAGTAATACTGATGTAACAGCATGTCTTCATGAGGATAGAGCAATCAATAATGATAACCCTAAAGCAGTCTTGAAGTGATAAATCTGACCTCAGGAGGATAGAGCAATCAATAGCTCTAAAGCAGTCTTGAAGTAATAATGGCTTCAGGAGGATAGAGCAATCAATAGCTCTAAAGCAGTCTTGAAGTAATAGAATGGCTTCAGTAGGATAGAGCAATCAACAGCTCTAAAGCAGTCTTGAAATAATAATGTGATATGTCTTCAGGAGGATAGAGCAATCAATAGCTCTAAAGCAGTCTTGAAGTAATGATTTCAGGAGGATAGAGCAATGGATAGCTCTAAAGCAGTCTTGAAATAATAATGTAATTTCAGGAGGATAGAGCAATGGATAACTCTAAAGCAGTCTTGAAATAATTAGATGGCTTCAGGAGGATAGAGCAATGAATAGCTCTAAAGCAGTCTTGAAGTAGTAATATGACCTCATGAGGATAGAGCAATGAATAGCTCTAAAGCAGTCTTGAAGTAATAGGATGATTTCAGGAGGATAGAGCAATCAGTAGCTCTAAAGCAGTCTTGAAGTC
Source organism: Lathyrus sativus (assembly GCA_963859935.3). NCBI lineage: Eukaryota > Viridiplantae > Streptophyta > Magnoliopsida > Fabales > Fabaceae > Lathyrus > Lathyrus sativus. Next base: position 707,969,063 of record OZ012735.1, on the reverse strand, counting down.
ATGAGAGGCTATCAGGAGGATAAAATAACCCTGAGGTTACAATAAAGCAGTCCCAAAGTAATAAGAAGCTCATCAGGAGGATAAAGTAACCCTGAGGTTACAATAAAGCAGTCCCAAAGATCATAAGATTGTTTGTTGGATAATTAACCTGAAAACAAGGTAGCATTCTGTATAACAACATTAGTTTATGCTTTATGTATGCATGTATGACATGATGCACTTAGGTAATGTACTATAGACATATATGTTATGGTATGATGTAAATGATGTATGTATGCTATGACACTGCTGGAAGTGTCTGGATATCCTTGTATAACAACTGCTGGCCAAGGAAAATAAATCCCGATTCGTTGTTGAAGAATATATAACCCTCCGTCTGCTGGGGATAACAAGGTATAGATAACCTCCCGTTGTTGGGGATAACAAGGTTTAGATAACCTCCCGTTGTTGGGGATAGTAGGGTATAGATAACCTTCGTTTTCGTTTGATAGTAGGATAAGTATAACATCCCGTCTTCGTTCATCGTGCCCTTATTGGAAAGTAATTTCCCGTATATCCGTATGAGGATAAAAGAGATGGATATAAATTCCAGGGGAGATTAGACTTTGTGAAAATGGATTAGTCCTACTGATGGTTTGTAACTGTCTTGTAAAGATGAACCGGCGAAGCTTCGTTGAAATCCTTCCCTCGTTCGTCCTTAGTAAATACTATTACTGCATTTTCATGCATTTCTGGTAAACATCAATCATATTAAAAGCATACATGCATTTCTGGTAAACATCAATCATATTCAAAGGCATACATACATTCAAACACAACCAATGGACGTTTCGCTTATGTAAATAGGGTAAAAGTAAATCTGGATTCAAAAGATGGAATTTATTTATATCAAAAGTGACCCATACACGGGTAAGTTTGTACAAGGAGACATAAACCCTAGTAAGAGAATTTTGTCATGAAGTTTTACAAAAAGAACCAGCTATGTGGGAAATAATCCTATTGAGTTTCAATTCTACTATTGCCACTCAAGTATCTCATTTTCTTGCTGTTGAGACGGAAACGATTGGATTGAGCTTTATCTGTTTGAGCTTGAGTAAGTAGTACAACTGGTTGCAGTTTCATGAGTGATCCGAACGAGACATAGTCATACGCTTTAATCCCTAACTTTTGCCTGGATTGCCCTTTCAGGTTTTCAATCCACCGGGATACCCTTTTTTGCCCAAGCCGCCTTTTCAGGTTTTCGACTTGCCGGGTGTACATCTTTTTATATATATATATATCCCTAATTTTTGCCCAAACCCTTTTGGTTTGCCAGGATGCCCTTACTTTTGCCTAGGCCTGTCAACCTAGCGGGTCTCTTTTTATGCGTAGTATTTTTTAACTATGTCTGCGTTTACAGGTTGTGGGAAGTCTTCACCATCCATTGTAGTCAGTATCATGGCACCTCCTGAGAACACTGTCTTGACTACAAATGGTCCCTCATATGTTGGAGTCCACTTGCCCCTAGGATCACCCTGTGGTAATATGATACGCTTGATTACCAAGTCACCAGCCTGATATACCTTTGGCTTAACCTTCTTGTTAAAAGCTTTGATCATCCGTTTCTGGTACATCTGGCCATGACAAACTGCTGCTAACCTTTTCTCATCAATCAAATTTATCTGGTCAAGTCGAGTCTGAATCCACTCATCTTCATCCAAGCCTGCATCCTTCATAATTCTCAAGGAGGGGATCTGAACTTCAATAGGCAGAACTGCTTCCATACCATAGACTAAGGAGAATGGGGTTGCCCCTGTTGAAGTACGTATTGTAGTACGATAACCATGCAGAGCAAATGGTAACATCTCGTGCCAATCCTTGTAAGTAACGGTCATCTTCTGTACAATCTTCTTAATGTTCTTATTAGCAGCTTCAACTGCCCCATTCATCTTTGGACGATATGGAGAAGAGTTGTGATGCTTAATCTTGAACTGCGTACAGAGATCAGTAATCATAGTGTTGTTCAGATTAGAGCCATTGTCAGTGATAATCCTTTCAGGGATACCATACCTACATATGAGATTATTCTTAATGAACCGAGCCACAACATTCTTAGTCACAGATGCAAATGAAGCTGCCTCTACCCACTTCGTGAAGTAATCAATAGCAACCAGGATGAAACGATGCCCATTAGAAGCAGTAGGCCTGATCTCACCAATCATATCAATGCCCCACATGGCAAAGGGCCAAGGAGCAGTCAACACATTCAATGGAGATGGAGGTACACGTACTTTATCAGCATAGATTTGACATTTGTGACATGTTCTGGAGTGTTGATAGCAATCAGCTTCCATGGTAGACCAATAGTAACCTGCTCTCAAAATCTTCTTTGCCATGGTATGACCACTAGAATGAGTGCCAAAGGTCCCATCATGCATCTCTTCCATAATTTCTGTAGCTTCCTTCTTATCCACACAACGAAGCATAGTTGAATCATGATTACGCTTATACAGAATGCCATTACTCAGAAAGAACTTAGCAGAAAACCTTCTCAGGAACTTCCTATCTTTGACAGATGCCCCTTCAGGGAACTCCTGAGCTTCAAGATAGTTTTTCACTTCATAGAACCAAGGCTTCTCCTCTGCCCCTTCAGTGTCAATCTCATTGCAGTATGCAGGCTTCTCAAATCTATCAATGGTAATCTTGGGAGCTTCATCATCCCAGCTGATCTCAAACATAGATGCCATGGTGGCCAATGCGTCTGCCAACTGATTCTCTCTTCGTGGAATATGTCCAAAAGTAATCTCTTTGAAATGTGGGATCAAAGACAACACATGTTCTCTGTAAGGAATGAGATTATCATGCTTTGTATCCCAATCTCCTTTAATCTGACTTACTACCAGAGCTGAATCTCCATACACCTCAAGGAACTGAATCTTCATATCAATAGCAACTTGCATACCCATGATACATGCCTCATACTCAGCCATGTTATTGGTACAATAGAAACAAAGTCTGGCAGTAATCGGGGTATGACAACCTTCAAGGGAACTAATCACAACACCAACACCATTACCATGTGCATTGGAGGCACCATCAAAAACCATAGTCCATCGGGATCCTTGTTCAGGTCCGTCATATTGTCCAGGTTCTTTGGTAACAGACATAATGTCTTCATCAGGGAACTCAAAATTCATTGACTGGTAATCATCTACTGCTTGATGAGCCAAATGATCAGCAACAACACTCCCCTTAATGGCCTTCTGAGTAGTGTACTGTATATCATATTCCGTCAAGATCATTTGCCATCTTGCAATTCTTCCAGAGAGAGCAGGTTTCTCAAATATGTACTTGATTGGATCCATCTTCGAAATCAACAAGGTAGTATGGGTCAACATATACTGTCTTAGTCGGCGAGCAGCCCATGCCAAAGCGCAGCAAGTTTTCTCGAGCAGTGAGTATCTTGTTTCACAGTCGGTAAACTTTTTGCTAAGGTAGTATATTGCCTGCTCTTTTCGACCAGACTCGTCATGTTGCCCCAATACACACCCCATTGAGTTGTCTAATACTGTTAAATACATAATCAAGGGTCTTCCATCAACTGGTGGCATTAAAATTGGAGGTTCTAGCAAATATCTCTTGATTTCATCAAAGGCAGTCTGGCACTCATCATTCCATTCCATCACCTGATCTTTCTTCAACAACTTGAAGATTGGCTCACAGATGGTAGTTAATTGGGAAATAAATCTTGCAATGTAGTTCAATCGTCCCAAGAAACCTCTAACCTCCTTCTCAGTACGGGGAGCTGGCATCTCTCGTATAGCTTTCACTTTTGCAGGATCCACTTCAATACCTTTTCCACTGACAATGAAACCCAGGAGCTTTCCAGATCTAACTCCAAAAGTACACTTGTTTGGATTTAATCTCAACCTGTATTTCTTCAACCTCTCAAACAACTTGTGCAGATGATCAAGATGTTGTTCTTCAGTCTGAGACCTGGCTATCATATCATCCACATATACCTCTATCTCATGATGAATCATATCATGAAACAAAGCCACCATAGCACGCTGATATGTTGCCCCTGCATTCTTCAAACCAAATGGCATTACCTTATAGCAAAAGGTGCCCCACTGTGTCACGAATGTAGTCTTCTCCATATCTTCAGGTGCCATCTTGATTTGATTGTAACCAGAGAAACCATCCATAAAAGAGAATACCTTATGCTGCGCAGTGTTGTCTACCAGAATATCAATATGAGGAAGTGGAAAGTCATCTTTAGGGCTAGCCTTGTTCAGATCTCTGTAGTCTACACACATACGTACCTTACCATCTTTCTTAGGAACTGGTACCACATTTGCAACCCACTGAGGATAAGAAGTTACGGCCAAGAACCCTGCATTGAACTGTTTCATTACCTCTGCTTTGATCTTTTCTGACATTTCAGGACGCATACGACGAACCTTCTGCTTCTTTGGACGACAATCTTCTTTCACTGGCAAACGGTGAACCACAATGTCTGTATCCAACCCTGGCATATCTTCATAAGACCAAGCAAAGATCTCCACATAGTCACGTAGCATCTGAATCAACCTGCTCTTGACACTGTCCTCTAAATCAGCCCCTATCTTGACCTCTTTTCTGTTTTCTTCAGTTCCCAGATTCACAACTTTGACTGGCTCTTCATGTGGCTGTATAGATTTCTCTTCTTGTTGTAACAACCTAGCAAGCTCTACAGGTATTTCACAATCGTCCTCGTTTCCGTCTTCAGTTTGATAGATCGGATTCTCGAAATTGTAATTGGCAATAGTAGAACTGTTATCAACTGGATCCAGAGTGGATGAGGATCTGCATTTTAGTGACGTGGGTGTGTGTAAGAACACATAGCTGATAAAGCAAAAATAAAAGAAAAAGAAAGACAAGGAACACACTATTTACGAAAACGAAACGTCCACTGATTTTATTGAATGCAGTATGCAAATGAAATGACAACCCGTAACAAGCACACCATTGTGCCCCGGGTAAGGCACATGGCTTGAAAGTTTTAATTGTTCCAGAAATTACAAATTTAAAAACATAACACAGTAATAGTATTTACTCCTGACTAAAGGAGATAGGGATAACATCTTCAGCTTTCCAATTATTGAGTCCAGCACCCATAGTAGGAAAAATCCATGCCTCCAAGTTGTAGTCTTCATCTTGATCTCCCACAGCATTGATAACCCCTTGATTGGTGATACGAGCACGACGAACAGCCTTCTGGGACTCTGCAGTGAAACCCAAACCAAACTTGTCAGACTTGTATGGAATATCAGGAAGCTGACCCCAAATAGTACAACCACCTTCTTCCACCACAGATTTTGCATCATTGAGGGAGGCCATTGCCATTGTTGGAGGGTTTCTGATGACCACAGGAACCTTCTTCACAGCAGGAGGAGTCACACAATCCTTAACAGCCCAGGGAACCACTTCAAATGACTGACATGGAGTTTCAATGTATTCACCTTCTACTTCCAGATATTTGAAAGTGTTTACATGGCTGACAAAATATTCTTCCTCTCCAAAGACAGTAACAACTTTTCCATTCACCGGATATCTCAACTTTTGATGTAATGTGGAGGTCACAGCACCTGCCCCATGGATCCAGGGACGACCAAGCCGACATGAGTACGAAGGACGAATATCCATCACATAGAATGTAGCAGTAAACACCTGAGAGCCAACCTTGATTGGAAGATCAATTTCCCCATGCACTACTCTTCTAGAACCATCAAAAGCCTTTACCACAATATTACTGGGCTTCAATACCGTATCTTCAGGACTCAGCTTGTTCAGGACTTCCTTAGGCAACATATTCAGAGAGGAACCATTGTCTATCAGCACATGAGACAGGGTAGTGCCCCTGCATTCAATTGAAATATGCAAGGCCCTGTTATGATCCCTCTTGGCAGGGGTCAAGTCAGCATCAGAAAATCCTAACCCGTTGTCATAGGTCAGGTGAGCAACACAATTCTCAAACTGGTCCACAGAAATTGTACTGGGTACATGAGCCATCTTTAGAAACTTGATCAATGACTTGGCATGAGCCTCAGAACATAATAACAGGGAGAGCATAGAAATCTTTGAGGGAGTATACCCCAGCTGATCAACAATATCATAATCACTCTTGCGAATGATTTTCAATACTTCTTCCATCTGCTTAGAGAGGTCATCAGCAGCTGGCACATCAGTAGATACAGGCTCAATAACAGGACCCTTGCCCCGAGCATCAGTGGTGGAAGTAACAGCAGGAGTAACTGCACTCTTAGAAGCAACTGGAGGAGAGAAGACTCTTCCACTACGAGTGATCTTGCTAGATCCAGCAATATTATCAATGTCAACAGGCATATCAGGTAAAGGCTCCTGCTTGACACCATGGATGTAAACATCAGACCCATAGTGCCAAGGCACAGCTTTGTCAGATGTATAAGGAATAGGACCAGGAGTGGTAATGATCAGAGGAGCTACTCTGGCTTCAGCAACAACTTTCACAGGACCTTCAGCAGTAATCTTGATTGGGCCCTGATGAGTGATTTTAATGGGACCCTTTGAAGTGATTCTTAGTGGTACTTTGTCAACCATGTCAACCTCTTCAATCTTCTTACCCTGAGTCAGATGATCCACCATACTTTCTACAGATGCTGGTCTTCTTTCAAACACTATAGTATATTTATCCATGAGACGTTGAATCCCATCTCTCAAAATGAAGCAACTATCCGGCTTATAGGTACAATATAGACAATCTTCATGACAACCTGGAAAGATCCCAGCTTGTACTAACCTCTTTTTGATAACAGACAATGGTGTGCTCAACTCCATAACTGAATAGACATGCAGATCTTCATCAATATCTTCATCAATGGCGTTGACAGTCTTCTCGTGATTTGGCATTGGAGCTGTAATCACATTTGGAGTACCTGGTGGATCAAACTCAATTTCTCCAGCATCAATCATATCCTGAATTTTGTTCTTCAAGACCCAGCAGTTATTAGTATCATGTCCTGGACAGTTTGAATGATATGCACATCGTGCATTGGGATTGTACTTGGGAGAGGTAACATTGGGATTCTGAGGGGCCTCCCTCAGGGTAATAAGTTCAGCTTTCAACAAGTGTTGCAATGCCTGAGCCATTGACATGTTGATCTTCGTGAACTGTCTTCTAGCCCTCTGTTGGTTGCCTTGAGGCTGCTCTGTTGTTGCAGGAGTTGGATTTGAAATATGAACTGCACTAACAGACTGATGCCTTCTGTTACGATCAGGCTGACCATACACAGCATTAGATTCTTTCTTCCCAGTGGGAGGCTTCTTTGCAGCACCTGATGAAGAAGTGCCCACTTGGATCTTACCACTCTTGATACCATTCTCTACTCGCTCTCCTGTCATGATCAACTCAGTGAAGCCAGATGATGAGCTTCCAATGAGATGACTGTAAAACGGACCATTCAGCGTACACATGAACATATCAACCAACTCCCTATCAGTCAAAGGGGGTTGAACTCTTCCAGCTAAGTCTCTCCACTTCTGAGCATACTCCTTAAAGCTTTCTTTGGCACCCATAGACATGCTTTGAAGCTGCATGCGAGTGGGGGCTAAGTCAGCATTGTATTGATACTGCTTGTAGAAAGCTTCAGCAAGGTCATTCCAATCTCTGATGTTGACACTCTCCAACTGATAATACCACTCTAGCTGAGCTCCAGATAAACTCTCTTGAAAGAAATGGATCCACAACTTTTTATCAGCAGTGTGGGGTTGCATTCTTCTGACATAAGACCTCAGATGCAATTTGGGACAAGAGACCCCATCATAGACAACAAATGTAGGAACTTTGAACCCAATGGGTATGACCACCCCAGATATCAAGCTCAAATCCTCAAAATCCAGCCCAGATGATTTCTGTAATTCCATAGCATCCATTCTATCCACCAGCATCTTGAATTTGTCTTCGTTAGGCTCATGGTAGTAGTTAGCCTCAGAATCAGAGTCCCCCATAGTGTTGTGGAGACTGCCTCTCTCCTGCTCAGATTCTTCAGATTCATAGTCTTCAACATGTTCCTTGGTCTTGACAGGACCTTTGAACCTTCTTCCCATGTTGAGCAACCCAGCAGACCTTCTAGCCTTCTTAGTCTTCTTGGCCAGCAGTGTCTTCAATTCATCCTGCCCCTTAGATAGGTTCAGGATCAGCTCTTGGAACTGTGCATTCTGTGCCTGGAGATCCTTAACTGATTGTTCAAGAGCCATTGCTGAAATAAACAGCGAGAAGATGAGAAACCTGTACACAATTATAAACCTGTGATGCAATGATATGGGAATGCATATGCAATGTTTTCAAGGACCGCAGGATTTAAATTTGCTTAAACAAACAAGAAAGTAACTTTTTATTAGTGATAACTTGTTTTGCCTTTTAGGCTTACAAAAAATGAAAACGAAATAAGTACAAAAGATGGGGTTTTAAGTCTCCCATGGACGTTTCCTCTTTGTGTTGAGGTATGAGTTGAGGTTTCGTTCCTCATGAAGTAGCTTTGTTAGCTCTAGGATCCTTGCTTGGCTTGCTTTGTAATGAGCCTCGAAAGTATCCCTTTGCTCTTTCAGTTGGATCCATGATCTCTGCAAGTCTTCCATATCAGTAGGCATGTCTGGGTGAAGGATGGTATAAGTTGTGTCTCCTTCAGCAACAGGTTCCATGGTAACTGGTAGGATGGCAGGATATGGCATCATGAGTGTCTGAGCACGAAATCGTACCCATCTGAGATAAGCCTCCATAGGAATGGTGTACTTAGGCTCCAGTGTCTTGCTGTCAATCCTGTTTACCTTTCCCCAAGCTCGGATGAATCTCTGACGGTAACCCTGAAGATCGTTGTCGTAATCAAACACAATGCCCTGAATCAACATGTCATGTGGACCATCGCTCCGGGCGTAACCAAACTGTCGTAAAGCTAGAGATGGGTTGTAGGTGATGCCTCCTCTTATGCCTAGAAGTGGCACATTAGGAAACTCCCCACAACGGTCAATGATGGTGACATTCTCCATAGATCTGGAGCACCAATGGACGTCTGAGTGAGAAAGTGACATGATCCTCTTGGACCATCTGAACCCTTGCTCATTCTTCATTACTGAGCGAGGAAGGTGAGAAATAAACCACCTAGAAAGTAAAGGTATGCAGCACATCAAAGTTCCTCTTGCCCTTGTAGTACGGGTGTGAAGAGAATGTAGGATGTCTCCAAGTAAGGTAGGCACTGGATTGTGACTCAGGAATATGTTGATGGCATGAACGTCTATGAACTGATCAGGATTGGGGAACAACACTAAGCCATAAATCAATAAGGCTAAGATCTCCTCAACAGCATCGTAGCTCATAGCCTTCAAGAACATTTGAGCTTTATCCACTAATACCTTGGCAAGAATACCTTTAACTCCACTTCTCGTCTCTAGAACAATGTCAGACTTCTTCAGATGTAGAGCTGCAGCAATAACTTCTGGTTTAAGCTCCTTCTCTAAGCCTGTGAATGGCTTCTGATCAAGAACAGGTATACCCAGAAGTTTAGAGAACTCCTCCATGGTTGGAACCAGCTGATAATCAGGAAATGTAAAGCAATGGTGCTTAGGGTCAAAGAACTGAAACAGCACACTCATCATGTCTTCACTGAACCCTGAAGTAACTAGATCCAATAAGTGACCATGTCTCTTGTTGAACTGGGAATGATCAGGCACTAGGGAAACCAACTCCTTGAGCTTAGCAGGTATCCCTACAAAGTTGATCCTGATGGTGTTTCTACGAGCAGAAGCCATGACCTGCAACAAAGAACAAAGATAAATCCTTTGGTCCTTGAAATGGTTAGGGAAAATGATATGCTTATGATGCATGATGATGTCATGATGTCATGCTCAATCACAAACATGTGGCACACACAAACAAGTCACACCATAGCCCTAGGTTTAAAGGCTTGCATGAGGTTCAAAGGCAAGTACCCTCCCCTGAAGTTAGATGGTTCATCCTGTCCTACAAAAGTAACCAGGTTCTAAGGGATCTCAATATCATTGATCCTTCACAAGGGTGGTTGTTCAGAAGGCAACTTACTTGCCAACCAAAACCCTCCAAGTTTAAGATCTCAATGAGCGTAGTATCGAGTGTCAACCAACTTCAGTCTGCACCAAAGCCGGTTACCTCACTACTTTCTAAAGGCCAAGATGAGTTAACTAGGGTTCTAAAAGTCAGTTAGTGCATTGACAACATATGGCAGCCTCAATATTATCCTCAACTTGACTTAAGGAATATAAGCACCAACCAAGAAGTCGCACTAACTATGGCCACCAGATCAACCGTATCGATATACGTCGTACAGTTTCCTTGGTCTATTGCCATTTACCTAAGGTACACTAGATCCGGGTTAGGACCTTTCACACATAAGAGCACCCCAACAATATAATAATAAAGCAAACAAGGCAAACAATTTAAAGTGATCTTAATTCCTAAGGGTACCCCTCTTAAATAAATCCCCAGCAGAGTCGCCAGTTCTGTAACACGGTGGGAGAACTGACTTTAAACAATGTTGCGGATAGCAAGAGTCGCCACCGACTTTTATTTTATCCATAAGGAAAGGTTATAAAAGAACAGGAAAGACCTTAGAGAATATTTTGGGTCCGGGGGGTAGGTTATGAAAAGGGAAGGTGTTAGCACCCTTTTCATCCATGGTTATCCATGGGCTCTTAGGTACTTAAGCTCACTTTTGAATTGTTTTGAAATTGTAGTGTGTGAATAGAAAATTTTCAGAATAGTTAATAAATAATCCATGTAAGGATGTGTTAAGAACTTGTTTGAAAACTTGTTGAAAATTTGTTTAAGTGCGAAACAGTTTTGAAGTGAGCAAGCACCTAGGAGTAACCTACCCTAATGTTTAAAGGTCCTTCTTATTCTTCATTCTTTCCTTTAGTAAGACTATCCCTACTATAATGGAGTAGGTAGTCCTTACTTTGGATGTTAAGGGGTATGTGAGGGACAATTTGACTTTGAAGGCCATTGTGGGATGTAATAAGCACATATAAGGGACCATCATCATTTTTCGAAAGGGACTTGATTCGTAAAGGCAACCATAAGGGACTTTGATGATTTTTTTATTTGAGGGACTTGCTTTATACACCCCACTTAACCATTATTCGTAGGCAACTTGAGGGATATCCTTAGGAAGTGAGACGGCGATTAAAATCGACTTACGTGTGTGACGTGTTTATTTTAATTATCTTTATTTAAAAGTGATCTAAATTTATTTTAATATTACATACATGTTGTTACACTCCCTAATTACTAACCATAATAATAATTAAATAATTAAACAACTTTACATCCAAGAAACAATTACAAAATAATAAGCAAAATAATTAAATAGCAAAGATAAATAAGCAATAATAAATAATAAAGGGGGGTTAATTCTAAGTTTACTCGGCAAGACATCGCATCTTGTGCCTACGTATCCTTACGGGAGTGGAATCAGAGTAATCGTAGTTCCCCTCAATAGGGAGGTTAGAAACTTCTTGACTGTGGTCAAGGTCTCAAGGGGAATAAACGCATCTTAAGGACACGCTTACGTGGAGTGTAGAAACTCCAAATCTCTACGTTGAAATGTTAAGTTGTAATTAGGGTTAAATTAGGGATTCCACGGCGGGAAACCCTAAAATGAGCGCGGCGGCTCTTTGACCTAATGCTAAGGGTAAAATTGTAATTTTGCCTGCGGCGAGGCATTTGTGAAAATTAGGGTTTGTAGTTTGTAGTTTTGAGGATTTGAAATTGAATGTGTGAAGTTTTACGGACTATTGGCGCGGCGGCCAAACAGTTAGACCTAACCTTCGGATGTGTGCAATGTGACAGGAATAATAGTAAACGCGTGAGATAATTGAATCATGCAAACAGAGAGATAATGTCATAATTTAAACCATGCAAGCAGAAATTTAAAGGCAGAATTTAAAGAGCGATTGTTAAGTTCGCGAGGTTACATGAGAGGAGCAGATACAATATGATAATGAAATTTGAATTGAACAATAATAAAATAAAATAAATAACGGTTCTAGTTATTATTTTAAAAAAAAGATTTTAGTTATTATTTTAAATTTATCTAAAAAAAAAGTTTTTCTTAAAAATAATAGGTTTTCATATTAATTTGGAAAAAATGTTAATGTTATTTATTTTAAAAAACAGATTTTTATATTATAACAAATTTTAATAAATTAATGATAACAATAATAATAATAATGGTAATAATAATGATAATAATGATAATAATAATAATAAATAATGATAATAATAATAATAATAATAATAATAATAATAATAATAATAATAATAATAATAATAATAATAATAATAATAATAATAATAATAATAATAATAAAGCAATAATGAATTTTAAATGTGCCAAATAACCCAACAATGTTGCTAACGCAGAAATGCGCTCATCGCAACCAGATCTAAATCGGACGAAACAAAATTTATCGCAAAGAAAAAGAAATTAAGCAAAAAATAGTATTATTGCTCACACAAAAATGCGATCATCGCAACCAGATCGAACTAACACAAATGTCACGCGTCATGCACACAAATGTGCAAACATCGTATCGACATAATTCGATCAAAAATCTTATATATATAAACTCTAACAATTTAAAAATTATATATATATAAACGTAACAGTAATAGATAAAGAAAAAGAAATAACGGTAATAGATGAAGAAAAAGAAATAACGGTAAAAGATGAAGAAAAAGAAACAACAGTAATAGATGAAGGAAAAGAAATAACGGTAAACGATGAAGAAAAAGAAACAATAGTAATGGATGAAGAAGAAAACTAAATAACGGCAAACGGCACTCACTCCTCTTAGGTTTTTTTCATTCTCTCCTTTTTTTCCAACAAGGCAACACATGTATATATAGGGAACAAATTAGGGTTAACACCAAATTGTCAATAATGTCCCTAAAGCCCATTTTAAAGCCCAAACTAAATAATTAGTTAAGAAAAAATAAAATTTAAATAATTTAAAATAATTAAAATAAACTTAAAATAAAAACTAATAATCCTATTGATTCCTAAAATAAAAAATATTATAAAAAGAACAAAATTTTTTTCAATATTTTTTATTTTATGATTTTTTGGATATTTTTATGAATAATTTAGAAAAAAGTGAAAAAAATAATATTTTAAAAAATGATTTAATTAAAATACGAAAATAATAATTAAATAATAATAAAAAACTATTTTTGTTATTTTTTTAATGAAAAATAGAAAAATTTAGAGTAAAAATAATAAAAAACAAAAAAATGACAAAGGTGAGATTCGAACTCTCAACCTCTCACACTCATAGCTCCTTACACATGTCCTCCTGCCAATTGTGCCATTTTTACTTTTTAGAAAAAAAATGCATGCCATATGATATTTACCTGCAAAAAGTCAAACGACTACACAAATTTGTTAGTAATTGATTAAATGCAATGAAATGCGACGACAAATCTTAGGGCAAAATTTGGGGTATTACAGTTATTATGATAATATTTCTCACCCAACCTCTCTTTGATGTTGGCAAAAAAAATCATGAAGTTTGACTTTGGTTTGACCACAGTTGACCTCAGTTTGACCTTTTAACTGCATTGACTGCTTTTGACTTATCTGATCATCTGACTGAGCAAACTTTTGAGAAAAGTCTTGAAACTTGACATGGGGGTTCTTATACACATATAAGATGTTATGAAGCTCACTTGAAGTCTTGGAAGTCCATTTAGCCTGATTAAAGTCAAAACCCTAGTTTTGGATGCACTGCTTAGGAGGTGCATTGTCTGAGGGAATTGTCAACTCTTCTGACCAATTGTGAATTTTGTGAACCTTGTGAACCTTCTTGGAACACAAAGTCTTGTATTGTGAGGGCAAATTTTGGGGTGCAACAGTGTGTAGTGCACATCATTCGCATCATACTCCCTTACGATCCTTGATCCCATTCAAGTTGATCTTTCTAAGTTAGATCCTACCCCATAGGAAGGACCGTTATCTTTTACAACTTAGATACAAACACATTCAATAACTCAATACAACAATATTCAAACACATTAGAGAAAGATGTTAATCATCTTAAGCGAGATAGAATCTCCACCCCACATCAATACAATCAATACCGTAGGAACTTTGCCTTAAGAGAGATAGAGGCGTACATCGTCGATCTATATCCGAGTACTCGAGCTCTTCTCTTAAGACGATGCAAAGACTATTTTTCTACAATTTGTGGCGGTTAAATCTCCCTTAAAATGACAACTCATCTCCTTCTCCTAAAATCAATCAACCAACTACCCTAAACCCGTAGGAACTTTGACCACAGTCAAAGAACTCCTTAAACTCTTTAGGGGAACTACAAATACTCTGATTCCACTCCCGTAAGGATATGTAGACATAAGATGTGATATCTTATCGAGTATACTTAGAAATAAACCCCTGGGTCTTTCAACCATTAAGCAGATAAACACTTAGCAATAAACAACATAAAACAAGAGGTTCCTGTAGAGTACTACAGAAACTTAGGATGCTAGCACCTTCCCTAAGTTTAACCGACCCCCGAACCTATAACTCTCTAAACCTTGCATTTGCATTGCATTGTGGGAATTTCGACCTTTATCCCTTCCTTTGGACAAATCAAAGTTCGGTTGCAAAATGAACTAAAGATTCAAACTAATCAATAGTTTGGTATCCGATTTTCACCGTGACACCGAGCGACTAACTCCGAGCGAGTCATCAGCTGCCTCGTCTCTTCAAGCTCATCCTCAGTTGGAGCAGCTGCAGTCTGTAGTTTCTGCACCAAGTCCTTAGAAGCTTTCATCTTGGCGGGAACGACATTCCTCTCCTGAGCCACCTCCTCACGCCTTTTACGAGCATCATCAAGCTTCTTCTTTCTCTCCTCCTGGAGTTTCTTGACCTTTTCTTCCAGAGTCATCACCGCGACATGGCATCTCTTCAGCTCCAACTTCAGCGGAGAGCTCTCCTCGGTATAGACCATAGTTATCTCCAGGACCCTCATTAAGGCAAAGGCGTCCTGGGCAAGACTGGCCCGCTTAGCAGGACAGTCCATTTCCTCGACCCTCAAATACTCCGCCCGAGGAACGGATAGAGAGGCCCCCTCGAAGAACTTTTTGTTGAGAAAACAGGGGGAAGCTCAAATTTGCTCTTAGTGGACTCCCGACTGAGGTCCACCACCTCGTTTTCCCGAGGACGCCTGGCCCTCAAACTCACGGGCAGGGGCGATGTTTATGTGGGCGAATGAGTGGAAGATGATGTCCCCGAACCAGATGCAGGGGGAACTGCCCGCTGACCGAGACGACTCTTACCCAGGGCAGCACCACTTTTCATCTTCCCCTGAGCATGCTTCATCATCTACTCCTGCATTGAAGGCATTTTACCTGCAAAAATAATAAACACATAAGCAAGGAGAAAGAAAGATTTCGAGCAGAATAAGGAAGAAGTGGAAACTACCCAGGAGTTCAAGATCCTTCTCGCGAGTACGACACTTGAAGAGCTCTCTTGTGTTGATATATCGGGCTTCCACCTGCAACCCACCGTCTTCCTCATACAAAAGTTGCCTGGCGCGAGTCACGCACTAGGCAGGAAGGAAGCTATCCACGTAGGCCACCAGCTTTCCATAGTTGGCCTTATCATCCTTCTTCAGTTGGTGAGGGGCAACTATATACTCGTCGGTTGGCCGGGTAAAATGAGCCTCGCTCCAGCAAAAGGGAAAAGTAAAAAGTCTTCGGGAGACTATCTTACCTTCCTTATCTACCAAGTCTTCCTCGTTCTCATCTGTGGATACCTCCCATACAAATGTCAAATCAGTGGCCACCTTCGACACCGGCTCGATCACGTAGAACCTTTCCTTGAACATCCGGATAGATTCGAAGAAAGGTTTGAACAGCTTCATCCTTTTCTTCAAGGAAATCCAGCCAAACCTCTTTCTCGACACCTATCGTTGAAGGTGGAAGATGGTGAAGAAAAGGAAAAGAGTGATCCCGATCTATTAGATGCCCAACTTTGCTTATTTGAGCTATCAAATATGGGCATCTTTCACTCCTTTTTGTCAAGAAAGTGTTCAAAATCACTCTTGCTTTGGTTGTTTTGCAATATTATGTGAAAATGTCTTGGTACCTTTGATTTGTGTGTTACTGTGCAATAATTAGGCATGAAAGAGTGGAAATTAAGACACAAGAAAGATGGCAAAGATGCCAAGACAGCATGCAAACAACAGCAAGTTCGCTAGGCGAACTTGCTAGTGAATCTGCCACCAAAACTTCACAAAGTTCGCTAGGCAAACTATGTAGCGAAGGCCAGGAATCCAAAACAGTAAGGAAAGAGCCATAAAATCACTAGGCGAAGAAGGAAGCAAATAGCTCGCTAGGTGAAGAGGTAGCGAACACTCCCAGACTTAAAACAGCAAGGAAAGGGCCACAAACTCGCTAGGCGAAGTTCACAGTAAAGACTTCGCTAGGCAAAGGATTGTTCACACAGCGAACTTTTGGAAACTTGCCTGGGGAGAGTTCCCAGGACACGGGCACTTCGGGTGGTATTTTTGGTGTTCGCTAGGCGAACCATTTGTTCGCCTAGCGAACGTGACAGCTCAGCAGACCCTTCTATAAGTAGCATGAGCTACTTTTTGTAAAAATATCTAATTTCTTGTAATTGCATTGGAGAGGATTTTTCTGACCTAAAAACCCATTCCTTCATTTCTCATCATCTCTTAGCAATATTTCACCAAAAGAAGTTGGATTCCCATCCAATCTCGATTATTTGACTCAGATGTTCATCAACCATCTCCTGAAACTTGTTGCTCAAGCTATCATGGAAATGAGTGGCTAAATACCTCTCTTGTCAAGGTTAGGAGTAGTTAGTTTAGAATTTATGTATTCTTCTTGATCTTTTGTATGTGCACAAATGTTGTGATCAATATAGATGAAGTTATTTGCTACTCTTTGTACATTTATGGTTTGGATTGCTTTAGACATGAACTTTCCAAGTGTTGACCTAATTTCTTCATCTATCAACTATACAAATGCTAGACATAGATTTGAAAGTTGATATCTTCTTTGTATTGATCTTAACGCTTATTGTTTCGATTGTTACTTAGAGAGATCATTTAACAGTCGAAACAATATCATTCACGAAATCGCTTTAGAGATGAACGTTTTTGCGAGGATACGCGGTTATGTTGGTTAAAACTTTGTTCACATATTTGATTGATTGGATACGTTTAGAACGGACTAGCAAACCCTAATCTTGACATGCTTTTATCAAACTTAAACTGACTTTTATTCCGCTTTATTTCTTGCAAACTTTTGTTACAAAAATTGAAACCATTCTAAAAACCCCCTTTCTTAAATCATTAAACCGTTGAACGATAAGCAGATATATATTCTCATCAATCCCCGTGGATACAATAAAACACTACCCCAAAATACTTTCTAACAAATTGGCGTTGTTGTCAGGGATTGTTAGTAGAATATTGCAAGCATTGCAATAGTTTATTGATTTTAAGATTTTTTTATTGTGAATCTCTTATCTTTGTAATTCTTTGTGTTTTTTAATTTTTTTAGTTCATGTGCAAAATTCGTTTATGCGAGGACAGGTTCGGCCTGAAAACCTTCTTTTCGATCCTGAGATTGAGAGAGCTGCTCGCCGCACTAATAGTCGCACAAGGCGAAGACGACAACAAGCTATTCAGAGACAAGAACACGAAGAATCTTCTTCATCTACTCCACCTAATTCACCAATTATAGCAGCACCACCACCACCTCCACCTCCAGTTTCTGCTCCATGTACGAACAGTCCAAGACACACCGCTCAGTTCGCGCGTAATCTTCAAAATGGAAGACAAGCCGAGATGAATATGGGAATCCTTGCACTTATCTATAAAAATACTTTCATGGGATAAGATCATGAGGATCCGTTCACACATCTTACAAAATTCTATGAGATTGCGGGTACAACGGGAGCAACCGAAGCTGACCAAGAGTCATTGTTCAGAAGGTTATTTCCTCATTCCTGGATTGGGAAAGTGAAGGAATGGTATCTTGATCAATCTACAACAATCATGACGGATTGGAATCTATTGGAAGAGAAGTTTCTTGAACGGTTCTTTCCATATAACTGTTTCATGGAAGCAAAAACTGCGATAGCTGTGTTTTCACAAGGAGCAAGTGAATCCCTCAACGAAGCTTGGGAGAGACTCAAGTCTATGTTGAGAAAATGCAAAGGACACAGTTTTAATGAACTTAATCAAGTTCATATTTCCTGCAATGGTCTCCTTTTGGTTCACAAGACCTTA
This sequence comes from Lathyrus sativus, assembly GCA_963859935.3. Classification (NCBI taxonomy): domain Eukaryota; kingdom Viridiplantae; phylum Streptophyta; class Magnoliopsida; order Fabales; family Fabaceae; genus Lathyrus; species Lathyrus sativus. Next base: position 707,950,712 of record OZ012735.1, on the reverse strand, counting down.
TTGGATGCTACGGCGGGGGGTTCTTTGATGTCTAAAAGCGCTGAAGATGCAATAGCAATTATTGACAAGATGGCACTTAATGATCACCAAGGGAATCATAACTGTGGAATAGCTCAAAGAAAACCAGGCGTGCTAGAGTTAGGTACTAATGATGCTATTCTTGCTCAAAACAAAATTCTTTCACAACAAGTGGAGCTTTTAACGCAACAAATGTCAAAGCTTCCACAACAAATCAAAGAAATGCAAGAAGTTCCTATCCAAGTTCAAGTGGCAAGTTGTGAATTATGTAAAGGTGACCATTCTACTGGGTATTGTCCTCCGGTATTGGAAGAAGTCAATTATGCTAGAAATCAAAATCAGGGCTACCAACAAAGACCACGTTATCAACAAGCAAATCAAGATTATCAAAGACCTAATCAAGGGTACCAACAACCTTGGAGGCCACAAGAAGCCGGAACTTCAAATCGTCAACAATATCAAAATTACACTCAACCTCCACAAACTCAAAGTGCACCATCAAAGATGGAGGAAACTCTTACTCAATTCATGCAAATGTCAATGTCAAATCAAAAGCACACCGATGCGGCTATTAAGAATTTGGAGACACAAGTGGGCCAATTATCAAAACAATTGGCCGATCAACAAAAAGGGTCTTTCATGGCTACCGCTACTCCAAATCCTAAGGAGTATTGCAAGGCGATTCTCACAAGAAGTGGTAGAGAAATTGACATGGGCGTAGGCAAGGAGATAGTGGTGGAGGAAGTTATAGTTGAAAAAGAAATTGAAAATGCTGAGAAAGAAGTAGAAAAAATGTTGAGGGAGATTTAGTTGAAAATGAGAAAGTGAAAAAAAGTGAGGAAGGAGAGAGAAGTAAGACAGAAGTAAGAGAGATGAAAGAGTGAAAAAGTTGAGAAAAGGAAAAGAGCAAGTGAACACTATACCGATTCAAAATTTGCCTTATCCGCATGCACCGACAAGGAAAGACAATGCTAGACACTATGCTCGATTTATGGACATATTCAAACAATTGCAAATTAATATTCCATTTTCCGAAGCATTGGAGCAAATGCCAAAGTATGCTAAATTCATGAAGGACATTCTCATGAAGAAGAAGCGGTATACAGATCAATAAACGATCATGGTGGATGCTAGTTGTAGCGCAATCATTCAACGTACTCTCCCGAGGAAAGAAAGTGATCCGGGACGAGTCACTTTGCCCATTACAATTGGAAATACTTACGTTGGCAAGGGGTTGATTGATTTGGGCTCTATTATAAATTTGATACCATTATCTATCGTAAAGTGGTTGGGATACATAGAGTTGAAATCTACTCAAATGACGTTGCAACTTGCCGACAAATCTACCACTCGCCCTCATGGTGTAGCCGAAGATGTGTTGGTGAAGGTTGATAAATTTTTGTTCACAATTGACTTTGTGGTAATTGATATGGAAGAAGATGAAGACTCTCCCTTTATTCTTGGTCGATCTTTTATGAAGACCGCGCACATGGCGATTGATATGGACGACGGTTTAATGAAAGTGAGAGTTCTTGATGAGGAGATTTGCTTCAATCTTTTTGAAGCCATGAAGCTTTCTAAGGACAAAACCGATTGTTTTAGAATTGATGCAACGAAAGTGGCAATTGAAGAAGTCAAAGAGTTATTGCAAGTTCCCACACCATTACAATAAGTTCTTACCAATGCACATTCAAAATTAAATAAAGAAAAAGAAAGAGAAATTGAAAAGTGTTTGCGGGAACTTGAAGAACTAGAGGAAATTCCACCTTTGAAAGAAAGGGTGGAAAATTTGAAAAAATAAAACAATGAGGAAGGCAAGCTTGAGTTGAAGTTGTTACCATCTCATCTTAAGTATGTTTTCCTTGATGAAGATAAGAACAAGCCGGTGATCATAAGTTCGGAGTTAACCATGGATGAAGAAAGGAAATTAATTGTTGTGTTGAAGAAAAATCAAGAGGCAATGGGTTGGACTCTTTTCGACTTGAAAGGTATAAGTCCTTCCTATTGTATACATCAAATATTCATGGAGGACAATTTCAAGCCGGTAGCTCAACCACAAAGAAGATTGAATCCAACTATGAAAGAAGTGGTGAGGAAAGAAGTTGTAAAAATGTTGGATGCCGACATGATTTATCCTATTTCCGATAGTCTGTGGGTTAGTCCTGTTCAAGTGGTGCCGAAGAAGGGTGGAATGACAGTTGTCCATAATGAAAAGAATAAGCTTATTCCACCAAAAGCTGTAACGGGAGGGAGAATGTGCATCGACTATTGTAGGCTCAATCAAGCTACAAGAAAATATCACTTTCCTCTTTCTTTCATGGATCAAATGCTCGAGAGACTTTCTGGTCAAGAGTATTATTGCTTTTTGGATGGATACTCCAGGTATAATCAAATCATTGTCAACTCGGAGGATCATGAAAAAACATCTTTCACTTGTCCTTTCGGAATCTTTGCTTATAGGATGATGTCGTTTGGTTTGTGTAATGCACCGGCGACTTTTCAAAGGTGTATGCAAGCTATATTCTCGGACTTGATTGAGAATACGATCGAGGTATTTATGGATGATTTCTCAGTTTCCGGACCGTCATTTGACCTTTGTTTGAAAAATATTAATGTTGTCTTGGAGAGGTGTGTGGACACTAATTTAGTGCTTAATTGGGAGAAAATCAACTTCATGGTTACGGAAGGCATTGTGCTCGAGCACAAGGTTTCTTCAAAGGGACTTGAAGTTGATAAGGCTAAAGTGGAAGTGATTGAAAAGTTGCCGCCACCTCTGAACGTGAAGGGAATTCGAAATTTTCTGGGTCATGCGGGATTTTACTGAAGATTCATCAAGGACATCGCAAAGATAGCAAAACCATTGAGCAACCTGCTCAATAAAGATAAGTCTTTTCTTTTTGATGATTCTTGCATGACAACTTTTGACTCTTTGAAACAAAGCCTAATAGCTGCACCCATAATCATCGCACCGAATTAGAAAAATGATTTTGAACTTATGTGCGATGCAAGCGATTATGCGGTTGGTGCAGTGTTAGGCCAAAGAAAAACCAAAATTTTCCATGCGATACATTATGCAAGTAAGGTTCTTAACGAGGCTCAAATTAATTATGCAACAACTGAAAAGGAATTGCTTGCTATAGTGTACGCATTAGAAAAATTTAGGTCTTATTTGATTGGATCCAAAGTTGTGGTGTACACCAATCATACGACGATCAAGTATATGCTTACCAAACCGGATTCCAAGCAACGGTTAATTTGTTGGATTATTTTACTTCAAGAATTTAATCTTGAAATTCGTGATAAAAAAGGGTCCGAGAATTTGGTAGCAGATCACTTGTACCGACTTGTGAATGATGAAGTCATAAAACATTAGAAATAGGTGAGGGAAGAATTCCCTGATGAGAAATTGTATATGGTGAAGTTTAGACCTCGGTTCGCGGACATGGCTAACCACAAAGCCACGAGATTGATGTCGGAGGGTCTAACTAGTCACCAGAGAAAAAAAATTTGTCTGACGCCAAGTACTTTGTGTGGTATGAGCCACCTCTTTTCAGACTTGGTGCCGACAATGTTTTAAGAAGATGTGTTTCTGAGGAGGAAGCCAAAGACATCATGTGGCATTGTCACAACTCTCCGTATGGAGGTTATTTTAACAACACAAGAACGACCGCTAAAGTCCTCCAATCGGGATTTTATTGGCCGTCCTTGTTTAAAGATGCGCATGCGCACACAAAAAAGTTGTGACAAATGTCAGAGGATCAGTGGGATAACGCAACAAAATGAAATGCCACTGCAAAGCATGATAGAAGTTGAGGTTTTTGATTGTTGGGGCATTAAATTTGTTGGTCCATTCCCATTGTCATATGGAAATGAATACATTCTTGTTGCAGTGGACTATGTCTTCAAATTGGTGGAAGCCATAGCTAGCGCTAAGGCAGATGGGAAAACCGTAATGAATTTTTTGAAAAAGAACATATTTTCTCGCTTCGGTACTCCGAGAGTGTTAATAAGTGTCGGAGTTTCGCACTTTTGTAACACTCAGTTAGCCAAAGCTTTGGAACAGTGTGGTGTAAGGCACAAAATTGCGACACCATACCATCCGCAAGCTAACAGACAAGCGGAGGTATCGAATTGAGAGATTAAAAAAAATTGGAAAAAATTGTGTCTACCTCAAGGAAGGATTGGTCAAGCAAGCTTGACCATGCCTTGTGGGCCTATCGGTCAGCTTTTAAAGCTCTGATTGGTCTCACACCGTTTAAAATGATCTATGGAAAAAACTGTCACCTTTCGGTTGAATTGGTGTACAAAGCCTTTTGGGCATTGAAGTTGCTAAATTTTGATCATAACTTGAGTGGCAACAAAATAAAAAGCCAACTTCATGAGTTGGAAGAAATACGCCTTCAAGCTTATGAGTCGAACAAAATCTACAAAGACCGAGTGAAGGGGTATCATGACAAAAAGATTGTGACCAAGAAATTTGAGGTAGGTCAAATGGTGTTGTTATTCAATTCAAGGTTGAGATTATTTCCCGGAAAGTTAAAGTCCAAGTGGTCGGGTCCCTTTCGGATTCGCAACATTTTAAGTTACGGGGAAATTATTATTGAAGACATCAAAACCAACGAGAATTGGACTGTCAACGGCTAACGATTGAAGATTTATCTAGGTGGTGATTTTGAGCGGGACACCACCTCTGTGCCTTTTTACGATCCGTGATCGCAATGAACCGTCGAGCTCCAACGACGTTAAATAAATCGCTTGTTTGGAGGCACCCCAACATTGTAAGTATTTATTGCTTTTTGTTGTGTAAATATTGTGCTTGATATGGTGGACCTTGGCTGAAATGTGTTGTGCATTGCTATATTAAAAACCAAAACCTGTCATGTTCGCTAGCACCTTCGCTAGGCGAAGACAGTAGTGAACATGTTCACTAGGACGTTCGCTAGGCGAACAGAGCGAAACAAAATGTTTTATTTTATTTCTGTGGGACACCTAATTGGTGTTACATCGTTGTGAAGAGGGGCCGACGGAAGACAGAAGAGTCGTCACCGTTCGTTATTTATCCCAAAGAGAGGGAAAGGAAACGATCAGAGAAAACCTACGAAAAAGGGAAAAGACAGGTCATCATAATCAAATCTTGGGTTCGGGAGTCGGTTACGCAAGGGGAAGGTATGAGCACCCCTCATGTATGTCGTACTCGACGGGATCCACGCTTGTTGTCTATCTAAAGGGTGTTAATCTATCTAAGCTACAGGCTACAGGGACAAAAGAAAAGAAAAGAGACTCGATAGAGCATCGTCGCTCTATGCCTACGTATTCCCTCGTGCAATGGGAAAGTCAGAGTCAACGTAGTTCGGAAAACTACAGGTGAAGGTTGCTCGCCAAGACATCACTGTGTTGTGCCTACGTATCCTCGTCTGGTACGAGAAATCAGAGCAAACGTAGTTCCGACTAACTACGGGAAAACAGGGTGTTCTCGATTGTACGAGGATGAGAGAAAAGGTAGACGATACTAGCGCATGCATTCTAGCAGTTAGGTGTATTGTTGTTCAACCATTAGAGACTTAGGCGTTACCTGTTTGCGGTAGAATGGGCGTAGTATGTCATTGATTAAAAGGTACGAGGAACCTAAAGGGAAGAGGGAGAAGTGCTCTCTAGGATTATCGCAATCCTATGCCTACGTACTCTCAACAGATATGAGAGATCAGAGCAGTCGTAGTTCGGCTAACTACGGGAAAAAGGGAAAGGGTGATCGCTAAGACATCGTCGTCTTGTGCCTACATATTCTCATATGGTATGAGAAATCAGAGCAGTTGTAGTTCAGCCAACTACGGAACAGAGTCTCGATCGCACGGGGGCGAGAGAAAAGGGATCTCGATCGCAAGGATGCGAGACAAATTGTTCGGAACAGGACGCACACGTTAAATCCTAAAACGTATGAGCGAATACGTCTCATATTGTCCAAAGGACATACACTAAACACTCTAGATGAATGAGAAGAGGCTCCCCACTCATCATTTCCCATGTGTCTATCGCTTACGGCTCACAACGTTCGGCGGTTAAACAAAACAGATGAATTAGAAAGATGTTATCAAACGAAGTGGTTCCGTTGACCCTTGATCTTGCGTGCATGCTCATTTCCAAGCTTCTCCCCTTTGATCCTTGATGATGATGAACCGAATCGGGAATAATGTGATGCTAAACCGTTGTAGCTCGACTTATAAGGGAAGTCAAGCTATAGGAGGTCGTGTATTGATATCTGTGCTATGGACAAGATAGAGAAACGATATTGAGGATCGTTCTCCATATGAATCGTGTCGCAGGGACCAAAAACAATGGGATCTCGTCTTGCGGATACAAGACTTCATCGATCACAGATAGTCAAAATAAAATCAGAAGAAGAAGATCCAACATTATTCATCAATAATTTGACTGGTAATGGATTACGGAGGTCTCGTCATCGACCAAAACGAGGAAAATAGGATAAAAAGCCCAATAACAAAAGAGAAATAAAATCAAACTTAAAAATAAAATAATTCTTAAGATCTCTAAAAGAAAATGAAATTCTAAATAGAAAATAATAAAAACTATAACAATATATATAATAATAATAACAACAGTATATAATAAGTATTTACAAAATTAAAACTAAACTATAATATATATACATGTGAAACTGTTTTATACAAACAGAATAATATCCAATAAAATAAATAGTATATAATATATTTCACAAAAATTGGAATGGGGGTTCAACAGAAACAGAGGGGGTATACGAAAAATTCAGTGAAGGATCATTTGGGCCCTTAGGCCCATCACCTTCCAACAAAAACAGCACGAAGACACTCTCGGCCCAAATCACAATCAAAGAAAGGGGAAAAAAGGTCTTCCCGTCCAAAAAACAGTCCTTGGTCAAAACTCAAAAATGAAACCAAATCCACCTCACTTGCCCACGTTCACCATTATCTTCACGAACAAAAAAAACCTCCAAAAAAATTCACACCTACTTCAACATCTCTCTTCTTCATCCTTGTTTCTATTTTCAGTTCTTGTTTGCTTCCAAAAAATATGTTATGAGTTTGTTGAAATGTGGGTCTCCGATGGGTGGTGGTAGACAAAGACGGAAGAAGGAAAATGGGTCGTGGTTGAAACGGGTTGGGGATTTAAGTTGGGCGTCGATGGTTGGTGTTGTTCGATGATGAACAACGAGCTTCAGGAAGAGGGTTCGTTCGGTTAAGGATCTGGTTTTTTTCCAGATTTGAGGTGAGGGTTGTTGCGAGTAAGGTGAGGCTCGTGTGGGGTTTTGTTGTGAATGCGTGATGATAAAATCTGGTTATTTTACAACGGGTTGAGGAGGATGTTGGTTATGGAGTTTGGAAGTTGAAGGGTCGTCACCGGTGGAGGGTCGAACGGAAATGGGTTTGTCGAAGTGATGATGATGAATGGGTTATGATGTTGTGAGATTTGAAGTTTATTCATCAATGTTGTTGTTCTATTTTTGTTTGTGTGACAAAAGAAGAAGGCATGGTTACGGTGGGCTTTGGATTGTGATGTTCAAAGGTTTGAGTGAAGATTTGGAAGAGGATGGTGGATTGACGTTTTGGAAAGAAAGAACAGAGGTAGATTTCTCGGTAGGTCTATTGATGACGGTTTAAGGGAAGTTGTTGTTCAAAGACGAAGATGGGTAGTGTCGGTTGAAGTTTTCGGTGGTGAGAGATGCTGAAGGTTGGAACTGTGGTAGGCTGTTGTTTTAAGTGAAGAGGAAAAAGCTTATTTCTGGAGACTGGGAGAAAGTGAGTGATGATGAAGTTTTGTATAGTTGACGATGAATAGGGTTAGTGAAGGAGTTTTCTGGGCTGGTTGAAAGAAGATGAGGTTGGAAGTTTGCAGAAGAAGGTTGAACGAGGGTGGCGAGAGGGAGACACTGTAGCGGCTAGGATTTTGTGAGCTCAAGGTCAGAGGTGATGAACAATGGTTATATACCACCAAAAAAGGACACGTGGCGCTGTTAATGGCTTGATAATTGCTGATTAATATGTTAATGGACTAATGATAATTAAAGCGGATGATTACCGTTAACTCCAAAAATATAAACTAATTAAATGTTGACTCAATTGACTTAAATCCAATAATAAAAGCTGACTAATATGAGTAATTATTTAATTCTGACTATAAAAATAAATCCTATTAACTAAACTAAATAACCAACTAATTTAATAAAAAACTCTAACCAACAAATGAAAGCCAATTTAATTAAAAACAAAGTTAATTAATTCTAAGAAATAAAATAAATCCTAATTAAAGTTAAAATCCTAACTAATAAAACTAAAATAATAATAATTCTAATTAAAAGAAAATATATCTAAAGAAAAATCTAATAAATAAAAAATAAAAACTATATTAAAAATAATATCTATTTCTAAAAAAGCCATATCAAAATCTATTTAAAATAAAATAAATAAAAAATAAAACAAAAATACCGATAAAATGCAAAATGCCATGAAAAAACGGGCGAGCATCAAAATGCACCGATATTATCAACACGGATTGAATCATCAAGAAGAGAGCGACTTTTCGCTCGATTTTGGCACTGAACTTCTCGTTTGAATTAATTTGAATCGCCTAAAATGCGAGCAAAGCGGCTAAAATGCGAGCAAAGCGGCTAAAATTCTGATAAATTCAATTCGACTGATAACACAGGAAAAATGCAACCTAAATGATATGCAGATGAAAACGAAGCAGAAGCCAGTCAAAGCTAGAAAACTAGTGGGAAAATTTTAGGGTGCAACAATTAGGGTCTCCACTACACTCTCACACTTACCACACTTCACACCCACTCACATCAATTGTGCCTCCTTGCAAACCCTAGTTCTCTTCTCACTGCCTCAGACAACCCAATCACTCTCTTCAATAAGGTATGTCTCTACTTCTATTCTTTTTTTCTTTGTTTAGGATGCTTTGGTTTGCTTGAGAAAATGTCATTTGGGTTGTTATGGGTGAGTAGCAGATCTGTAAAATTTAGGGTTGCATGTTTGTGTAGAAATGTTCTTAACATGGCAAATATTGTGGTTCATAAATTGGGATAGAAAGAAAATGGATTGTCTGGATTTTGATTGAAAACAGCGGGAGAATTCAAAAACCCGCATCCTTCGTTAGGCGAACCTGAAGCGAGTATTCGTTGGGTCTTCTCTAAGCGAAGCTTGCAGCGAACGTGACATAATTTCGTTTTTCTGTTCTGATTGCTAATTTGTTTTATGGATGCTTTTGTTTCTCTTCTGTGTTGTGTTTGCAGATGGCGTCCATGTCTATTGCTTCTAAAAAGAGAAAGGTTGGTATCACCTCTCGTCCTCAACCGATACAGTACGACACCGAAAGATTTGTGAGTCTGAAACAAGCCGCTCGCTATGTGGCTTTGGAGAAGCGCAAAATTTTTCCTGAAAAGAGGTTTCTTATTCATCTAGAGGGAGAGTACAGAACTTTTATCGGGCTCATCCATAGCAAAAAGTGGGACGTATTGGTGACTCCAACTGATAGTTACAACATCGAGGTTATGCAGGATTTTTATGCTAACACACTTCCTAATGATGATGAGCCTTTTTCTTGGACCACACAGGTGGCAGGACGATCAGTCAGTTTTGATAGAGACGTCATTAATAGGTTGCTTGGAAGATCTCTCAACTTGGGTGAGGATGAAATCGATGAGTACCACCATGATTTAAGACTTCATAGGAACACTAATGTCATTTTCGAGGCCATATTGATGGAGGGAAAAACGGTAGAGTTTAACCCATATGGGGTTCCAAGGAGGTATCACCGAGAGGACATGAAACCTCCCTCAGTTGGTGTTGTTGCTGATTCTGACAAACATCAAGCCAAAATCTCACACGTCAACAATGTCGGTCCCAGTGGCACACTTGGTCCACTCTATTCTTACCAATGTGCATGTCGACGTGGCTAGGATAATTGCTGATGAGCTGAGGTCCATAGTGGAGAGTGGCCTGAAAGTGGGGGCGCGAGTTAATTGCCCTCTTGCTTTCCCCTGTCTCATTATGGCCTTGTGTGTTCAGGCGAGGGTGAGATTACCTTCCCGTAGACAGGTGACTATTTCGGCCTCGATTGACGACCGATATGTGAACAAGTATTGTCGACCTAAGAACTTCAGAGCAAGTACAACTGCTGCAGGTACCGGGGCTACTGATGGTCCTAGTGTTACTTTTTCACATGGTTTTGATCCATTCCAGCAAGTTGTTTGTAACTACAATTGGGATTGGATGGCACCTACTCAACATGCCATGATCGATATTTATGATTCTATGTAGGTGCTCCATCTGCAATATCGTGACCCTTATGTGGAGCGCACTATGATGATGTGTGAGCAGTTCTTGCAGCACGTGAGCTGGCCTGAGGTCATGCCTGTTTTTGGAGAGGGGGCGGGTGCCTCTGGTCCTGGTGATGGTGGCGCTGAGGTGGATGCTGATGATGATGAGAATGATGTTGATAATGGTTTTGTTTCTGGTTCTGAGAGCGTGGAGGAGACCGAGTCCGAGGAGGACTGATTTTTATTGATATTCTGATTTCATGGGCGTGAATTCGAGCAACTTCCTTTGATCTTCAAAGTGAAGTATTTTTGTGTGCTTGAATCATGGCTTTTGCTGTTTTATTGTTTTGTATTTCAGATATTTGGTTTTTGTACTATTTCGGGGTGTTTTTCCCCATGCACATTTTATTAATGTTAAGTTTTTATGTTTGAAATATTTTGTTTCTTTTTAAGTAGTTATTAATATTGTCTGGCTGTTGAGCTTTCTAAACTTATAGATTGGTTGCTCTCTGGAAAGAAGTATCCAATCAAGGTGCATCCGAGTTTGGATGGCAATAATAATAATAAACAAGCGAATAATGCTAAGGTACATGGTTACCTTTGGTTAGAATTTTAAAATGCATTAAGAACTTTAATCTTGTCGTAAATAAATATTGTTCTTTTTGCAACATTGTTGAATGAACGGTTCACCTAGGACTTAGAACCACAAATTGTGTGGAAACCTCCATTGTATACTAAATGTTGGATTCTAATAAACTGTGTTGATTTATTTGAATAATGCTTTGTCTTTTATTATTATGAATTTGTGGAAGCAATTATAAATGATCAAGGTTCTTGTTTCTTATCGAGCACAACCAGTTCCAAATGCAACTTACCCGTAAGTGTCACGGTGAAATTTGGATACCAAACTATTGATTAGTTTGAATCTTTAATTCATTTTGCAACCGAACTTTGATTTGTCCAAAGGAAGGGATAAAGATCGAAATTCCCACAATACAATGCAAATGCAAGGTTTAGAGAGTTATAGGTTCGGGGGTCGGTTAAACTTAGGGAAGGTACTAGCATCCTAAGTTTCTGTAGTACTCTACAGGAACCTCTTGTTTTATGTTTGTTTATTGCTATGGTTTATCTGCTTAAGGTTGAAAGACCTAGGGGTTTATTTCTAAGTATACTCAATAAGATATCGCATCTTATGCTTACATATCCTTACGGGAGTGGAATCAGAGTATCTGTAGTTCCCCTAAAGGGTTTGAGGAGTTCTTTGACTGTGGTCAAAGTTCCTACGGGTTTAGGGTAGTTGGATTTTAGGAGAAAAGGTGAGTTGTCATTTTAAGAGAGGTTTAATCGCCACAAGTTGTAGGAAAATGGTCTTTGCATCGTCTTAAGAGAAGGGCTTGAGTACTCGGATATTGATCGATGATGTACGCCTCTATCTCTCTTAAGGCAAAGTTCCTACAGTATTGATTGTATTGATGTGGGGTGGAGATTCTATCTCGCTTAAGATGATTAACATCTATTTCTCTATTGTGTTTGAATAAGTTGTAGTGTTGAATGTGTTTGTATCTAAGTTGTAAAGATAATGGTCTTTCCTTTGGGGTAGGATCTATCTTAATTGATCAACTTGAATGGGATCAAGGATCGAGTGGGAGTATGATGCAAATGATGTGCACTACACACAATTGTTGAATTATGTGTAGGTTTTTCCTTTGGACAGAATGCAATGATGCGATGAGTAAATTGTTGTAATGTTAAATTGCGGAAGATAAATTGCAAAAAAAAATAAAATAAAGTCATACACAGACGCATGAAAGCGCTAAGTGAGTGCAAGTGGAGATATGAGTGGAAGTGTGCACGATTGGAATTTTGGTGAAGTTGATTAATTTTAGTTAAATTGATTTATAAGAAAATATTATTTTATTAGATTACAAACTATATGTGAATTTGATTTTAGGGGAAGAAATAAATTAGATGAATTAGCTTTATTTTTAAAAATTATGGGATAGGTTAAGTTGGATAGAAATATTTTTAGATAAATGGTGACTATAAAAAAGTTCTTTTTATTATTTATTTATTAAATAAAAGACATAGGTTTCTAATATGAATAAAAGTTTTGGTTATTATTTATTTTTTAATGAAAGCTATCTTAATTTATTTGAGTTAATTTTATAAGAAAATGTTATTGTTTATTTTTAGTGAAATTGTTTTATATAAAAGGTTTTATAATTATATTGTTATTTGATAAAAAGTTAAGTTAACCAAATAAATGAATTAATGAAGATACAATGAATTAAATTTAGAAAAAAAGTTTATTTAAATAAAAAGGAATTAATTAAATAGATTAAAAAATGTTATTAATTGTTTTGCTAAAAAAAAAGTTCATTTATAAAAGGATTTGATTAATCAGTTAATAAAAGGGTTAATGATATATTAAAACAAAATTGCAGATTAATAGGTTTATTAATTTATTTAAAAAAGTTGAAAAGGTTGATTAATTAGATAGGTCAGATTAATTAAAAACAACAAGTGGCAGATTAGGATGTTAATTAGGGGTTAAATTGGTTTAGTGGTGTTGTATTATTACGTGTAGTGTTGTGTGTGTGAATAGCAATTAATCAAAACAACAACAACGAAAGATAGCAGACACGCAAACAGCGGAAACAGTAAACCCTAGTTCCCAAATCCCTCGTCTTCCCCCTCCCCAAATCGCCTGGTCTCTCTCGCCCGCCTCTCTCTTAGATCCTTTCTTCATACGCTTTCCTTAGCTTCTGTACAACCTGAAACACAGCGAAACAGATCAGTATGTTCGATAATTCTTACACGAAAGGAGGTTTTACCGAAGATTGATGGTAGCTGCGTCGGGGATGGGGTTACGTTGATTGGTGTTTGTGGCGACCGGAGGAGATTTCGCCAATTGAGGAGATAAGTTCTTCTTACTCAGAATCTCTGTTTTTGCACATAGGGTTTTTTCTCGTCCCCTGAATTCCTTCTCCTCTTCATCTTATATAGGTTTTTTTTAGAATCAATTGCCTTGAAAACTGATTTAAAACACTTTGAAGGCTTGATTGGGTTTTCTATTTTGGTACAAATCAATTTGAAAACTTTCCTTTTCTCGCTCCACTCTCTTAAATGAAAATCCAATCTTTGATACCGTATCAATTTCGTTAAAAAAAGCTCTTTTGTCTAGGTTCAATGTTTGGATTTGGATTGGATATTCCAATGGTATATTCTTCAATCAATTTGCTAACCCACGAGTTGCAATCTGGCAGGTGTGAACAACAGGTGGTTTGGGCCAAGGAAGGATTATCAGCCCAGAGAAGTTGAGCTTGCGTCTGATGCGTTTTGGTGAGGGCCTCCACGTACATGCTGGTGATAAGGAGAAACAGCTTCGCATGGTACGTGGTTCTTTTTAATCCAATCTCTGCTTCTTGTTCGTCTCTTACACAAGTGAAGTGAATGAAGTTTTTTGTGTCAGTATTAACCATATAATTGTTTGAGTTGCAGCTCATAACAAATGACAGGCTCAAGAGTGTAGAACACAGAGGTCTTGCGAATCGTGTTGGTCCAAGAATAGTTGTCGCATACTCAACTTTGGTATGAAAGGGTTAGGTGGTACTTCTGCTCCTTACACAATACAGGATTTGAATTAGGCATTGTGAATGACAAAAGGATTAGACTTGGTCAGTTTATGATGGTGTAGCTGGTCATGTATTCCACATTGTGATATGAACTATAAGTGTTGTGGTTTCTGTTTGTTCAGTATCTATTTTACTTGACTCAGCATTACTCTTTTCGTTGAGCTTATGAAATCCATTTCTTCAATCACTGATGATGATTTCCCCTTCTGTTTATCTTCTGGGCATGTGAATCTTCGATTGGATGAAACAAATTTGTGGGGTGCTTGCTTGTAAATTGATGTAGATGTTGACAATGGGGTGGAAGCTACGGCGTTACCGCTGACATTGAGGCTGAAGTCAAATGTTGGATTTCAAATGATGGGTTCTGGCTTTGTGAAGCAAACTGCCAAATTCCTCAACAGTCATGACATGGAGCTGCTCTGATCATGCTGTAATGAGTGAGATTTCTCCTTGTGCCTTTATATCTCAATACTGTTTTTGAGAATGTTAAGGATGGTGATGATTCTTGATTCACTTGTAGACCAAAGTTTTGACATTCACCTCTTTTTTCAACAGGTTCTTGTGTCTGTTTTGAGGAGGGAAGCATACGAGTGAGTCTTTAGAAGACATTATAGCAGGATTCCTGTTGAAAAAAAATGTATACTCCGATCCTGCTAGAGGGGTGACCGTCATGTAAGCCTTGGTAAGAATTTTCGCCCCATGTACTTGTAGAATGATAGATTCCTTTGTCTTTCGAAAATCTTTATACAGGATCATTGTGCTTGTGGACTGATGCTCTTATGCGTTTTGCAGGTGAGGGGCCGTTTAACCGTTTAGAGCCAACATCCATCCAGACCACTTGCCGCAAGTTTGGGCATTACGTGAAATAACTATATGATGTGGCTCATAAATGCTCGACTCGTAAAGACCTTTGAGTCTTGTACGCATAGCACGTGAAAGAGCATCGTTCTACTAGTTTGCAATTTCCTGATAATATGTGTGTCGGGATTTACCCTTTTCTTTGTAATGTTCTTTTCCTGGATTGAAACACAGGTTGGGTGGACTTGTTGTCGTAGTTCAGCCTTTGTGTTAACCGCTTATGCCACCGCTTATATAGACAGTACCCTTCTTCCAATCAGTGCTTATTACTGTTGTTAATTATTGAGTTATGACTGGTGGATTCTCTTCTGTTTCAGCTTCTTTGAAGTGGCAGGTCTTGCTTACAAGGCGTTTCGGATTTCGCGACTGCAAGTGACACGCTGATGGGAAGACAGCCGTTATTGCCAACAATCAAGCTTCGGCCTCAGCACGCTCTACTGGTCATGTTTTCCTTTGGACATCATTCGAAGGTCCCGACTTCGGGAATTTGGTATGCCATTACTGTGGTTGTTAGATATACATCCATGCTCTCTTAGGGGGTCTATAACTGGGTTGTTCACAGTTTGATTCCTTTTCTTGCTGTCTCAGGTGTCCGATACGCCGGAGGATGCGTGATCACCAAGTTGGCAGTGAGGGAACAAAACTCAAACGCTGCCGTAACCGTACTGAAGTTGACGACACTATGAGATAGTTGAAGGTTTAAGATGCTAATGCTGTGTACGCCGGGCGAGACTTCAAAACCTTCAAAATCCCCTTCAGGATCCCAGACAGAAACATCAATCTTTCGAAAGGCAAGGCCAAATATTGGTAGTGATGGTAGTTAGACTATGTGAAGAAGTTAACAGGGAATGGAAGGTGATGAAACAAGCGCCCAAGTCCTGTAGTGTGGGCTTCTGTGATGTGCTACTACATCAGCATCTTGGAAGTTGGGATAAACTTGCTATGTGATCATAGAATACTTCGCTTCTTTTCCATAACGACTTTGGAAGCTTTAGATTCTAAGTTTGTATGAACACAGACACATAGAGATGGATAGTGAAAAAATGATTAAAATCCATACTTGCTTTTGTATTTGAACAAACTATTTAATTTAGTCACACAGAATCTAAACCTCCTTAAGACTCTTTTTTGTGATATTTATGATGCATCCTTTGACTTTTGCAACTTAAAATCCAATTGGTTTTCATAAACTTTCTCTCAACTTAATATGTGCTTGAATTGATCCTGAGAAACTTGGTGAACATATGGGCTACATTTTGCGAACATTGACAGAATCCTGCTATAACTTGGTTTCGCCACTGAATATATATTTCTTCACAAACTGGTTTCTCATATTCACAGATTTAAATGGGCAAGAACTTAATATGAGATCTAATCTTGAATATAAGGGTGTAATGTCGAACAAAAAATATTCCCATGTAAACATCTCTTATTGTTAAACTCCCTCATGATTTAATCTTATTGATACTCCTTTAATGCTTTTTTTTTAAGATTCCTTTAATGCTTTTTGGAGATTGGTCAATGTTAAAACTTTGGTCTTGACTTGAACTTTGATTAAAGGGGGTGTGGTCGTAAGAATCCACCTGAGATGTCTTTAAAGCAAAAATAGTCCTACACACACTCGTTAGCCCTGATAAACACAAATGCGAAAGAATAAAGATAAACGAAAGAAAACGCACAAGAAGGTGGGATTTTAAGGTCAAAAATTAGGGTGCAACAGTAAGCAGAGAGTATTCATAAACCCATTGAGCCTAAGCAGTATGAATCTCGGCTTGAAATTGTGCGAGATTCCAAAAACTTTTTTCTTGAACCCCTGAATTTTATGTTAATTGTTATTTTTGCCTTAAAAAGTTTAGAGCATTCACTTGATGGTTGAGTAAAAGATAAGTTGGGGAGAACGGAAATGAAATTTGGTAGGTTGTCACAACTCTTGAAAAACCAAGCAAGCATTGAAAAAAGAAAATTTGTTATGTGAATATGAATGTAAAAAAATAAAAAAGAGAAAAAGAGTGCTTGCTTGGAAGAAAAATAGTGAAAAACAACAATAAGTTGTGAAATAAGAGTTGGGAAGGTTTCAAATGAGAACAAGTGGAATGAAGTTGGGATGTGTGAATAACTTGTACAGTGAATGTCTCTTTTGCATCGGCAATTTCGTTTCAATGGCCTTAGATATGTCCCTTGTTTGTAAACCCGACCAAGCTACAACCGGAAAAGACCTTAGTGATCTTCTTGCTTCCATATTTTCATTTATAATTGTTAGATATTATATGAATTGAATTGATTTTGGTATTGTTTGTTAGAGAGTGAAATTGTCCCCGCGGTTGCAAACGCGTAATTTCTTCAATCCTTATTCAAAGAGGAGAAATAGGATGATTCATTCAGGATAACATTGTTGTTGATTGATATATGTTTTGTGTTGCTTTAAGACTTTAGTTCTTGTATGTTGTTTTATTCTAACCATTGGGAACTTGTGTCTAGTTTCACTCCTTGCGTTTGAGCCATTTAATCCGATTTCGGAGAAATCTTTTTCTTGAGCAAATCCTCTTGTTTCATCAAGAGGCATACTTTGCTTGAGGGCAAGCAAAAATATAGTTGGGGAGATTTGTTAGATGCCCAACTTTGCTTATTTGAGCTATCAAATTTGGGCATCTTTCACTCCTTTTTGTCAAGAAAGTGTTCAAAATCACTCTTGCTTTGGTTGTTTTGCAACATTATGTGAAAATGTATTAGTACCTTTGATTTGTGTGTTATTATGCAGGAATTAGGTATGAAAGAGTGGAAATTAAGACACAAGAAAGATGGCAAAGAAGCCAAGACAGCATGCAAACAACAGCAAGTTCGCTAGGCGAACTTGCTAGCGAAGCTGCCACCAAAACTTCACAAAGTTCGCTAGGCAAACTATGTAGCGAAGGCCAGGAATCCAAAACAGTAAGGAAAAGGCCATAAACTTATTAGGCAAAGAAGGAAGCAAAGAGCTCGTTAGGCGAAGAGGTAGCGAAGACTCCCAGACTTAAAACAATAAGGAAAGTGCCACAAACTCGCTAGGAGAAGTTCACAGCGAAGGCTTCGCTAGGCGAAGGATTGTTCGCACAACGAACTTTTGGAAACTTGTCTGGGGAGAGTTCACAAGACACAGGCACTTCAGGTGGCATTTTTAGTGTTCGCTAGGCGAACCATTTGTTCGCCTAGCGAACGTGACAGCTCAGCAGACCCTTCTATAAGTAGCATGGGCTACTTTTTGTAAAAATATCTAATTTCTTGTAATTTCATTGGAGAGGATATTTCTGACCTAAAAACCCGTTCCTTCATTTCTCATCATCTCTTAGCAATATTTCACCAAAAGAAGGTGGATTCCCATCAAATCTCGATTATTTGACTCGGATGTTGATCAACCTTCTCCCGATACTTGTTGCTCAAGCTATCATGGAACTGAGTGGCTAAATACCTCTTTTGTCAAGGTTAGGAGTAGTTAGTTCAGAATTTATGTATTCTTCTTGATCTTTTGTATGTGAACAAATGTTGTGATCAATATAGATGAAGTTATTTGCTACTCTTTGTACATTTATGGTTTGGATTGCTTTAGACATGAAATTTCCAAGTCTTGACCTAATTTATTCATCTATCAACTATACAAATGCTAGACATAGATTTGAAAGTTGATATCCGTTTTGTATCAATCTTAACGCTTATTGTTTCGATTGTTACTTAGAGAGATCATTTAACGGTCGAAACAATAGCATTCACGAAATCGCTTTAGAGATGAACGTTTTTGTGAGGATACACGGTTATGTTGGTTAAAACTTTGCTCACATATTTGATTGATTGGATACGTTTAGGACGGACTAGCGAACCCTAATCTTGACATGCTTTTATGAAACTTAGACCGACTTTTATTCTGCTTTATTTCTTGCAAACTTTTGTTATGAAAATTGAAACCATTCTAAAACCCCTTTTCTTAAATCATTAAATCGTTGAACAGCAAGCATATATATATTATCATCAATCCCTGTGGATACGATAAAACACTACCCCAAAATACTTTATAACAATCTACAGATGCTCGCATACCAGCTCGTATGGTTACATGAAGGCGGGAGAATTCAGGTGCAGCTGAGAAAGCGCTAGATCAAGATGGACGAAGATGGCGCGCTGAAAATCGGTGAAGGGCAAACCTCAGCCTTATCTCCTTAAAAACGTACTCATACATAGGGAAGCACTCCTCGTATGCCGAACAAATGCGATCTTCTTCAGAAGGAAAGTGCACCTTCCATTTTCTCTCCGGTCCCACTGTGGTGAAGGTGTCCCTGGTATAAGAAGCGAAGATGGATGCATGCTCCATAGGCTCGGCCACGGTTCACTCGTCCACCAGCGACAACACAGTAGACGTCCCCACGACCTCTGGAGACGAAGAACTATCATCTGTATCCGTACTCTTCGAGAAGCTATCCTCAGATGAATCCCTGAGATGCTCTTCTTCCCTGTGTGACATCTCTTTTACCTAAAAAGCAGAGGAAAATAGTGAGTTCTATGGCAAAATCAAATCCACCCTTCCACTTCTAGTCAAGTGATAGGACACGCAAAGGGCCGGAGAAGAGCATCCTCGACCTAAGCCCTACTCAAATGGCGCAGCTAAGCAAACGGGGAAGTGCCCAACAATTCTACCTAAAGCATCCGGGGATAGCCCCCGGCCACAAAATCCAGTGGACTCACAGGGAAACCACCAGAGGTCATGACAACCCAACGTTGACGCAGCTATGTCTCCCCTACCACGAGTCATCTGAGCCCAAGGGTTGTTAACCTACCCTTCCTAAAAAAGCCAACTACGTCGCCGCTGGCAGACAGATGGTTGCGCCACCGTCTACCACGAACAGCCACCACTAAACACACCCTAACTAAGTTGTTTCAATCCTAACCACATGCAATATAAAGTATCAAAACAAGGAAAAATAAAGAGCAGGCAGAGGATTAGCGCACTTACGTGGTTGAGGAAGAGGAACTGAAAGGAGTACGGTTCTGATCGGGCGTCGTATGGTGGTTGGAGCAGAATTAACGGCAGCGGATGACGATTGCAAAGACGGCCACGAATAGAGAGGAAAGTAAAAGTTATGAATGAACGGAATCCCTCACTATTTATAGGCAAACACCAAGCACATGCACGAGCACGCGCGCGTAGGGCATCAGCATGACCCTAGCCTAGCCATCATCACACATTTAATGTAGTACACAACTCGAGGCACACGTGGCATCCCCACTCTTCAGATCCCGTTAACCGTTAGGCTCCCCGAATCTCAAGATCCCCGGCTCCAATAGCCACAAACAAGTAGGCACCCGAACACGAAGAAACGTACGACGACCCTGCCCGGGAAGCAGGTCACCCTTAAGTCGTCACTACCGTGCTCGATAGCAACGACTTTGGAGGGCTAGTGTTCCGGACTGGCCTGATGGCTAGGCATGGCCCAATCCACTTCTGCTCCCAAAATGGCCCAATTGCCTTTGTCCAACCTCTTTGGGGGAGAGTTTACCCTTCTGCCTCCCATACAAGGGAGGCTGACCAATTTACCCTTGGTCACAACACTCCTCCCTCGTCAGTCTCTGCCCGTCACAACGGCTAGTTATGGACACGTCTGCCCGTCCCAACGACTATTTCTGACAGTTACCTATTCTTCGGAAAATGATTATCTCGCCCCGAAAATAGGGACCCATGGTCAAACATTGGGGAGCATTATAAAAATCCTCTCACTTTAGAGAGTCAGGTATCCAATTTCTTACCTGAAACACACATTATGTACTTGCCCACTCTCTTACTCGTTTTCTTACTTTAGTATCGTAGTGCCTTGCAGGTACACCCTCTCCTCTTCTTTCGCATCCAGCATCACAGACATTCGTCTTCGATCCATCTCAAATTATAATCGTTCGGTAAAATCAGATTCAATTTGAATTTGAGAATTTTCTATATTAAGGTTCTAAAATTAAAAAAAAAAAAATTATCTTGTAATCTGTATAAAGATTGATTTTTCCATGATGAATCATATTTTACTTTTTGCTATTCAAATATTGTAATAGCAAATTGACGGCATGCTCACAAATTGTGTTTACGGCAGAAAAGTTACATAATTCATTGCTTACGCTATTATACTATTACTTGTTACAATATTTGAAATAATTTGTTATAAAATTTAATGAGATTTATATATAATATTAAAATAATTGTAACTTATTTTTTTATTTGAAAAAAAAAACATTGCGTCGCTGTAATTATTACAATATTTGCTATTACATTTGTTCTGTCACTATTCATGGTGGCTATTATATATGTTGTAATAGTTTGATAATAAATAATAATTATATTGTTGATTATTATAATTAATGATATATGGGTTTAATTTCAATTTTTTTTTTCAATTTTGTTTGAATTTGACTTCGGATTATATTTTTATAAAGCAATTTAACATTTTTAAGTAAGTAGTTGAAATGAAAAAGTCGCTAAAGTGACCTATTTTATAGAAATTACTTATGAAAAATGTTTATTTTTTCTGATTTGTGTATATATTTGTCCATGTGAGTATCAATTGACTCAAAGGACATTAGGTGGTTAGCCGATTTTCATACACACCTGTAATTGTAAACATGTGATAATTATAACGTTTCACATGTGAATAGTAAATCAATCCAAAGAGGGGTCTATGATTTGATTTTTTTTATCATCAATGTTTGACCATTACAACAAGAGTACCACTAGCACTTAACATTAGTGTCCAAAGACTCAATATTGATGGTGCGCTGGTTATCTTGAGATGGGTTACGTCTTTATTTGAACAAAATTGATAATTCATATTTTCTTTTATGTGAGTATATTTAAAATGTTTAACTTTTATTCTTTTTCAGCTACAATTGCTTCAATATTTGATAATCTGAATTCAGTTTCGGTCCTTAATGGGATAAATTTTGAGGAATGGAATGAGAACATGAAATTTATTCTTAGCTTCACGGATTTTGACCTTACATTAAAGATGAAACAACCACTTTCTCCTTCGGAATCCAGCACCTACGAACACATGAAAGATTATGAAAAGTGGGACCGCTCCAATCGCATGAGTCATAGTTTGGTATGTTCTGAGGTCAATTTAGTTTCAGTACCTGGAAACACTTGGTGGTTAGACTCTGGCGCAACTACTAACATTAGTGTTTAAATGAAGAGTTGCATAAAGTACCGAAAGGTAAATGATGTTGAAAGATACATCTATGTGGGAGATGGCAAGTTAGTGGAGGTGGAAGCTATAGGAAATTTTAGAATATTGACGTGTATCGTATTTTATTTAGATTTGAAAGACACTTTTGTGGTTCCTTCATTTAGACGAAATTTAATATCACTTACTTATTTGGACAAATTTGTGCATTTGGGAATAATATGTTTAAGTTGTCTTTTAATTCAAATATTGTTAGAACTGGTTCACTTATGAGTCATGATAATCTATATTTCCTTGACACAATAACTGCATTTGGCAAATCCTTAAATGTGGAATCAAGTGGTACTAAGCATAAAACTGATGATAACAATTCAGGAGCACTATGACATAGGCGCCTAGGTCACATCTCAAAAAATATAGTTGAGCGACTAGTGTCCGGTGGAATTTTGGATTCCATTGACTTCAAAAACTTTGATATTTATGTTAAGTGCATTAAAGGTAAACACACCAAAACAAAGAAATTTGGTGCATATAGAGCTATAGATGTCTTAGAATTCATACATACACACATTCGTGGACCATTTCCGTCACCTTCTTGGATTGGTCAATAATATTTTATATCATTCATAGACGATTATTCTAGATATGCGTACATATTTTTTATTGTGAAAAACAATATCTTGAAACAAAGTACAAACAGTTTCTTTATGATAAGAAACACGCTAGGGTTAGGATTAACGGAAAAACAAGAAGAACAACAAGAATTGGTTATACCTATTGTTCTTTACTTTCTTTTTAAATCAGATGACAAGTACTCAGGAATAACAAATAACCCTTTCACCCTAATTAGAATTTTTCGCACCACACTTAAGATGAGAGACTAGTATGCTATTTATAATAAAACCTAACATACTAAACTAATGGGCTTTTTAACAATTACCCATTACAAGCTAACTTAGGGTACAAGTTAACTTAAACAATTGGATCCTTAACACAAGGCCCAATTCGATAACTACATACTAGAACACATTGATTTATACTTATCTTGATTTTAGGGTTTGTCAGAGTCACAACAGGCTTTAAATTTGACATACCAAACTTCTCGAGAATCTTCTGTAGGTATGCCTCTTGAGATAAGCATAATTTCGTCTATTTTCTATCTCTTCGGATGTCAATCCCAAGAATCCTGGATGCAGCTCCCAGATCCTTCATTTCGAACTCCTTATTGAGTTCAGCCTTCGCCCTCATTACATCTTCGACATTGTTGCTTTCTATTAGAATATCATCCACATAAAGTAACAAAATAACAAATAAATTACCAGTTCAAAATTTTAAGTAAACACAAGGGGTCGAACTGAATTCTAATGAAACTTATGCGTGCAATGAACTTGTTGAATCTCCTATTCCATTGTCGAGGATATTGTTTCAGTCCATATAAAGATCTCTTTAGCTTGCATACATAATCTTCCTTCCCCTTTTTGACATACCCTTCAAGTTTCCTCGTCAGGATTGTTTCATCTAGATCACCATACAAGAATGTAGTCTTCACATCCATATGTTTTAGTTCAAGGTCGAACTGTACCACTGTGGAAAGCAACATTTGAATGGACATGTGCTTCACAATAGGAGAGAACACATCATTAAAGTCGATACCTTCTTTCAGAGTGAAACCCCTAGCAACCAACCTTGCCTTGTATCTCTTCAACGCCACTCCTTTGATTCCTTCCTTAACTTTAAAAATCATTTACATGTGACTAACCTGGCTCCAACAGGTTTCTTGATTAGTTCCCAGGTGTTGTTATCATGAAGAGATTTCATCTCATCATCAATGGCCTTCATCCATTCAGTCTTCTTTTGACTCCTCATAAATTCTTTATAGTCTATAGGTTCTTCGTCTAGAACCTCACTTGCAGAGATTAAGGCATAAGTTATAAGATTTACATAACCAAGTCTCTGAGGTGGCTTTATGACTCTCCTCGACCTTTCTCTTACTAGCAGGTAGTCATTATCAGTCTCCTCATCTTCGAAAGCATCTTCTACTTCTTCTTCGACTTCATCTAGGATACGGAATTCAACATCAATATGTTCTACCTCAACATGAATCTATCTTTGTTCCAGCTCTTCGTCAGCATCATCAGTTTTCTTGAAGGTCATCTCAGCTTCATTGAAAACTACATCTCGATTTGTGATACACCTCCTATAATCTGAATCTAGGAACCATAGCCTATAAGCTTTGACTCCTTTACGGTATCCCATGAACATGCATTTCAGAGCTCTAGGTTTGGCCTTGTCTTGCCTAATGCGAGCATAGACCACACAACCAAATACTCTCAATTTGTCGAGATCTGGTGGATGCCCCGACCAAACTTCTTCAGATGTCTTCATATCTAACGTAGTTGAAGGACATCTATTTATCAGATATGTTGCTATCAAAACAACCTTAACCCAAAACACCTTCTTTAACCCAGCACTAGTCAACATGCATCTAACTCTTTCCAAAATAGTTCGATTAAACCTTTCTTCCAAACCATTTTGTT
The DNA here is from genome assembly GCA_963859935.3 of Lathyrus sativus. Taxonomy (NCBI): domain Eukaryota; kingdom Viridiplantae; phylum Streptophyta; class Magnoliopsida; order Fabales; family Fabaceae; genus Lathyrus; species Lathyrus sativus. Next base: position 707,926,162 of record OZ012735.1, on the reverse strand, counting down.
GTGGAGTACCTGTAGTATTTTTATGCCTTGCAATACCTGAGGCAACACAAAAGCTATCGAACGCTTCATTGAAAAATTCAAGACCATTGTCGGTTCTTAACCTCTTGACCTTTCTGTCAGTATGATTTTCGACCAGAATCTTCCAACCTTTGAAATTCTCAAAATTTGCATCCTTAGTCTTCTGGATGAATCTCATAACTTTCAGGAATAATCATCAACTATGGATAGAAAATACCTTGCTCCTGAATGTGATGGATTCCTTCCAGGACCCCAAAGATCAACATGGATGTAATCAAGGGATCCATGTGTTCTTTGTCAACCTTTGTTGGACTTCACTATGCATGTTTTTCCAATTACACAAGGTTCACAAAATTTCATCTTTTTGACTTTGTCTCCACCAAGCAGATTTTGTTTCCTCAATTCTACCAGACCTGTTTCATTGACATGGCCCAATCTCATGTTCCAAATTTCCATCTCTGACAAAGGTTTCGAGGATGCAACATTTGTTGAACCACTTACAACTTCGGCCTCAAGGGTATACAAGCCTTGTTTCTTCACGCCTCTCAAGACTTCCTTCAACACCTTCATGATTCTTAGGATACTTTTCTCTCCTTGAAAAACATATCCCTTCTTTTCGAATTCACCAAGAGAAATAAAATTTCTCTTCAACTCAGGTACATACCTGACTTCAGTCAATAACCTTATTAACTCATCATGGAGCTTAAATCTCACAGATCCAATACCTGCAATTCTGTAAGCTTTGTTGTTTCCCAGTAGCACTAATCCACCATCTTGATCATACAATTTCTCAAACACGTCTTTATTTGGAGTCATGTGCCAAGTGCAACCTGAATCCATAATCCACTCGTTTCTTGAGCCGCTGCTTGAAACCACAATGACATCAGATGAGTCAAAGTCCTCTTGAACATTAGTTGCATTGCCATTATCCTTACCTCCATGATCTTTCAGGTGTTCAGGGAAAACCTTTCTTGTGTGACCTTCCTTCTTATAATGATAACATCAAATACAAGATGCCTTGCCACTATAAGACTTCTGCTAACTTTTACCTTTCTTCTTGTCGAACTTACCATCCTTTCGCAAGAATTTTCCCCTAACGGCCAAACCTTCACCAACCTTCAAAGATTTATGCTCCTTTCATTTGTTCAAGTCCTTAGAATACAAGGTTGATTGAACTTCTTCAAAGCTCAGGGACTCCCTTCCATATATGAGAGTTTCTTTGAAGTGAACATGTGTTCTGGGCAAAGCGCACAATAGCAACAATGCTTAATCTTCATCATCAATCTTCATATTAATATTTTCAAGATCAAGAATCATCTTGTTGAACATATCCAACAGCTCACCTAACAATTTGTATTCACTCATCTTAAATGAATACAAATCTTGCTTTAGGTAGAGTCGATTCACCATAGATTTGGTCATGTACAAACTTTCAAGTTTCAACCATAACCCTGATGACGTAGTCTCATTTGGTACCTGTCGGAGAACCTTATCACCAAGGCTCAACAATACTGCGTTGTGGGCTTTCTCTATCATGGCTATTTTTTTAGTTTTTGTTAACGCATGGTTCATGGCTGCCTCTCCCTTCAACCTTTCAAACAACCTTGCTGAACTAGTAGGGCTTTCATCTTCAAGTGCCACAGACCGAAATCGTTCACTTTGGTGAACTTGTTCTCCACGCTCACCACACCAATTTGTTGTGAAAAACGATGTCTTGAAACAAATTATAAATGGTTTCTTCATGATCAAGAAACACACAAGGGTTATGGTTAACAGAAAAACAAGAAGAACAACAAGAATTGGTTATATCAGCTATTCTTTACTTTTTCTTTATATTAGATGACAAGTACTCAAGAATAACAAATAACCCTCTCATCCTAATTAGGATTTGCCACACTACACTTAAGATGAAAGACTAGTATACTATTTATAATAAAACCTAACATACTAAACTAATAGGCTTTTTAACAATTACCCATTACAAGTTAACTTATGATACAAGCTAACTTAAATAATTGGATCCTTAACACAAGGCCCGATTCAGAAACTACATACTATAACATATTTTGACTACAACATGTAGGTCTTCGATAACAACATGTGAGTAGACTTCAACGACATGCTAAACCTCTATCAACAATACTAGAGTTCGATCCAATATCTCATATTTCTTATACGTGAAAATTCTCAGTCATTGGATATGTTCAAATTGTTTAAAGCTGAAGTTGAGAATCAAATCAACAAAATAATTAAGTCAAATATGACTGTGGCGGTGAATATTACAGCAGATATGATGGTTTAGGTGAACAACCACCTGGGCCTTTTGCCAAATACCTAGAGGAATATGGAATCGTCCCATAGTACATCATGTCAGGATTACTTTCCATGAACGGTGTTGCTAAAAGATGAAATCAGACTCTTAAGGATATGGTAAGGAGTATGACTTGTCATTCTACCTTGCCAGAGTCACTCTGGGGAGGGACACTAAAGACTGCAGCTTATATTCTAAATAGATTACCAATAAAAGCAGCTTCCAAAACACCTTATCAACTTTGAATTGGGCGAAAGCCTAGTCTGAAACATTTTCGTGTGTGGGGATATCCAGCTGAGGCAAGGCCTTATAGGCCAAATAAAAAGAAATTGGACTCTCGAACAATGAGTAGTTACTTTATTGACCATTCTGAAAGATCTAGGGGCTAGAAAAATTACAACCCTAAATTAAATTTAGTTTTTTAGACGGGAACAACCACATTCTTTGAGGATATTGAATTTGGGGGAAAAAATAAGGTTAGAGACTTTGTCTTAAAGGAAGAACCAGTAACAATTCTAGAAACGATTCATATAGTTACTTTTGATCAAGCAAGAATGGAATTTCCACAAGACACTGTTGAAATTCCTCCAACTCAAGATGATTTGGTCATTTGTGAAGAATAAACTCAAGATCCTCAAGAGCAAGTGTTACAAGAACTAATACCTTTGTGGAGATCCACTAGAGAAAAGAGAAATGTTATTTCGGATGATTACATAGTCTTTCTCCAAGAACATGAGGAAAATAATGGTATGATGGAAGATGATCCAATCAACTTCCATCAAGCCATGCAAGATTCCAACTTGGAAAAGTAGGTTGAAGCAATGAAGGAGGAGTATAAGTCCATGCAAGACAATAAAGTATGGGAACTTCTCCCGTTACCAGAAGGTGTGAAACCCATTGGTTACAAATGGATTTTTAGAACCAAGCGGGATTCTAACGGTAATATGGAGAGGTATAAAGCTCGTCTTATGGATAAGAGTTATACTTAAAAGGAAGGGATTGACTTTAAAGAGAATTTTTATCCAGTTTCATCGAAAGACACTTTTAGGACAATCATGGCTCTTGTTGTACATTATGATTTGGAACTCCATCAAATGGATGCCAAGACGGCTTTCCCCAATGGCAAAATTGATGAAACAATATATATAGTGCAACCAAAAAACTTTATGTCGGGAGACTCAAAGAATATAGTTTGCAAATTAACAAAATTCATTTATGGACTAAAATAGGCATCTCGTCAGTGGTACCACAAGTTTCATGAAGTAATTCTCTCATTTGGTTTTAAGGTGAATCTTGTTGAAGATTAAACATATCACAAATTCAGTGGGAGCAAATACATTTTATTGGTCCTATATGTTGATGACATATTGCTTGCCATCAATAATATAGGCATGATGCACGAAACCAAGAAATTTCTATCAAGAACATTCGAGATGAAAGATCTTGGCGACGCCTCCTTTGTATTTGAAATTCAAATACATTGATGTCAATCTCAAGGTATTATAGGATTATCATAAAAGAGAAATCACTACTAGAAAAAATGCTTTTAACTTCAGACGCGAAATGCATTTTACCTTGGTTGTAGTAGCAAGGTAACATACGTCATCATGAAAAGTGACGGCTTATAAGCTCGGTTATTTAAACACCGAGGGGTAAGTTAATTTGCACATGGGTTCGAACCCCATCATCTGCATTTTTGTTATTTACAAAATTAACGCCACATACATCTCAGTTTACAAATAAACCAAGGGGTAAAATAGATTGTTTTTTTAATAGAAATTCGTTACATTATTTACACAAAAAATCAAAAATAATTTGTTTACAAACTTAAATGTTTACCCAGGATATTATGTTATTTACACAAAATATTAAAATAAAAATTAATTTATCTCTGAAGATCATATGTTGGATCTTTGACTCCTTGATATTTGAGCAAGGTCAAATGCTTCACCTTGCAAGTATTTGTTTTTGATATAAGACAATAAAAAGACTAGAGAAAAAGAATATAAAAATAAATGATTTTCTGCTCAAATGAATATTTAAAAACAAAAACGTTAAACTCAGATAATTTTCTGAACTTGCAATCATCGCTAATGACAAAAGTTAAAGTGGAGGACATAGATTGTTTCAATCGCTTCATGACGTTTCTTTATCAATTTTAGATACCATAAAGCCTTTATAATGGAAATTTTTTAGGTATCACATGGATACCTAATTGAAGTTTCTTGAGCGTTGATAATCATGAAATGAACGACAAAGATTTATTTAAGAACGCTAAGTTCTCCCCTCGGTTTGTATAAAAACCGAGGTGGACGAGGTTTTTTTAATTACATTGTTTACACAATATTTTGGTGTAAGGAGTTCTATGGTCCAAATATTCCACGCATCCAATTTATAGGAGTTATTTGTCCCTAGCATTGAATGCGTCCAACTTCTAAAGGAACTATCTGTTCCAACATTGAAAAAAATATTTTTCTGCACTTGTAATCCATCATATAGAAATTTTACAAGCTTCTAAATACTACAACAAAAACAACAACAACAACAACAACAACAACAACAACAACAACAACAACAACAAAAACAACAACATTAACACCATTTTGTGAGATGGATCCCAAAAGAATGATTTGATTTCTACTTCTAACGAGTTTAAAGCTATTACATATAAGTTAAGATTAGGGTTAAATTTATATAACTAATGATTTTATAGTAAAATGATATGTATCTTATAACTCAGTTATTAAGAAAGCCGATGGGATATATCATTTAGTTTACAAAAATATTATAATAAATAAAAATAGTTTCCTAAATTATTTTTCCCCCAAGAGTTTTTGAAAAACAGAGGTAATATGTCATTTATACTACTAAAAAAATAAATCATGGCGTGCATTGAAATCATATTCATTAGAATAACGATGATCATCCATATTAAAAAAATGTAACGTATCTTTTGGATTTTCAAGAAATTTGAGCTTCTCTGATTGTTTCACTTCTTATTCTCCACTTTATTTAAACCATATTCCTTGTTTCAACGTCTCATTTCCAACTCTTTTTATCTTCAAACCTAGTTTCAAAGTCTTTTTTTCTTAAAAAATGTCTTCAATAACCTTAGATGAAAATTTTTTGTTCGTAATCAATGAAATTTTTTCCAATTTCGATGACTTGAAAGACAAAGGTTTTGATCTAAGGAAAACTATTCGCAAACAAAAGTTGAACGATTACTTTGACATTCTTAATGGACTCATCTATATTAATCTCGTTAAAGAGTTCTAGTTAAATGTCTCTGTTGAACCATCTAGTCATGATGTTGAGTTAATTCAGTCCTATGTTAATGGGCTTCTTGTTACAATTACTTAGTCATTTATTGCTCAAACAATAAAATGTGAAGAGGAAGGTGTTTATGTTGAACATTTTAGATTCAACAATGTCTATAAAGATCACATTCGCCTAATTTATGCAATCAACAATAATATCAGCAATCATGCTAGTCTACGACCAATCAGAAAAGTTTTGTATCAACTTCTAGTGTCAAATCTCCGTCTAAAAGAGAAACAACTAGAAACGCTTACTTGGAATGACAAGCATCTATTGTCATTCCTTACCAAGAACATCATATTTAATATTTCTCTTACCATTTTTAATTTTTTAAAGGAAATGATAATCATCTCTAAGGATGAAATGACTTTCCTCATACCATATGGAAGAGTTCTTTCTAAAATTTTCTCTAAGTTAGGGATAGTTAATAGTAATATTATTAAATTTGAGTGGAGTCAGAAATTTGAATATGTGGAGTAGTTATTTGTTGTCCCGTTTTTTAATTAATAAAATATTTCCTTTCATATTATTGCCTATTCGTTTTTATTGATAACAAATTTTTTTGAGAATTACTAATTAATAAGAAAAAAACTAACTAAGAAAAAAACGGAAGACTGGAAGGCGCCAAGTGACAAATCACTAAAAAAAACCTTAAATGCAGTTACTGGGATTTGAAGCATGTTCCCTGATAGTTGTGTTACCTCAGTTTTTAAAAAACAATGAGGTATTAGGTTTAATATTTTTTTTCCAGAAGATTTGGCACTCACTTATTGCTATACTACCTCAGAAAAAGTTGTTTTTTTTTTTTAATTAAAGATGTCACTCCTAGGACCTATAAGCTTGGTTTTTGTCATGTTCTAGGTGAAACCTTCGTCAATAAAAGTATTATTTATAATAGTGCATATCGAAAAGGTACTTAAAAGGTTGGCATGCAGGAACGTAAGTTAGGAGATACTCCAATTGTTAAGAGAGACAAATTTAGTCTCAATCATGGCCCAAAAGGAAGCATCGAAATTCTAGAAATGCAAAAGATCCCTTACGCGTCACCTGTAGGGAGTCTGATGCATGCCCAAGTGCGTATACGTCCAGATATTGCATTCATAGTTGGAATGTTATGCAAATATTTGAGCAATCTAGGAATGGATCATTGGAAAGTAGGAAAAAAGGTTATGAGGTACTTAAAGAGAATGACAAACTATATACTCACATATAAGAAGTCGGACCAGTTAGAGATCAATGGATACACTCACTCAGATTTTGCTGGATGCCAAGACAGTAAAAGATCCACTTCAGGATATATCTACATGTTGGCTGGTGGTGTAGTTTCTTGGCGTAGTGCTAAGCAAACTCTTACGACTTCATCCACCATGGCAGCAAAGTTTATAGCATGTTATAAGGCATCTAACCATGAGATTTGGACGAAGAATCTCGTCACTAGGCTGCGAATTATGGAAATAATTGACATGTACTTAAGTTATACTATGACAACAAATCAGGCTTCTTGTATTCCAACAATAATAGGAGCTTGACCAAGTTAAAGCATATTGAATCAAGTTCCTAGTTGTTAAGGAAAGGGTACAAAGTAGACAGATTTCCATAGAACACTTGGGGACAAACTCCATGATAGCAGACCCTCTTACAAAAAGTATTCCATAGGTCTTTCATGAGCACACTACTCGCATGAGTGTTTTAGCATTAGAGGAGTCTTTAGTTTAGTGGGAGTAAGTCGATTATGAATTTTATGTTCTGTGTTTGGCATTATGTATGCATACTATGAATTTGGATATTTTTTAATTAATAAAGTTTGATGTTCAATAATTGACTTTTTGTACAATAAAGTTATTGAATGATCTCAATCAAGTAAAGTAGGACCAAATGAAAATCGACATATATAGACAAACTTCATGTGATTTTCATGTTGCACATTTCATGATGGATCTATGTCATTTAGTTGTGTCACTATTAGGGATCATTGAAGGGTATAGTTATGATCGATATAACGAAAATCACTTTGATTCGGTATACTGACATGACTAATGAATGAAATACTTTGGATATGCTTAAAGAATATAATGACAAATTTTGAGCTCATAAAGTCTAACACATGTGTAAAGTTACATATGTGACCAGTGGGAGATTGTTAGAATTTTTGGGTCATAAATGTAATATTGCATGTGTTAGGGCCACCACAACATAAACTAGCACACATGGATCCTTCACCATGACAGGCAGTCATGTACATACCACAAACCACCTCAGATATGGCCAGAGCTTTACATTGTACTCTACCATGAACATACATTTCAATTCTTAATCTAATGGTGAGCAACAAACTCCACACAATGAACTCCAAATTAGCTCCCGTGCATAATCTACTTTCTTTTTTAGAAAGATAATCAACTAAGATGATGTTCTAATATCAGTCTTAAGGATTGAACCATTTAATTTGGTCATGGAGTCAACACACATAGGAATTACTATCTACATAGTAATTCATACACACCCTATGGGAAGTACATTAACTTATTATCATCCAATGCCAGATCATGGGTACTTACATCAACCAGCACAACACAGAGAAACTCTCACACACCTCAGGAAGCTTCTACCCATAAGAACAATGTCCAAACATCCTGTATGACATTTAAGGTGTCAACAACCATCTTTATCCACCCAAAGAGGAGATTCCCTCTAACAGGTACCACTTTGGTTGACTACAAAAATCAGGGTACTACAAGAGCATCCTCCCATAAACAAACTTCTTAGCACAAGACTGCATTACCTCTGTCCTATAAGACTCCACATTGTATAGTCCATATAAACACCATAAGATGAAGTACATTAGTAGTTGCATAGGCTAATGTTCCAACATATGGTGACTACATAATCCTTGGTCAAAAAAAGCTTGAGCAAGCAGTTCCTTGGAACACATACAAATAACAACTGTTATTTGACACATCTTCCTCCATAAGTGACTAATCAGAAACCCTTGTACAAGGAACTTGATTATATGGAAACAACCTCAGGACTGGAACTTCTAGTTCTAAAACTCCCTTACTTCAGACGGGTGTCAGAAACATTCATACCAAACATCTTAGATGATACTCCAATAAGAGGATATAAAAGAAACAAGCAATCGACAACTCCCTTGAGCTTTAGCCTTTGAATGGTTCACAAAGGTTGAGATAGACCTTGAAGACCACCATACAGATTGAGAGCATATACGCCTAAAGAGACCAACCTTTAACAAGAAAAGACAACTTCAGTGCATACATTCCCTTCAGCATGAACCTTTTGATGTTCAGCATGATGTCAGAACATTTGAACAACATCAATGACTTAGTTAGCCAATTGATGAAACCTCACAAAGTTCTACCTTGCCTGATACAATCTTGAAGATCCATCCCTTTTAGGTTTTATGACATTACCTCATCTTGCAGAGCTCCTTCATCATAATAGAACAACAATTCCATATTCTCATATACTTGATTATGATATCAAGAAACAACCTTCGTTCTGTAGGATATAAATGGAAAACATTCAGTCATTTCTTTGGAGAATAAGAACAGTTACCTTGATGATAACCTACTTCAAGCATAATTCTTCAAAAGAAGCATTCAACTCATCCACACTAAAAACAAAGTCCACCCAAAAAACTGACCTTTTAGATAAGGTAGTCACAAGATAAACACAAACATCTTCAAGATCAATTAGATCCAGCTTTCCTTGAGCAGAAGAGACTTCAAGATGTTAGGGTGAATGTCTTGTACATTTATCCTTTACTATCAATCTATATGCGCAGAACCTAGTTGAGATGCCTTCATAGTCCTGGTGAATATTCACCTAAGTTGATGGTGTCTTGATATTCATCTTCAACAACAGAAAAAAAAACAAGATGGGTTTCTTGGATAAAAACCACACAATTCTACTGACCAGATGTCCCTTCAATAAATTTATTGAGAGAGTCCCAAACACTTTTGGTCATAACACACGTGTTTAGCAATCTGAACACATGTCATACAACTTATTTTGCTAGGAATTTCACACCTTAGAATAACACGAGTCAAAGAAAAATTTGTCTTCCAAGAACAAGACCACACACTCTTTGGTGAAAAATATCTAAGGGTTGCTGTCCTTCAAAAGATCAAATAGTACCGGAAAAAAAAAACTCCCTAAAGCTCACCCAAAACTGACAAGGGTGTCAACTCTGATGCCAATTGAAATTTTATGGCACATGCAACACATGGTGGTGATTCAAATGTCTCAACATCATAGTACAAAGTCATGACAAATATTTTGACATCTTTAGACTGACAGAACAATTATTATCAATCTTTAATTATACAGAAACTGTAAATTACAAAATGATAAATAACACAGTGAATTTTTAACCCAGTTCGGTGCAACTCACCTACGTCTGGGGGCATCCAATCTAGGAAGGAAAATCACTATGCTAGTACTAATTAAAAGTTAAACTCCCTCGTTTACAACTTCTCGCCTAATCCCTACCTTGTGCAAATTCTACCTAGAAACCCATCTAGATATGAGATCCCCCACTCACTTCCTAACAAGCAATCACAATCCCAATGGCCATGCCTCAAAAAACCAAAAAGAAATATGTACCCTCTTTCAACTACAATACTAGGTCAAGACTCTTGACCAAGAATAATACTCGATTTTGCTTCAAAGCTTCAACCAAGACAATACCCATCTCCTTTTCTTAAAAGCTTTAGAGTGAGAACAGCATACAACAAACAATTGTCTACCACAATGTATCAAAAAATACAAAGGGTGACTTACAAAGTCACACACAAGAGACTCTCAAAACCTAAGTTTCTAAAACTTCCCCTAGTTTTTACAAAAGTGAAAACTGTCAAACATTAGGTCTAAGCACCTCTTTAAATACTCCTTAGCAATCCATGGGATTCAAAATCTTCACCCATGATATTATTTGATCCATACGCTAAGGGCTGCACCAAGTGTGCTGAAAAGATCTCCTTAAATCTTTGAACAAAACACAAAGTTTCCTAAATTGTCTCATCATAAAATTTTGGCAATTTGTGTACAGCTTGAGATATAAAAACTTGTTCCAGATAAAATCTTCTTGACCTTAAAAAATTACTGAGATATATCCAAAAGAAATATCACAAAATCAAATCAAATATGTCAAGATTTAAAACATCCAGAACAAATGTTCTAGTACAACATGTTACAACATCTGTCAGAACACTTGCTCACAAGGTGAACTGAACAACATGTCAGAACCTCATACGCAACATCCTGATGCGAACCATATTTTAGCAAAAATGTTGCCAATCCTAAAACCACAGATCTAACAATCTCCCCCTTTTGCAACTTTTGGCTAAAACACCTTTTGTACAATAAACTTGGAGAGAGGAATAAAATCACAAACACACAACACAAGTTACATATAAAAAACATGTAAATTGTGTAAATGAGGAAGAAGATAACCTGCATCTTCAGGAATATCCAAGTTACTCCCCTTAAACCACATAACTGATCCTTGTCACAGAGGAATAAATCTTCCTCTCTGTTGCACCCTAATTTTTGACCTTAAGATCCCACCTATTTTTGTTGTTTATTATTTGACTTCAATTTAATATTTATATTTTTGCAGCTAACCAATTCATGCAACTGCAGTAATGTCAAGTGTAGATCCTTACTGTCAGGCGCTTCAAAGTACGACCTTTGGATTATTGGAAATCTTGGGTTTATTTCGTTAGTCGCTTTGCTCATAGCGCTTCAAAAAGAGAAAGAAGGTCGTTCGTAGGTTTTCTTTTAGACTCAGTTTCATGCAAATTGTTGGTGATGGATATAAGAAAATTTAAGGTAACTCAATCTTAGATTCAAGCTTATTCAAGTCACTATAAATAAGCTATTGTGGACTCATTTACATTGAAGAGATGAATTGCTAAAAAAGGGAGGGGGTCGAAGTTTATTTCAAGAAAAGTTTGCTAAGAAAAGAGATTTGTTTATGGTGTAAGGCGAGTCATGGTGCCAAAGTCGAAATTGTGTGTTTTTATTGGATTCTCAAAAACGGGATAACTTAGATTTGGGATTAAGATTCAAGCGGTGTTTCAATTTTTAAGCGAATAGCTAGACCAAGAACTAAGCATGTTAAGTTTTGAAGGAAGGTCCATGTACGACCTAATGCAATAATTCATTTTTTCTTTCGTACGAATTTTCAAATTGCTCATGCACTCTTTTAAGCATGAAAATCAAGATTCAAAGTGCGGAAGTGGGAGAATTGAAAAATTCACATTATGCAAAAGTTGAATTCATAAGATTAAAAGAAAGAAGTTTCATTTATTCCAAGTGACAAGGACTGGTTTGTTGCAGAGACTGAATAATGCATATTGAAACTACAAGTCCAGACCTGTGGATTCCCACTGCATCAAGCAACAGCCAAGGACATGTCGTTAGCTAGGAAGCCTGTGATAACTGATGACTCCAACAATTTTGATCCTTCTCTACCTGAGAAGCTTCTTATCAATATTGCTCTGTTCTCTTTTGTTTAGCACAAGCCCCTTTTCGTAGTCTGCTTCGAACAATTAGCACAGGCAAGCATAACCAAGACGAGAACAACGACGTGCACAAGTGCGTTACCCCTACACCATCATCGAAGCACATGAAAAGGAAAAGATGTTCAGATATATATCAGTTTGTAGAAAATCAAAGGAGTAGAGATTGAATTGGAAAAGAAAAACATACCCTGCGTTCAGCTTGTGCACACAGAACACTTGCAGTTGCTGCCCTTCATCACCAACTTTGTTTTCATGGAAGCCCTCACCAGAGTGTACCAGATGTGAGCTCATTCTCTCTTATAGGCTACTAATTCCCCCGGCCCAAAATCTCCTGCTTTCTACACCTGCCAAAACATAACGATTGGATTAGTAAATCGATTGAAGAATATACCCTATTCAAAATTGAAATCCTATTCAGATCCTATCAGATTCCCTAGCATCAATAAAAAATTCCCCAAAATTGAATCACATAGGATTTGATTTTCATCAACAACATTAAACACAATCATACGAAAAAGGAAGGTTTTTGAGTCCTGTCCAACACGAAAACGGAAGGTCTTAATACCAATCAATCAGAAATTCAATCAGTGTTTTAAGGATCCTAAACCCCAACTCGCCTATATAAGAAGGATTTCAAAATTGAAGGAGGGGACTTTTTTGAAGAACTCGTGAATACAGCGAAAAACACCATAGAAACCCTAAAAAAAATCTTCAAATCAAAGTAAGAGAAGAACTCATATGCGGTTTCGCCGAAGCTTCTGAAGCTCAACGTCTTCGAAGCTAGCCGCCGTCACCAGAATCACGCTCCATACGCTGATTCGTCGCCGGTAAAACTCCCTGTTTCCTCTTTGTACTGTTGATTGGTTGACGTTTTAATCTTTGTTTCAGGTATCACGTAGCTAGCGATCGAGAGAGAGAGTTGGATCGGTGAGAGAGACCGAGCGAACGAGATTGGCTCCGCTAGGGTTTTTCGCCGTTTGCATTTGTTTTCTGTGTGTTTCTGTCTGTTTCAGTGCTGGTGTAACTTGATAAGTTATATGCATGTACGACCACGGTAGTACCGTGGTCCCTCACTATTATCACCACATGATTCACCTTTTCTTTGATCACACGGACCACACCGCATGCCCATGGTAAATCAACGCGTCACATAGCACTAGATCTGCATCTTAATTCTAATTAGCGTTTAACTATTTTCTTTTAAATTATAATCTGTTTTTTAACCTTAATATTAAATTAACCTAATCTTTTAAATAATAAATAATAATATCTTTTATAATAAACTTGTTTTAATTAATTAATCCAGATCTTTCTAATTTAATTATTAATACACCCTTTAATGAGTTATTTGTTTAATAAACCAATTTAATCACCCTTTTCTTTTTTAATAAAACTACTTTTTCTTAATAAAATTAATCTTTTTTTAATCAACTTATTAGAATTTTATAATATGGTTAATCACCCAAAACTCAATTGCCATTTGTCTATAATTATTATTAAAACCAATCTAGTTTTTTTAGAATAATAAGAACAACCCTTTTATATAATCAATGATTAACTCCTAAAATAATCTTGGCTTTTATAAATAACATCTTTTTTGAGATAAAAATTTAAAACCATTTATCATATATTTATTAAATAATATAAACTAATCACTCATTAAAATCAGTTTCGCCTAAAAATAATGAACCAACATCGCCGCTTAAAATCAATCGTGTGTGCCTCGCTCCGGTCCGTTCACACACTCACATTCATAACTCACTCACTTACACCTTAGCGCTTTCATGCGTGTGTATGTTTATTCCATCTGTTCTATTTCTTTCCGCAATTTACATTACCGCAATTTATACTCTCGCATCGCATCCGTCCAAAGGAAAAACCTACACATAATTCAACACTTGTGTGTAGTGCATATCATTTACATCATACTCCCACTCGATCCTTGATTCCATTCAAGTCGATCACTTAAGGTAGATCCTATCCCATAAGAAGGACCTTTTCTTCACAACATAGGAAAACAATTCAAACAACTCAACAACAAATATTCAAACACATTAGAGAAAGATGTTAATCATCCTAAGCGAGATAGAACTTCCACCCCATATCAATATAATCAATATGTAGGGACTTTGCCTTAAGAGAGATAGAGGCGTACTCGTCGATCAATATCCGAGTACTTGAGCACTTCTCTTAAGACGATGCAAAGACTATTTTCCTACAATTTGTGGCGGTTAAATCTCTCTTAAAATGATAACTCGTCTTTTCTTCTAAACTCAATCAATCAACTACCCTAAACCCGTAGGAACTTTGACCACAGTCAAAGAACTCCTCAAACCCTTTAGGGGAACTACAAATACTCTGATTCCACTCCCGTAAGGATATGTAGGCATAAGATGCGATATCTTATCGAGTATACTTAGATATAAACCACTAGGTATTTTATCCCTTAAGCAGATAAACACTTAGCAATAAACGACATAAAACAAGAGGTTCCTGTAGAGTACTACAGAAACTTAGGATGCTAGCACCTTCCCTAAGTTTAACCGACCCCCGAACCTAAAACTCTCTAGCTTGCATTTGCATTGCATTGTGGGTATTTCGATCTTTATCCCTTCCTTTGGACATATCAAAGTTCGGTTGCAAATGAATAAGATTCAAACTAATCAATAGTTTGGTATCCAAATTTCACCGCGACAAAAATGGCGACTTCAATGGGGACTCTCATTGGGTCTCCCTATCTTGTTTTGCTTCTTTATTGCTTCATATATTTGCTTACTTGCTTATTTGTTTTTGTTTATTCTTTATTTCTTTTGGGTTGTTATCCTTGAGTGGTGAAACAAAGTCCTGCACCCGGACTTGAGTGAACTTAAGATAGGATAGTGATATGTTCGACGAGACTTATAGGGAGTGAGTCTCGACTAAGTTGACTTGAAAATTACGCTCAGTTGAGACCCTTTCGAAAATGGTTCGGTTGAATGAGTAATCGTGAAAACTTTTACTATTTTCGATTGGAATCTGTGATATTGAGGACCGTAGTTACCTTTAACCCCACTTTGGCCTTTATTAGGACGTAGTGCGGGACTATGAGGGAGTACTCCCGAAATAGTGCTACGCGATGCTACACTCAAAAGAAGTTCTCTTGAGAATATTATTAATCCCCGAGTTAGTTGGGAAATTGATAATATCCGAAAGAAGGGATGACGACTTTGGGAACCTCTTTAGAACCTTGTTCTACAGGTACAACTCACCCATAGTCCTTGTAATTTGGGAATGGGTATACCCTTTGCTCCATGCTCGTTGCAAACCTAGGGTCCCCTTTGTTTGTTTATCTTTGTGTATCTATATGCTTACTTGTGTTTGTTGCATTCATAAAGCATCATATTGCATTTGTTTCATGGAATCCCGAGTTTATTTATAAACATTATAGAACCAATAGGGTTACAAAAGAAAATATTTTTGGAATATTCTTTTAAGAGTTCTAACTTGGATGTCCTAAGGAAGTTAAGGGCGCCGATCGAAGAATCAAGAGGACTCAAAAGACAAATATAAGGGGCTTCCCTTATCATTCAAGGTCATTAGAAATTCAAAATACTTCCATCAACATTGAAGAATCCAAGTAAACGAGGGCTTCCTTTCTCACTTTCCAACAAGAAGAAAAGAGAGATGGAGGATTTATTTTCCTCCATCACATAACTCCTTAGAAGTTGATCATGGACAACTTATATTCAAGAAAGTCCAATTAGAAGAACATATCAACAAGCACGATGAAGGACTTCCTTAGGGATTTATTAGCTTTTATTTAGCTATTATGTCAGGACTCTTATAAGAATATTTATTTGTAATCGATATCAAAAAATAAAAAATAAAATTTTCTTTGGTATTCTGTAACGTTTATAAAGAACTTGAGTTCCATAAAACTTTCAATTCTGCATTTTTGTATTAGCATTTAGCATCTTGCATATGCATGTGTCTCTTCTCCGTTGCATCCTCATCCGTCTTTCTGTCTTTGTCTGTCAGCTGACATCTCGACCATCTGACTAAGCTCGAAGTATTACCGAAGGATAGTAAAGAGAACAAAGATATGGATTATATGACTAGCTTCAGAATTTTGACCAATTCGTTATTTGGTCTTCCCTCTGACGACAATGTTCAACAAGTGGATGTTCCTACGCAACCTCAGCCTGTGCAAGACAATCTAGTTGTTCAAGTGGATGAAAGAGATTCCCAGTTTCCACAGCCTATACCTAATCTTCAGCATATTCATGCTAAGATGAAGATGGACGATCCTAGATTCACAGCAATGGAGAAAGAATTTAGTGATCTCAAGGAACAATTGAAAATAGTGAAAGAAGATAATGCATCTGATCTTGATGCTCGTGACCTATGTCTGGTTCCAGGTGTAATTATTCCTCCGAAGTTCAAGATGCTTGTCTTTGAAGTGTACAAGGGTGTTAGTTGTCCAAGATAACATTTGGAGATGTTTTGTCGAAAGATGGCTGCTTATGTTGACGATGACGAATTGATGATGCACTGCTTTCAAGAAAGCTTATCTGGGGCATCCTTGATATGGTATATGAAGCTACAAAGGAACTGTATTCAATCTTGGAGAAACTTAGCCGATGCTTTCGTGAAGCAATATAATTACAATTTGGACGTGGCTCTAGACAGTGATCAACTAGAAGGAATGAGTAAGAATGATGATGAATCTTTCAGGGAATATGCTCAGCGATGGAAATAGTTGGCAGCCCAAGTTCGTCCCCCCTTCAAGAGAAAGAATTGTCCAAGATGTTTCTAAGAACACTGTCAGGCTCTTATTATGATAGGATGGTGGGCGCTGTGCCATTAGATTTCTCCAAAATTATAGAAGTCGGAGTAAACATCGAGAATGCACTCAAAAGTGGAAGAATTCAAGATAACTTGAATGGCCAAGCTAATGAAGAAATTTCAGTTGATGATTCCCTAGAGGAAGGAAGTGTCGATGTTAATGCAGCTTGGGATTCCTATCAAATCCTGCCAGATCCAGTTCCAGTACCTTATCCTCAACATCAGTATGCAGCGCCTGTTCAGCGCAAGCAGCGATTACCTCATAAACGAAGATTAATTTCTCCAGGTCAACATCAGAATCGACGAGTTCGAAGACAGTGTCAGAATCAGAGGATACCCCTGAGTATTCCAAGAGAAGAAACTCGCTGGTTTGATCTTATCCCAATGACTTACTGTCAACTATGGTCTTATTTTGCTAGAAACTCAGTAATGACTCCCAGAAAGACTAGAATCATGAAGTCTCACCCGCCGTGGTTCAACCTAAACGCCAGTTGTGAATTCCATGATGGGGTGTTGGGGCATTCGATTGAAGAGTGCAAAGTTTTTCAAGAGAAAGTCCAAGAAATGATAGATGATGAAGTGCTAACTTTCAAAGGAGGAAACTCAGTCATGAATAGAATACCGTTACGTTGATATAAGTGAAAACTCCAGAAGATACTGAGAAGGGCTCATCAGTTGTTTACTTTGTTTGCTTATGCATATTTACTTTCATTTCTTTGATTAAAAGCATAATTGGCATGTAAGAACATGTTATTTTGAATAAGTAGTGCAATAAGTGTTTGTCTTGAAGAAATCCATTCGTTTCACTCGTAAAATTTTCTTCATAATTTTATAATCCCAACTTTTACCCAATCTTTCCTCACTTTGGTGGAGAATTGGAAGGAGGATGACGAAGTAAAACGTATGATCTCTTGATGTATGCTTTTGAATAAAAACCCTACTGATGATGTAAGGCATGATTTCAAACTTCCTGAACACTAGATATAAAGCGGCTAATTCCTCTCTAACCCTTTTCAACCTCATTTTTAACCTGGGGCAGTTTTCAGTCAGCTCGATTGAATACTTAAAACCTTTCAAAAAGTGACATCTTTCAAAAAATGGGTGGGTACAAATATACTTTGACCCTTATTGTTTTGTTTTACAAATCGTGAAAACCACAATACAACCTTCAAAAGTCCTAATTGAAGTAAGGTTACTTCGAAAGCATACTCAGTGAGATAACGTTTTCTGACTCCTATGAGCTATGCTCAATTTGATGATTGGCTTTATAAGACAAATTTATATCCTAACTAGTGGTTTTGTCACAAGTTATTGTGATATCTCTTTTCAAAAAACTTCAAGACAAACGTGTGGGATTAACAGCTTCAGAATTAACATTTCATACGCGTTGATTTTGCCGATGTCATAGAAGGTTTACATGCAAGCATCAGCATCAAGCTTATTCTATTCGAAATTTGAAGACTCTGCTGACCTGGAGCAAGTTATTTTCCAAGTGGCTATTCTATGTACAAGTTTGACTTCATCTAAAGAGCTATTTCTGAAGACTCAGTCATCATACCGTCAATCAGAGTCAGTTACGTCGAGATTCGGAGAATCTCTCTAGAGAGTTTGAAAACAATGGGACACCATATTTTCTGTAAAATCCTCTTGGATTGACCTTCTTCTCATAAACATATGACTTGGGGCAATTGAGACGCGAGGATTATTTTATCCATTCACAACACCTGTTGTTCAAATGGCGACTACCATTACTTTTCCTCAACACGCAACATTCTTCATTCATGTACCCGGTAAATTTTTACTTCAGGTGAACATGACACTTCTCCGATGAAGCTTTCAATACAGGAAATCTCCAGTTGATGGCCTGAAAATTCCCAGTGATTTGCTCAAACTTCATTTCCCCAATGAAGTGGATGACATTTTCATCCTCAGCGAATCTTCCTTCCCAGTGAAGTGGATGTGTTTTACTCCTCAATGGACCTTCTACAACGTCGATCTTCTCCAGTAAGAATCTCTCCACTAAGGCGGATATTTATTTTATCCATGGTTTTCTCCAATTATGAGTTTGATCCACCCCTGGTAGATCTTTATTCTCGTCTTCAATAGGACAATCTTTCAGACTTATCAAGATGTCATACCCCAAGTGGAATGTTTTCTACTCCCCGGGAAGTTTTTGAAGCTCTAAAGCAGGAGTGTGATTCCGCATCTAGTTCTCCACCTATCCCCAGTGGTACTTCTATCTTTGAGGATTGGTCGGATGTTTTCGAGATGTTTATTTCTCTCCGGTTCCTCCTGTCCATTGTTTTGTCAGCATTAAACATATGCATAGCATATAGATAAATAGCATAGCATGTGCATTTTGCATCTTTTTGTTTTTTGCTCTGTCACTTTGGTCGTGTTTATCTCTGAGTGGTTGGGCGCGTCTTCTCCTTCCAATTAGAGTTGTCAGCCCTAAGCAGAAAAAGCACCATATTTCTATTTCCCCACAGAGTTCAATCCTCATGGAAGACGGTTGTTTTAGTTAAAATCCCATCTGAGTTCATACCTCAATGGTCGAGTCTTTCTTGACAGTTTCTCTTTGGTTATTTCCCGAATTGAACTTCAGTTCTTGGCAATCACATTGTGGATATCTCCCAACTTTTGAATATTGGATTCAATGTATATTTATTTAGCACTTGGCTCCCCAGGAAGGGTTTCCATGAAGATAACTACTGAAGACGAATATTTCTCCAACAGTATTATCAGAATTCCTCAGCAATTTACATCTGAATTGCAAGCAGCTCTTTGTTTGAGCAACTCATTTTGATCAGGATTTCATTTAAGACGACAAATGACAGTCTCCTCAAGACAGTTTGTCCATCCCTAGTGATTATTGAGTTGGTAAATGAAAACCCTTACGGATATTTCTCTTTATTTGAGAATTCACACATTTTCTACAACAAAGAAGATACTCCTCAGGAATGTATTCCCCAGCGAGTTCACCATACAAGTTTATTTCCATCAAGCGACATCTCCCCTGAGAAGTTTGGTGAAGATTATTACACATTAGTCTCTCTTTATTTGAGAAGACATACTTTACAATTCAACTGGCTCACATCTCTCCCGAGGATCCCCGGTGAAGTTTTGCAACCTCCAGTACATTATGGCTTACAGCCAAAAATCTACAATGACATCTACAATCTACAATGATTATACAAAATTTTCAATCCCCTGTGAAGATGCTCCCACGAGTTTTCGTCATTTCAGGCAGAGACAGAGACCAGCTCATAGTTCCCATACCATGATGCTCGGGGAGGTTCTACATCCTTTCGAACATTTATTCAAAGACATCTCTTTTCCTGGATAATTTGGGCAGTAGATTACCAGTAGACCTCGATAGTAGGTAGTTCTATTTTTATTTCCTGGTTAATCTCGGCAGTAGACTTCCAGAAGATTTCGATAGAAGTATATCTCCAACAACTTCAACATAGAATCTCAACAGCAGATTCCATAAAAGTTTCGACAATATACTTTGGCAAAAGTATTCTCAATTACATTTACAAGTCTTGACAGTAGACTTCTCCAGCTGATAATTACATTTGACCTGTGCAACAGGATCTTCAAATGGATTTTCTCACGAGTTCTTTGCAAAATGCGCCTACAGACACTTCGTGATTGTCAATCGTCAATCTTTCCCCGTGGAGTCTCCTTTGTTGAGCCTGATCTTCCCGTGTGTTGTGTCTAGCTTCTCCCCTGTGACATATTTTCCTCGCAGAGCTGCCTGTCTTGCATCTCCATATCATTGCATATCATTTGCATTCGGTGGCTTCTTATGGCCAAAAAATTCGTCCAATGTTTGTATTTAAGTCCCTCCTATCTCGTCGAGACGGATATTTCAATCTCCATATCTTCAGATAGAAGTAACTTAAATAGGGGCATCTGTTGCATCCTAATTTTTGACCTTAAGATCCCACATATTTTCGTTGTTTATTATTTGACTTCAATTTAATATTTATATTTTTGCGGCTAACCAATTCATGCAGCTGCAGTAATGTCAAGTGTAGATCCTTCTTGTCAGGCGCTTCAAAGTACGACCTTTGGATTATTGGAAATCCTGGGTTTATTCTGTTAGTCGCTTTCCTCATAGCGCTTCAAAAAGAGAAAGAAGGTCGTTCGTAGGTTTTCTTTGAGACTCAGTTTCGTGCAAATTGTTAGTGATGGATATAAGAAAATTTAAGATAACTCAATCTTAGATTCAAGCTTATTCAAGTCACTATAAATAAGCTATTATGGACTCATTTACATTGAAGAGATGAATTGCTAAAAAAGGGAGGGGGTCGAAGTTTATTTCAAGAAAAGTTTGCTAAGAAAAGAGATTTGTTTATGGTGTAAGGCGAGTCATGGTGCCAAAGTCGAAATTGTGTGTTTTTATTGGATTCTCAAAAGCGGGATAACTTAGATTCGAGATTAAGATTCAAGCGGTGTTTCAATTTTTAAGCGAATAGCTAGACCAAGAACTAAGCATGTTAAGTTTTGAAGGAAGATCCATGTAGGGCCTAATGCAATGATTCATTTTTTCTTTCGTACGAGTTTTCAAATTGCTCATGCACTCTTTTAAGCATGAAAATCAAGATTCAAAGCGCGAAAGTGGGAGAATTGAAAAATTCACATTATGCAAAAGTTGAATTCATAAGATTAAAAGAAAGAAGTTTCATTTATTCCAAGTGACAAGGACTGGTTTGTTGCAGAACGAAGGATCCATATACACTAGAGCACTATCATTATTCCAAGGATTTGGTTTCACTACTTGACATTGTCACAACACTTTAGTGATATAATTGTTGATTAATACAAGGATCAGACTTTATGCTGCCGCGGTATCTGTTAGCTTGTGGTAGAACCATCATATTGCTTATGCAGAGGAGAAGTCCAAAACGCAACCTCTGACAGAACTGTTGAAACGTTTCTTCAGCATTGGTGACACACACCATGAGAGCATGCCTCCCTGAGACGTCAAAACCGCAGCAAAACACATTCTCGAGCATGAAGCTTCTCCTGACCGGTTTCCTGCATAGTGATAATACCGTAGTACATAAGAATGGACCAATAGGCGAAACCGCATATCTATTTTGAAGCCGGATCTCGCGTAAGAGAAACTGAGATAAGATTGGCGAATGCAAGTATTTCTTACCTCCTAAAGCAGACTATACTTCCTATGACGTTACTTTCCGCTTAGTCAAAGGAGAACGCAAATTGACATTGACAACACGTCAAATGTATGTTGCTTTCGACCTGCCAATTCAAAATCAAAAGTTATGTGCTAAATCAAAGAGAAACAAGCAGCCCATTGATTTTTCTGTCATAGCCTGTCCAAGGTAAATTCGAATAGGTTCATGGCTATTGCATTCATCTCAAATACGACAATCGTTGCGAGTATGCAATGCGAGAGTCACACTTACGAGGATAAAAAAACAGGAATATCCAGAAACCAGGTTATGATGATGAGAAGATTACCTTGAGACGAAGAGAAAGAAAGTGTTGCTCCTGTTTTACGCAGCATGAATCCGCCTGCACCTCATTACTGTTTTAGGTACCAAGCATCATTTAAAGGACTTTCCAGTTTGTGAGCCATCTCATTTGGAGCTAATATTTTAATAAAGCAAACTGAGTTCTTCATTATCCATCCAGGGCGTTCTATATGGACAGACTGAACCTTATGGCACATAACCTTTCTTCTGGGTCTGACACTATCTACAGAAAGGAGAAGTTGTTCCTATCACGTCATGCGCAAGAACGCCAACAGCTCCACCCACCTCTAATCTGGGACTAAACCTGCAGCGACAATACAAGACCCTGTCAATCCTACAACTACAGCTGAATTAAAGGTTGCTGCATAATCCTCATGCTAATCACCACTCAAGATAAGAAAGCCACACAACAAGTGAAATTAACCAAATCAGGAAATTAAACCGGTCTGGATTCAAGAATTGGATCAAAAGGAGGGTATTCAAATGCAGAGTGCCTAATTCAAATTCTGTAATGTGTAAGGAGCAGAAGTACCACCTAGTCCTTTTGTATCAGAGTGAGTATGCGACAACTATTCTTGGACCAACACGATTCGCAAGACCTCTGTGTTCTACGCTCTTGAACCTGTCATTTGTTATGAGTTGCAATTCAAACAAACACATGGTTAATACTGACACAAGGAAACTCCATTCACTTCACTTGTGTAAGAGACTGAACAATGCATATTGAAACTACAAGTCCAGACCTGTGGATTCCCACTGCATCAAGCAACAGCCAAGGACATGTCGTTAGCTAGGAAGCCTGTGATAACTGATGACTCCAACAATTTTGATCCTTCTCTAACTGAGAAGCTTCTTATCAATATTGCTCCGTTCTCTTTTGTTTAGCACAAGCCCCTTTTCGCAGTCTGCTTCGACCAATTAGCACAGGCAAGGATAACCAAGACGAGAACAACGACGTGCACAAGTGCGTTACCCCTACACCATCATCGAAGCACATGAAAAGGAAAAGATGTTCAGATTCATATCAGTTTGTAGAAAATCAAAGGAGTGGAGATTGAATAGGAAAAGAAAAACATACCCTACGTTCAGCTTGTGCACACAGAACACTTGCAGTTGCTGCCCTTCATCACCAACTTCGTTTTCATGGAAGCCCTCACCAGAGTGTACCAGATGTGAGCTCATTCTCTCTTCTGGGCTACTAATTCCCCCGGCCCAAAATCTCCTGCTTTCTACACCTGCCAAAACATAACGATTGGATTAGTAAATCGATTGAAGAATATACCCAATTCAAAATTGAAATCCTATTCAGATCCTATCAGATTCCCTAACATCAATAAAAGATTCCCCAAAATTGAATCACACAGGATTTGATTTTCATCAACAACATTAAACACAATCATACGAAAAGGAAGGTTTTTGAATCATGTCCAACATGAAAACGGAAGGTCTCAATACCAATCAATCAGAAATTCAATCAGTGTTTTAAGGATCCTAAACCCCAACTCGCCTATATAAGAAGGATTTCAAAATCGAAGGAGGGTACTTTTTTGAAGAACTCGTGAATACAGCGAAAAACACCATAGAAACCCTAAAAAAAATCTTCAAATCAAAGTAAGAGAAGAACTCATCTGCGGTTTCGCCGAAGCTTTCGAAGCTCAACATCTCCGAAGCTAGCCGCCGTCACCAGAATCACGCTCTATACGCTGATTCGTCGCCAGTAAAACTCCCCGTTTCCTCTTTGTACTGTTGATTGGTTGACGTTTTAATCTTTGTTTCAGGTATCACGTAGCTAGCAATCGAGAGAAAGAGAGTTGGATCGGTGAGAGAGACCGAGCGAACGAGATTGGCTCCGCTAGGGTTTTTCGCCGTTTGCATTTGTTTTCTGTGTGTTTCTGTTTGTTTCAGTGGTGGTGTAATTTGATAAATTATATGCCTGCACGACCAGGGTAGCACCTTGGTCCCTCACTGTTATCACCACATGATTCACCTTTTCTCTGATCACACGGACCACACCGCATGCCCATGGTAAATCAACGCGTCACATAACACTAGATCTGCATCTTAATTCTAATTAGCGTTTAACTATTTTCTTTTAAATTATAATCTGTTTTTTGACCTTAATATTAAATTAACCTAATCTTTTAAATAATAAATAATAATATCTTTTATAATAAACTTGTTTTAATTAATTAATCCAGATCTTTCTAATTTAATTATTAATACACCCTTTAATGAGTTATTTGTTTAATAAACCAATTTAATCACCCTTTTATTTTTTAATAAAACTACTTTTTCTTAATAAAATTAATCTTTTTTTAATCAACTTATTAGAATTTTATAATATGGTTAATCACCCAAAACTCAATTGCCATTTGTCTATAATTATTATTAAAACCAATCTAGTTTTTTTTTAGAATAATAAGAATAACCCTTTTATATAATCAATGATTAACTCCTAAAATAATCTTGGCTTTTATAAATAACATCTTTTTTGAGATAAAAATTTAAAACCATTTAGCATATATTTATTAAATAATATAAACTAATCACTCATTAAAATCAGTTTCGCCTAAAAATAATGAACCAACATCGCCGCTTAAAATCAATCGTGTGCGCCTCGCTCCGGTCCGTTCACACACTCACATTCACAACTCACTCACTTACACCTTAGCGCTTTCATGCGTGTGTATGTTTATTTCATCTGTTCTATTTCTTTCCGCAATTTACATTACCGCAATTTATACTCTCGCATCGCATCCGTCCAAAGGAAAAACCTACACATAATTTAACACTTGTGTGTAGTGCACATCATTTGCATCATACTCCCACTCGATCCTTGATTCCATTCAAGTCGATCACTTAAGGTAGATCCTGTTGCACCCTAATTTTTGACCTTAAGATCCCACCTCCTTGCTGTTGAAACCACTATAGTTCAAGTAATACCCTAAAATTTTACCCTTATATTTAGCCGATTCATATCGCATAGCATCTCATATTTTTGCATCAACTAACCACTAACGGTCCACATAGTCTGTTTGTTTCGCAGGAAGTGCATCTGAGGCGTTTTGGTCATTTCAAGCAGAGTTTGTAATGTTGGGATAAATAAGACGTTATTTCCGAAGCATTTGTTTACATGGATTGATTATGTCAAGGGCATTTGACGAGCAGTTTATGAGTTGAGATTATTTTGAAAATAAGGGAATGCTGTTAAGCGTGGTTTGAGAGGGAACGTGATCAAAGGGATTTCAGTTTGAATTTTGTTTATGTTACGGGTTATCGTTTATTTGGTCAAGGCAAAGGAGAGGTTAAGTTTTTGTGAGCTTTTATTCATGAATGTTCATAAGCTACAAATCAAAGTTGAATTTAAATAATTTATGGATGATTATTCATGGATATTTAAATTCATAATTGAGAAGATAGAAATGAATATTTACTGGATTTTATTTCATAAACATCTAGAATTACAAGTTGAAATGGAAGTAATTTTTGGATTTTATTCATGATGATCTTTCATTTACAAAAGGATTATACATTTACAATGAGTATCTATTCTAGGTCCTAAAGTCCTAAAAGGAGAAAAAAACTACAAGTGTTCTTCATTGGTCCTCCCTTGAGTTCTTCACGCAATTCTTGATCACCTGAAAAAATAGAAAAAACAAAACAGAATGGAAAAGATGTTAGAAGTTTGTTTGACACTCTCAGAACATTGTCATCATCGAGTGCCAGGAGTGGCACGACCGAAGTCGCATCCTACCCCCGTTACCGATCCGCGCCATCGACGTCAGATCAAGAAATTTCTGTTTTTATCAATACGGGACAGCCGAGAAAGATGAAGAGAGATAAAGGAAGCTTTTCGAGCCGAAACGACTTGCGCAGATGTGGATTCAAAAAGGGACCATCAAGTAAATATAGCAGCCTATCAAGTAAATATGTGGCCTTTCTCGAAACGATTTCGCAACCAAAGGTAATTGGAAATACAAACTGAAAGTGCACAACAGAAACAATCAGAGACAGCCATCAGGTAGGCTCAGTTTAGAAATATCACGGCCCAATGTCATCATCAGGAAATGAAATTCGCAGCTGACGACAACATCCATCAGAAAAATCAGTTCACAAATCTAAATATCCCAGCCCTGAAACAATGACAAGAACCAAGCTGCATCAGAAAACCAGATATCAGTTCAAGAGGAATCGAATATTAGTTCAAGAAGAACCAGTTATCTGTTCTGAAAAACCCAGAGTCCTATCAGTAAAAATCCGTATCAGCATCAAGGGACCGAATGGCTCATGGCAACATCAAATTGGATAACCAAAAGTGAGTCCATAGAACGTCTACATCAGATGGATCAGAGAAAAAAAGTTAGTAACATTCCATAATCCAATTCATGAAATCCAGAACATCAAAACAAATCACATTTGCCTTAAAAACAAGGAACAGCCAATTCCTTTCTGAGAACAGATCAAGACAAAACAAGTTCACAAAACCATATCAGAAGAAAACAAAACAAGTTCACATCAGAAGAAAGCAGAACAAGTTCACAAACTGTATCTGAACGAAAAAACAAGTATCCAAATCCGAAATAAGTACGGTTCATCCAAAGCAATTTGAGTCCAAATCAACTGGATATCCACAACAGTCTGTTCGAATCCACATCTGCGAAAGGGTCAAAAGAGAAACAAATCAAATCCATTTGGAATTAAAAAAAACCAGATGCCCATATCTGTGAAGAAAATCCAAACAAGATCCAATTGAAGTCAAAATACAGCCGTGTGAAATCCAAAAGGGAAAGAATCCCAAATCAATCCAAAACGGATTCAATCAAATAATTTTGAGATGAAATCAAATCAATTTCGAAAAAGGAAATCCCAATCAAAATGAAAAGAGATATGTTCTGAAAACCCAACAAAATCAAATCAAATCGAAGCCCTCAAAAGCAATCAGGAAATAGTAACGCAAATCCAACCAAAGCCCACAAGATCACTAAAAAATCAGAGGGTATAAAAGAAATATACAACCTGTGCGAAAAACGCTAGAAGGAGGACGGCCGCGAAAGAGAAGTTCGAAGTCATCGGAACTCATCAAAGCCCATACGTAATCAGTCGAGGGGAGTCCACCAGCGCCGCTTAATACGCGACGAGCAAACTCACTCTGAGCTCAGATTTCCATCATCATCGCCCTTCAATTTCTCATCAAAGCCCCACCGTAAATGTAAGACACCGTGTGTTTCATCTCATGTATTTGTTTCTGTTTCAGGCGAAAGAAAGGTAGCAAAGAGGACCGGAAAAGAGCATCACGAAAGAGGGAATCGAGAAGGAGAAAAATGATAAAGGAACGTGAATACCGCCGCGGAAGTAAGAGGGTTCTCAAACCCTAAATTATTTGTTCTTGCATTTTGGTTTGGGGCGGACCGGGTTGGGTCCGAATATAACTACCGGCCCAACCCCTTTTTTCTGGTTTTGTTATTTTATTTTATGTGAATTATTATTATTATTATTAATTTATTAAAACTTGTTATATTGTTAAAATCTGTTTTTCATAAAAAAGTAATAAACACCATCAAAACCTTTTTTTAATTAATAACATTTGACTTTGAAAACCTTTAATCTTTTATTAACCTAAAGTCTTTTTTTAAAAAGAATACTAACTAAAATTTCTTTAAAAAATAATAATAAACTAACACATTTTTAGTTGTTAAAATTTAAACTCTTTTAAAAATAAAACCTTTCTTTAGATAATAAAATTAAAACGGTTTTTTTTCCAAAGAAAATCAAATTTAAATTTTTTATTAATTCCTTTTTAACTTAAATCAAAAAACTTGTTCTTATATAAAAAATAAGCAACAAAAGTCTCAAATTTGGCATATTTTCTCTTCACTGTTTCATAGTTCATTTGGTTGTCGTCTGACCGTGCCTACTAACGCGTGTGTTCATTTTTGTAGCTTATGTTTACTGTTATTACGTGGTGTTTTTATTTAAGTTTCATTATTATTGTAAATGCTTCTCGTTTGTAACCTCGCGAACAAATTATCGCGTTATCTTTTCCGCATTTTTACTTTCCGCTGTTTGTATGGTTTAAAATCTTCTCGCATTCTTATTTTACCATTAATCTGTCTCCTCCGGAGGAATAGGTCTAGCCGTTTGGCCGCCGCGCCAATAGTCCTCAAAACTTCAAACCTTTTCAAACCCTAATTTTCACCAATGTCTCGCCGCAGACAAAATTATAAAATTACCCCTAGCTTTAGGTCAAAGAGTCGCCGCACTCATTTTAGGGTTTCCCGTCGTGGAATCCCTAACCTAACCCTAATTCACTTAACAATTTACAACGTAGATATTGGAGTTTCTACACTCCGCGCAAGCGTGTCCCTGAGATGCGTTTATTCCCCTTGAGACCTCGACCACAGTCGAGAAGTCTCTAATCTCCCTTTTGAGGGGAACTACAGATACTCTGATTCCATTCCCGTCAGGATATGTAGGCACAAGATGCGATGTCTTGGCGAGTATACTTAGGACTAACCCCTTAGGTCTTTCTCTTTACCTTTAACCCTTAATATTATCCTTAAGCAAATAACTTTGCAATAAACAACATAAAACAAGAGGTTCCTGTAGAGTACTACAGAAACTTAGGATGCTAGTACCTTCCCTAAGTTTAACCAACCCCCGAACCTTAGATCTCTCCCCGTGTTGTGTTTACAATGCAAAATAGGTTTTCCTTCCTTTAACCTTTCCTTTGGATAAATCAAAGACGGTTGCAAATGAATAAGATTCAAACTAATCAATAGTTTGGTATCCAAATTTCACCGCGACAGAAATGGCGACTTCACTAGGGATCTCTTCAGTGGGTTTCCCTAACTTGTTTTATTTATGCTTGTTTATTATATTTGCTTAATTGCTTATTTTTGTATTTGTTTTATTGCTTTTTGGGTTGATATCTTTGAGTGGTGAGACAAAGTCCTACACCCGGACTTGAGAGAAATTATGATAGGATGGTGATATATTCGATGAGGCTTATAGGGAGTGAGTCCCGACTAAGTTGACTCGAGAATCCCGCTTAGTTGAGACCTTTTTGAAAATGGTTCGGTTGAACGAGTTTAGTCGTGAAAACTTTTACTATTCTCAATTGGAGTCCATGATACTAAGGACCGTAGTTACCTTTAACCCCGCTTTGGCCTTTATTAGGGCGTAGTGCAAGGCTATGAGGGAGTAAGTCCCGAAATAGTGCTACGCGATGCTACACTCAAAAGAAGTTCTCTTGAGAATATTATTAACCCCCGAGTTAGTTGGGAAGTTGATAATATCCGAAAGATGGGCTAATGACTTTGGAAACCTCTTTAGAACCTTGTTCTACAGGTACAATCAACCTTTAGTCCATAACCTTTGGGAATGGGTATACCTTTGCTCCATGCCCGTTGCAAACTTAGGGTACCCTTTGTTTGTTTATCCTTGTCTATCTATGTGCTTACTTGTGTTTGTTGCATTCATAAAGCATCATTTTGCATTGGTTTCATGGGATTCCTAGTTTAGTTATAAACATTACAGAAACCAATATGTATTGTAAAAGAAAATATTTTGGAAATATTCTTTTAAGAGTCCTAACTTGGATGGCCTAAGGAAGTAGGAGTTCAGATTGAAGAAAACTCAAAAAGACAAATACGAGGGACTTCCCTTATCATGAACGATCGTTAGAAGTTCAAAAATACTTCTATCCATATTCATTCCTCACTTTCCAACAAGAGATAGAGGATTTATTTTCCTCTATTAAACTAATCTTTAGACGTTGATCATGGACTACGGATATTCAAGAAGATCCAAGTAGAAGAGTGAATCAACGAGCAATGAAGGACTTTTGTAGGACTTTATTTAGCTATTATGTTGGGACTCTTACAAGAGTGTTTCCTTGTAATCCGTTATCAAAAAAATAAATAATAATAAATGACTTTTCTTTGGTGCTCTGTGACGTTTATGAAAACTTGAGTTCCATGAAACCTTTCATTTTTGCATTCTGCATTTCACATATGCATGTATCTCTCCTATTCTGTGGCTCATCCGGTCTTCTGTCTTTGTCTGTCAGTTGACACCTCGCCCATCTGACCAAGCTTGAAGTATTATTAAAGGACAGTAAAGAGGACGAAGATATGGATCGCATGACTAGCTTCAGAGTAAGGTCTAAACCGACATTTCACCGTCCCTCAGACGACTTTGTGCCTGCTCAACTTCAGCCCATGCGAGACAACCTGTTTGCGGACTTTCAGAATGTTCATGCTGAGAAGGAAATGGATGATCCTGGGCTTATAGCATTAGAAAATGAATTTCGTGCCTTCAAAGAACGATGGAAAATGATGAAGAGGAACCGTGCACCTGATTTTTATGCTCATGACCTGCGCCTAGTTCCAAACCTAGTTGTCCCTCTGGAATTCCAAATGCCCACCTTCGAAGTGTACAAAGGTACGATTTGTTCAAGGTATCATTTGATGATGTTTTGTCAGAAGATGACTGCTTACCTTGGGAACGACAAACTAATGATTTACTGCTTTCAAGAAAGTTTGTGTGGAGCACCGTTAACATGGTATATGAAGCTACAAAGGAACCACATTCAGTCTTGGGAAGACTTAGTTGTTGCTTTTGTGAAGCAATACCATCACAACTTGGGTATAGCCCCAGACAATAAAGATGACAGTGGACCTTCCAGAGAATTCATAGCTCCGGTACCCCATCCTCAACATCAGTATGCAATGCCCGCTCAGCATGAACAACAACCATCTCCTAGGCAGAGGTTGGCCTCTCCAGATCAACCACAGAATCGACGATTCCGAAAAAGGTATCAAAGGATGCCTCTAGATACTCCAAGAGAAGTAATTCATCGGTTTGATCCCATCCCTATGAAGTATGTTGACTTGTTTCCAGCTCTGATTCAAAGAGGTCATATCCAGACAAGAGCTCCACCTAAGGTACCTAAGAAGTTTCCATATTGGTACAAAGCCAACAGATTTTGCCTGTACCATCGAGGTGCTTCGGGGCACAACATTGAGAGTTGTTACGGTATGAAAGCAGACGTTCAAAGTTTGGTCAAATGTGGAATCTTATTCTTTGAGGGTTCCATCCCTTATGTGTGAGATAGTCCCATATCTCAACAAGGTTCGTCCTCCACGTGCATGATTTAAGGTTGTCAACATCGCGTCTGAAAGCTGCGCACCAGACATTTCCGCATGTCTCTCCAGTCTGCATGAAAGTACAATAAAGATCCTAGAAAGGACTCTCTGAAGAAGTTTTTTATTTTGTTCATGTTTTTTTCTTGGGTTGAAAGCATATTTGGTGTGTAAGAACTTTCTATTTTGAATAAGTAATGCAATAAATGTTTGTCTTGAAGAAATTCATTCGTCTTCACTCAAATTGTTTTTCAAATAATTTATAATGTCGACTTTACCCGATCTCTTGCTTTGACAGAGAATTGGGAGGAGGATGACGAATAAAAACGCAAAGATCTCGTTGTATGCTTTTTAAATGAAACTTGCTGATGATGTAAGGCATTGTTTCAAATCCTAAACACTGGAGGTATAAGGAAGATAATCCCTCTTTAACCCCTTTGAGCCTTGAAGTAGGAGTTTTCTTTTTTTCCAGATAAAAACCCTCAATTTTAACCTGGGGCAGGGTAGTTTTTCAGTTAAGCTGATCAAGCAATCAGAATCTCAAAAAGCAGGAGTGAACCTTCGAGAAACCATTGTATCTATTCCTAACATATTAGGAGGCTAGAAGTCAAAAGACACAAACGAGTACCCCTCAACAATCCAAAGAGTGGGGTAGTCACAATCCTTTCAAAAATATCAAAATGACTTAGGATCACACGACCTGTTCAAAATGATGAAAAATGAATGAAAAGAAAAGTTTACTAAGTCAAAACCTGTGAAGGAGACTTAAGCAAAATTAAGACATCCTGCTGGACTTCAAAGTCAAAATTCAAAAGACTTCGTCCGGGAAAAAGTTAGGGAATGAAAAATGCGAAAAGCAAAAACAAAATATTACAAAGAAATATCCAGTAAAGAACAAAGTCGTGTGATCAAACACCAAAAGGAAATAGGTGAGTGACTGCCATTTCCAAAGCCTCGATTGAGTTCTTGACCATATCAAAACCTTCTTGAGAGATGAGTGCTCGTATCAAGTTTAGCTGAATATAGGATTGGAGAACATCACGAAGAATGGGTGGGTACAAATAAACTTTGAGCCTTTATCCTTTGTTTCTTAAACCGTGAACCAAGCCACGATACAACCTTTAAAAGACCTAATTGAAGTAGGGTTTATTTTGAAAACATACTCGATGAGATGACGTCTCCTGACTCCTATGAGCTATGCTCAATTTGATGTTGGCTTTATAAATTAAATTTGTATCCTAACTAGTGATTTGGTCACAAGTTATTGTGATATCTTTTTCAACAAAAAAAAAAAGAAGAAAAAACTTCAAGACAAACATATATGTTGCGTTAACAGTTTCAGGATTAACATTTCACGCGTGTTGATTTTGCCTGATATATTAGAAAGTTTACATATAGACATCAATGATGAAACTTGAAGACCATGTTGGACAGGGGCAAGTAATTTCTAAGTTGTCTACTAATGCAAGTCTGACTTTCCCAGAAGTAAGTTTTGAAGACTCAGTTATACATAACACCGTCAATCTGGGCCAGTTACGTCGAGATTCGACAATCTCTCCAAGAGTTTGAAAATAGTGGGGTAATCGAACTCCCTGTTCTCTGTAAAATCCTCTTGGAAGGATTTTTTTTTCTTTCTCGTAAAGCATGTACTCTGGGGCATTTGAGAAATGAAGAGCACGTCATCCACTCACAACACCTATTGTCCAAAATGGCGACTACTTAGTTTCCACAACATTCTTCATGTCCCTGGTGAATTTTACTTCAGATGGCCATGATTCCTCTGATGGATCTCTATTTTAAGCGGTGATGATAAATGCAAGAAACCCCAGTGGAGGACCTGTTTGTTTCTCCAGTGATTTGCTCAACTACACCTTCCCGAATGAAGTGAATGTTATTTCCCTCTTCAGTAAATCTTTTACAACCCCAGTTTTCCCCAGCAAGGTGGATGTTTATTTCATCCCCACGAAGTTTCGACTCCGATATATTCAAGAGGAATTCTGAAGTCCTGAAGCAGGAGTGTGATCCTGTATCTAGTTCTCCATTTATTCCCAATGGTGCTTCTATCTTCAAAGATTGGTCGAGATGTTTATCTCGAGATGATTATTTCATCTCCATCACCTCTTTCCGTCTGTTTTGTCAGCATAGGCATACGCATAGCATATAAGTAGACAGCATGGCATATGCATTTGTTTGCATTCTTTGTGTTCTGTCGCTTTGGCTGTAGTTATCCCTAGGTGTTGGGTACGTCTTATCCTTTCAATTAGATTTGTCGACCTAGGCAGAAAAAACACACAATGTTTCATTTTTCCCCACAGAGTTCGATCCTCGTGGAAGACGGTTATTTTAGTACAATTCCATTTAAGTTCACACCTCAATGGTCAAGTCTTGCTTGACAGTTTCTTTTCGGCTACTTCCCGAATCGAACTTCGGTCTTTTGGCAATCACATCATGGACGTCTCCAACCTTTGAACATGGATTAAGAGTGCATTTATTTTTGTACCCTACTCCCCAGGAAGAGTATTCATGAAGACATACATTTCTTCAACAAATTTTTCTCAAGCATCTACATCTATCTCTTTATTTGAGCAACTCGTTTTGATCAGGATCTTATTCAAAACGACGCACAACAGTTCTACAAGACAGATCATTTACCCTCCGTTGGGTCCTTCAACATTATTGATTCATCAAAGAAGACGGTTAAAAGACATCTCTCTTTATTTGAGAGCTCACAGAATATTTTACAACCACAACAGGATACTCTGCAGGAATTTCTTCCCCAGTGAGTTCATCACACAAGTTTACTTCCGTCAAGTGGCATCTCTCCAGAGAAGTTAAAGAAGTTTACCACAATAGTCTCCGTACTTGAGAAGACAGAGATTACAATTCAACCGGCTCACATATCTTCCGAAGATCCCCGGTGAAGCTACATCTACATTTACAATCACATTTACAAACTTACAACCACATCTACAGGGTTCTACAACGAACTACATCTACAGGGTTCTACAACGAACTACATCTACAGGGTTCTACAGCGAACTACATTTACAGTCTACCACGACATCTACAATCTACAAAATTACAACCCCCCTATGAAGGTGCTTTCACGAGTTTTCATCATTTCGGGAAGGGACCGAGACCAGCTCATGATTCCCATATCATGATGCTCGGGGAAGTTCTACATCAAGAAACTGAGACCAGCTCATAGCATCCAGACTATGACGCTCGGGGAAGTTCTACAGCAAAGACTGAGACCAGTTAGTGGTTCCCATACCACGATGCTCGGGGAAGTTTTACAACTACAACAACATTTACAATGACATCTACATTTACATCTACAAACTACAGCAATTCTACCGCCTACAAAATCTTGACATTTCGGGCAGAGACTGAGACCAGCTCATGGTACCCTTATCATGACGATCGAGGAAGTTATACATTTTACTATTTCAAGTTGAGTTCCAAAAGAAAAAGATATACAAAAAAAAAACTGAATTATCAATTCGATCAGAGAATTCACTTTGGATATTACAGTCATCTGGATTGCTCCGTGGTGATAACAAGTTATCCTTCGATTACAAGTTTCTCACTTGCTGCTAAAACACCACATTCTGGGCATATGTGCCGCTGTTACACTTTGGAGATTTCCCATTGATGGTCGTATCCTGTCCCCGTGGAGTCCCGCTTCGTTGGATCTGTTACTCATTTGTTTCTCGCATGTCATGTCTAGTTTGCTCCCATGTGACGCCATTAATCCACAAGACCCTCTTTGTCTTGCATTTCATATCATTGCATATCATTTGCATTCGGTGGCTTCTTATGGCCACAAATTCGTACAATGTTTGTATTTAAGTCCCTCCTATCTCGTCGAGACGAAGATTTTAATCTCCATATCTCCTAATAGAAGCAACTTAAATAGGGGCATCTGTTGCACCCTAATTTTTGACCTTAAGATCCCACCTCCTTGCTGTTGAAACCACTATAGTTCAAGTAATACCCCAAAATTTTACCCTTATATTTAGCCGATTCATATCGCATAGCATCTCATATTTTTGCATCAACTAACCACTAACGGTCCACATAGTCTGTTTGTTTCGCAGGAAGTGCATCTGAGGCGTTTTGGTCATTTCAAGCAGAGTTTGTAATGTTGGGATAAATAAGACGTTATTTCCGAAGCATTTGTTTACATGGATTGATTATGTCAAGGGCATTTGACGAGCAGTTTATGAGTTGAGATTATTTTGAAAATAAGGGAATGCTGTTAAGCGTGGTTTGAGAGGGAACGTGATCAAAGGGATTTCAGTTTGAATTTTGTTTATGTTACGGGTTATCGTTTATTTGGTCAAGGCAAAGGAGAGGTTAAGTTTTTGTGAGCTTTTATTCATGAATGTTCATAAGCTACAAATCAAAGTTGAATTTAAATAATTTATGGATGATTATTCATGGATATTTAAATTCATAATTGAGAAGATAGAAATGAATATTTACTGGATTTTATTTCATAAACATCTAGAATTACAAGTTGAAATGGAAGTAATTTTTGGATTTTATTCATGATGATCTTTCATTTACAAAAGGATTATACATTTACAATGAGTATCTATTCTAGGTCCTAAAGTCCTAAAAGGAGAAAAAAACTACAAGTGTTCTTCATTGGTCCTCCCTTGAGTTCTTCACGCAATTCTTGATCACCTGAAAAAATAGAAAAAACAAAACAGAATGGAAAAGATGTTAGAAGTTTGTTTGACACTCTCAGAACATTGTCATCATCGAGTGCCAGGAGTGGCACGACCGAAGTCGCATCCTACCCCCGTTACCGATCCGCGCCATCGACGTCAGATCAAGAAATTTCTGTTTTTATCAATACAGGACAGCCGAGAAAGATGAAGAGAGATAAAGGAAGCTTTTCGAGCCGAAACGACTTGCGCAGATGTGGATTCAAAAAGGGACCATCAAGTAAATATAGCAGCCTATCAAGTAAATATGTGGCCTTTCTCGGAACGGTTTTGCAGCCAAAGGTAATTGGAAATACAAACTGAAAGTGCACAACATAAACAATCAGAGACAGCCATCAGGTAGGCTCAGTTTAGAAACATCACGACCCAATGTCATCATCAGGAAATGAAATTCGCAGCTGACGACAACATCCATCAGAAAAATCAGTTCACAAATCCAAATATCCCAGCCCTGAAACAATGACAAGAACCAAGCTGCATCAGAAAACCAGATATCAGTTCAAGAGGAATCGAATATTAGTTCAAGAAGAACCAGTTATCTGTTCTGAAAAACCCAGAGTCCTATCAGTAAAAATATGTATCAGCATCAAGGGACCGAATGACTCATGGCAACATCAAATTGGATAACCAAAAGTGAGTCCATAGAACGTCTACATCAGATGGATCAGAGAAAAAAAGTTAGTAACATTTCATAATCCAATTCATGAAATCCAGAACATCAAAACAAATCACATTTGCCTTAAAAATAAGGAACAGCCAATTCGTTTATGAGAACGGATCAAGACAAAACAAGTTCGCAAAACCATATCAGAAGAAAACAAAACAAGTTCACATTAGAAGAAAGCAGAACAAGTTCACAAATTGTATCTGAACGAAAAAACAAGTATCCAAATCCGAAATAAGTACAGTTCATCCAAAGCAATTTTAGTCCAAATCAACTGGATATCCACAACAGTCTGTTCGAATCCACATCTGCGAAAGGGTCAAAAGAGAAACAAATCAAATCCATTTGGAATTTAAAAAAACAGATGCCCATATCTGTGAAGAAAATCCAAACAAGATCCAATTGAAGTCAAAATACAGCCGTGTGAAATCCAAAAGGGAAAGAATCCCAAATCAATCCAAAACGGATTCAATCAAATAATTTTAAGATGAAATCAAATCAATTTCGAAAAAGGAAATCCCAATCAGAATGAAAAGAGATATGTTCCGAAAACCCAACAAAATCAAATTAAATCGAAGCCCTCAAAAGCAATCTGGAAATAGTAACGCAAATCCAACCAAAACCCACAAGATCACTAAAAAATCAGAGGGTATAAAAGAAAGATACAACCTGTGCGAAAAACGCTAGAAGGGGGACGACCGCGAAAGAGAAGTTCGAATTCATCGGAACTCATCAAAGCCCATACGTAATCAGTCGAGGGGAGTCCACCAGCACCGCCTAATACACGACGAGCAAACTCACTCTGAGCTCAGATTACCATCATCATCGCCCTTCAATTTCTCATCAAAGCCCCACCGTAAATGTAAGACACTGTGCGTTTCATCTCATGTATTTGTTTCTGTTTCAGGCGAAAGAAAGGTATCAAAGAGGACCGGAAAAGAGCATCGCGAAAGAGGGAATCGAGAAGGAGAAAGATGATAAAGGAACGTGAGTACCGCCGCGGAAGCAAGAGGGTTCTCAAACCCTAAATTATTTGTTCTTGCGTTTTGGTTTGGGGCGGACCGGGTTGGGTCCGGATATAACTACCGACCCAACCCCTTTTTTCTGGTTTTGTTATTTTATTTTATGTGAATTATTATTATTATTAATTTATTAAAACTTGTTATATTGTTAAAATCTGTTTTTCATAAAAAAAAAGTAATAAACACCATCAAAACCTTTTTTTAATTAATAACATTTGACTTTGAAAACCTTTAATCTTTTATTAACCTAAAGTCTTTTTTAAAAAAGAATACTAACTAAAATTTCTTTAAAAAATAATAATAAACTAACACATTTTTAGTTGTTAAAATTTAAACTCTTTTAAAAATAAAACCTTTCTTTAGATAATAAAATTAAAACGGTTTTTTTTCAAAGAAAATCAAATTTAAATTTTTTATTAATTCCTTTTTAACTTAAATCAAAAAACTTGTTCTTATATAAAAAATAAGCAACAAAAGTCTCAAATTTGGCATATTTTCTCTTCACTGTTTCATAGTTCATTTGGTTGTCGTCTGACCGTGCCTACTAACGCGTGTGTTCATTTTTG
Source organism: Lathyrus sativus (assembly GCA_963859935.3). Taxonomy (NCBI): domain Eukaryota; kingdom Viridiplantae; phylum Streptophyta; class Magnoliopsida; order Fabales; family Fabaceae; genus Lathyrus; species Lathyrus sativus. Next base: position 707,887,508 of record OZ012735.1, on the reverse strand, counting down.
CAGCTTATGTTTACTGTTATTACGTGGTGTTTTTATTTAAGTTTCATTATTATTGTAACTGCTTCTCGTTTGTAACCTCGCGAACAAATTATCGCGTTATCTTTTCCGCATTTTTACTTTCCGTTGTTTGTATGGTTTAAAATCTTCTCGCATTCTTATTTTACCATTAATCTATCTCCTCCGGAGGAATAGGTCTAGCCATTTGGCCGCCGCACCAATAGTCCTCAAAACTTCAAACCTTTTCAAACCCTAATTTTCACCAATGTCTCGCCGCAGACAAAATTACAAAATTACCCCTAGCTTTAGGTCAAAGAGTCGCCGCACTCATTTTAGGGTTTCCCGCCGTGGAATCCCTAACCTAACCCTAATTCACTTAACAATTTACAACGTAGATATTGGAGTTTCTACACTCCGCGCAAGCGTGTCCCTAAGATGCGTTTATTCCCCTTGAGACCTCGACCACAGTCGAGAAGTCTCTAATCTCCCTTTTGAGGGGAACTACAGATACTCTGATTCCATTCCCGTCAGGATATGTAGGCACAAGATGCGATGTCTTGGCGAGTATACTTAGGACTAACCCCTTAGGTCTTTCTCTTTACCTTTAACCCTTAATATTATCCTTAAGCAAATAACTTGGCAATAAACAACATAAAACAAGAGGTTCTTGTAGAGTACTACAGAAACTTAGGATGCTAGTACCTTCCCTAAGTTTAACCAACCCCCGAACCTTAGATCTCTCCCCGCGTTGTGTTTACAATGCAAAATAGGTTTTCCTTCCTTTAACCTTTCCTTTGGATAAATCAAAGACGGTTGCAAATGAATAAGATTCAAACTAATCAATAGTTTGGTATCCAAATTTCACCGCGACAGATCCTATCCCATAGGAAGGACCTTTTCTTCACAACATAGGAAAACAATTCAAACAACTCAACAACAAATATTTAAACACATTAGAGAAAGATATTAATCATCCTAAGCAAGATAGAACTTCCACCCCACATCAATATAATCAATATGTAGGGACTTTTCCTTAAGAGAGATAGAGGTGTACTCGTCGATCAATATCCGAGTACTTGAGCACTTCTCTTAAGACGATGCAAAGACTATTTTCCTACAATTTATGGCGGTTAAATCTCTCTTAAAATGATAACTCGTCTTTTCTTCTAAACTCAATCAATCAACTACCCTAAACCCGTAGGAACTTTGACCACAGTCAAAGAACTCCTCAAACCCTTTAGGGGAACTACAAATACTCTGATTCCACTCCCGTAAGGATATGTAGGCATAAGATGCGATATCTTATCGAGTATACTTAGATATAAACCACTAGGTCTTTTATCCCTTAAGCAGATAAACACTTAGCAATAAACGACATAAAACAAGAGGTTCCTGTAGAGTACTACAGAAACTTAGGATGCTAGCACCTTCCCTAAGTTTAACCGACCCCCGAACCTAAAACTCTCTAGCTTGCATTTGCATTGCATTGTGGGTATTTCGATCTTTATCCCTTCCTTTGGATAGATCAAAGTTCGGTTGCAAATGAATAAGATTCAAACTAATCAATAGTTTGGTATCCAAATTTCACCGCGACACTCTCAAAGCATCAAAAGAACCTTTTCCGAAGCACAAGAAAACCAACCTTAAGCTTCAACTAAGGAACAAGACAAATAAGCATGAACTTTATAAGTCCATGCATTATAAATGCATACAGTAGAAGCCTCGCACATAACTCAGAACACAAGAGAAGACTCACATAAACCCAGCCACAAGACACAACAGACACAATATTAGAACATCGGACAAGACATCTTGCACATACTACATCAGAAGTAGCAGTAGGAACAGAGAGACACGTGATCCATATTACAGATATTCATGCTCCCACAAAATGGAAATATAGGAAGCAATAACATTAGACTACACATACAACCCTTTTTCTTCCCCTTTTTAGCCAAAAATTGACAAAAATATAGTAAAAGGAAACTAACACATAGATAATCAAAAGAAGACACGCCACTGAATCAAAGACACGCGATCCAAGACTGACTCTACTGAAGAAACAAAAAAAAACTTACCCAAGGGAACAAATAAGACGCAAAACAGAAACACACCAGCCATAACAGAGAAGAAACTCCTTAAATAACCTTCCTAGCATCAACATTTTGGAAGATTTACTGATGTTAAGACCTAGCTTGAGAGGATGGTGAGGAAGTAAGGCCTTTAAATACACAGAGATTTACCTAGTCTATAACGACCCTTGCTAGTAACGACACTCTAGTAAATGAGAGCATTCTTGAAAGAAAATAAAATCATTCTTAGTAATCATGCACATATGAGAGAGTCATTATATGTTCCTCTTTCTTTACTCCAAGGTTTTGACCATGACATTCCCATATCATTGAAACTGCTATCCTTGGACACACATGCAAAAAAATGTTTTTCAGGCCTTCTCAAAACCAGTGATGCCTAGTCAACCTATCCTTATCATGCTGACCAAAGAGAATCTCTTGATAATTCTGACTGAAGCAGCGTGTCATGATACAGTGTCCTGACATTCTGATTAACATTGTAGTCTTCTCTAGTTGGAGCACTAAACAACTTCTGCAACACACTTAGTACATAAATAACCATTTATTCTTGTCGATCCAACAAACATCATTGATGCTCAAGAAGAAACTGCCTAAACAGATCAAAGTAGAAACATTATTCTGCATCATATGAAAACAACTGAATTTCATGGCTAATGAATTCACCAAGGCTCAGCTGGAAACCTAAACACAATGTCAAGACATCATGTTTGACATCTCACATCAATAACAGAACCTCATTTGAGGTCCACAACCTTTTGCATAAAGAAATAAATTCTCACAAAAAACAAACTACATTGTTTCTTGAGACATTCCCATAAATCATGACCCATCCAAGAATGTATATCAGAGGTACACGCACAGCAGAAACTCAAATATTTAGAACCATTTCCAAGGCCAAAAAACACTTCAGGCAGTATAATGTCAAGACATCTTGTATGACATTATATCCTTACCAGAGGTACAATAACACATGCTGCATGCAAGCTTCATTCAGGATGCAATAATGCAGCTACATATTAGACAGGTACACAATTCCCCTGGTCACACATAATTAGTACTCCCCTTGAAGGGGAAAACCCAAACCTCAGATCAAACACATGAACATCTTCATGCTCATACAAGCACTACAGTAGCTCCACCCTTAGCTAAGAGATATCAGACATCCCTTAACACTTCAAGTAGACAAGATATCATGCACATTTAATTTGACATCAAGCACCAAATCACAACAGTAGTGGAACATTTTCTCAAGTTCTCTTCTTCACAATATCCCTCAGAGGTACATGCAGCCGAAGAGGCCATAACTTCACAGATAGAGATACAAGTATTTGGCCTGACAACCTTTTTTTGTCCACCACAACATAAACTAGCACACATGGATCCTTCACCATGACAGGCAGTTATATACACACCACAAACCACCTCAGATATGGCCAGAGCTTTACATCATACTCTACCACGATCAGACATTTCAATTCTAAATGTAATGGTGAGCAACAAACTTCACACAATGAACTTTAAATTAACACCTGATCTAAAGTCTTGTGCCAATTCATAGGCTTCTTTCTTACATGTTTCTTAATCAGACCTATCACTATCTTATTTGTTGCTTCGACATGACCATTAGCCTGAGCGTAATAAGGCGTGGAAGTCAACAATGTGAAACGCATTTCCTTAGCGAAACCTTGCATCTTTCGACCAGTAAAAACTGATCCTGGATATGTTATTATGGTTTTTTGGGGTTCCAAATCTATAGATAATGTGTTGTTTGATGAATTCAATTACATCTTCTCGGTCGACATTTGGAAAAGGTATGGCTTCGATCCATTTTGTAAAATAATTGATACCTACCAAAATGTACCTTTGATTTTTGAATGTTGCTGGCCGGATTTCTCCAACCAAATCCAAAGCCCAACCCCTAAAGGGTCATGTTGCACCCTAAAATTTGCTCAACCTTATTCACTTGGTTTATGTTTCAATATCATTAGCATTTGCATATAGAGTCATGTACATAGACTAATCATCTGCATAGCATAAGCATAGCAAGTCATTCAACAGGGGACCAATCATTATTCTCATCTCTAGAGGCCTATCAAGAGGTTATCATCCTAATTCCATCTCATTCAAGTCATCAGAAAAGAATTTGAGAGCAGAGAGTTCAGCAGATCAAGCCTTGAGTCTGTCTCCTATCTGAGGGTGTCTGAGGATCAACAAGGGAATCATGAGTTGAGAATTGAGAGCATGGGGAGTATCTAGACATCATGAGAGGTTTAGAAAGTCATTTGGGGAAGAAAACAAGTTGTTGAGGTGATCACAAGAATTGCAGTTGAAGACAGTCAACTAGGGTTTCATCTGGGTCAACCCTAGGTCAACCCTAGGTCAATTGACTGATTGAAAGGCATTAAGGGCTATTGGAGAGATGCGGGGTTCATCATTTGACATGGAGAATAAGGATATGTTGTTGTTCTAAGAAGAATTCAAGAGAAATCAAGGAGAGGAGGAGTTTCTAAATTAGGGTTTCTCTGTAAAATCCCCTAGTTTAGGTCAAATTTCCAAGCAAAATAAGTCAAAATGCAAGCTTCAAATGGATCCTTGGCCAACATGAAACTTGTAGAGGATCTCAAGACCTTTAATTTGAGTGGTGGAAGACATCAAGGAGATTTATAGAACTCAAGTTATGGTCCTTGCAAGTTACAGGTCATCTGAGGTATCTGAAATTTTGTCTGTGAAAGTGACTTGACTTCCAAGCTATTTTTAACCCTCAAGGAGATTTCAAATGAATTTTTGGTCAACATAAGAATTGTTCCTAATTGTCTTAGCTTTCTAGAATGGTATAGTATGCCTTCATATGATGTGTGGAACTCAACTTATGGTCTTGGCAAGCAAAGGGTATTTTGGTCATTTGTGAATTACAGGTCATTTTAACCTATGTCCAAAACTCATACAAGGAGGCCTCAAATGAAAAAACTTACAACATCAAACTTGCTCCAAATGACATTTTGAGTCTAGAAAAGTGACCATGAGAGATTAGAAATGTCCATAGCACAAGGTTTCAAAATTGGTGAATTTAATGAAGAAAAATGGCTTAAAAAATGGTATTTTTCATATCTTGGCCAAATGATGCAAAATTATAGGTCATTTTGAATGGAAAAGGCATTTTAAAGACATTGGCTAAAGTGGAATTTTGAGTTTAGGTCACAATTTGTGAGTTATCCATGGTTGCTTGAATTGAAAGTAACATAATCCAAATTGAAAGGGAAAAGTGTGAAGGAAATTTCTCCAATGTTCTAGGAGGTTCCTATATCACCTATATATTCATGCAAGCTGAATCATGCAAGGGTTGGTGCTACCACTTAGTTCAAAACCTCCATTTTCACTCATTTTTCATTCTTGCATAAGCCTCTCAAATTCCCTCAATCTCTCACCAAACTTCAACATTCTTGATTTAACCTTCATCATCATCACACAAAGGTCAGAATCCACACATTTCTTTGGCAAATTGAGCAAGGAATTATGCTATTCATCATCATCATTCAAAGTGCAAGAACCTTGGAACTAGAAGATTCAAAGCTTTGGAGCCTCTCTGATTGCATACAGAATTCATCTCCAAGATCACTGATCAATTTCCCCTCCTTTCAAGCATTGGATCAAGTGTATTCCATAACTGTTTTCAGCATCATAACAGGTTGGTAACCTCATTCGAATTGCATAATTTAATGAGAATTTTAGGGAATTGTTAGTATAGACTGGTTAGGATAAGTGAGATGATTGATTTTGATAAGTTTGAGCAAGTTTCATGGACATTGATCATGGTGCACCAATTCTGGTGAAGCTTAGAATGTTAAAAATCGTGAGAGATAATCTTGGAGTGAGTGCTTAAAATGATCAGGGTGAGTTGTAGGTTAGTTTAGGATGAGTTCCAGAGAGAATTGAGAGGATCAATATCAGGTGGAGAATGATTGATCAGACCTGTTGCACCTATCGAATTGCATTATTGATTGAGTTTTAGAAGAAGATAATGGCATGGCTGTGTAGAGGGAAGAGAATGGAGTGTTTTTGGTTTTTACAGTGAGAGCTTTCATGGAGGATTGAGGGAGAACAGGGAGGTGGAAAGTTCATGCACGATGGTGAAGTTGCAGAAACCCTAGGGTTTCTAAGGTTGAAGATGAAGCCAGAGCCACACGATCCAGGGTTTGACTTGGACTTGGGATGTAATCTAATGGTTGTGGTTTAAAGTTCAAAACGGAGGGAAGCTTCAGAAATGAAACGCAACGTTTCATTAAGTGGAGGGGATTGGGCTCAGAGCGCTATCTACACCCCCCCATGTTAATAAGCCCAATGCATTGAACGCGTTTTTCTTGCTCTTCTCACCCCTCCCTCTTATTTCTTCATATTTTCTTTTTATTTCTTTATATTTTTCATGCATCTTCTAAAATTCATAATAAATAGCAAAATCATCATTTTTAATTCATTCTTTTTGCATTATTTTCTTTAGGATGTCTAGAAAATTATAAAAAATAAAAATTGCATTTTATTTTTAATTTGATATTTTTCCCATATTTTCTAAATAAATGACATTTTAAATGGTTCCATTTCATACTTGATTTTATTAATTTTTGTTCTATTAGATACTTTCATATTTTTCATCCATTCTTTTTAGGTTGTTTAGGTTAGGCATTGAACTTGTAGATTCAATTTAGGTCCCATTTTTAGAAATTAAATTTAGATGCTTAATGTAAGCTTGAACAACATGGATAAAATTAGGGTTTTAGGTGATGACTTAGGAGATTTGATTCTTTTCCCTTAGGACTTAGGGTTTGAATAGTTTAGTTATGGGACTATAGGGGCTATGGGTAGTTATTAGGTCCCCTTAGAAAAAGTCAGGCTTCCCCTACTGCTATTAATACTCTGTATATATCTGATTGACTGGTGTGGTGTGCCCTCTGGGGATTATTGCTTGCTTGCTTGGGTATTGGGGTTGTCTGGGGACTTGGGAGAGCTGAAGACTTGAGGAGATGAAGACCATTAGAGATCCAGAGATTGAAGAGCAATTGCCAGAGTTGAATAGGAGGTTATTGCTAGCAGCTGGTGAGGAGACTAGGGTTTAGGAGCTAAGTAGAGCTCTAGATTAGAAAGCTTGCTTCTCAAACATAGATGGCTTTGTTTGCCTCTATCCTTTCTCTATGATTCAAAGTCTCTTTCAAATATCCACCTCCTTCCTTTGGAAGGATCAGTGAATATATTTGAAAGATAGAACTTTTGAGAGGAGACTTTCTGTTTAATGTTAACAGTTGATGAACCACCCTTGGTAGGTAATTAACTGTCTAACATTCATTCACCTCATCTGGTTGACTGATGTTCATCCTAGCCTGAGACATGAAGAAAAGCCATTGCAGATGGAAGACAGATGATCAAAGCCCTTGCCTGAAGGTCATGAAGATGGAGATTAATACTTGTTGAAGCCTGCAACTGAGTGGAGATTACTTGAAGCCAGATGTTGATTCAGAGCTGCTGATGCTGTTTCTTTTGCTGTTGTATTTCATTGCTGATGTATTGATTGGTTTTCTGGACTGTATTGTTTGCTGTTTACCCTGTTGGGTTGAAAGTGAAGCCTGTTCACTTTTGCCTATTGTTTTCCAAGTTCGAGGTTGAGTGGGACTCCCTTGCCTCGCTTGTACTGTTGCATCCATGCATTTTACTGTTTTACTGTATATATTTGATATTGTTTCTGTTTCTGCCTATCCCTTAGGATCTCTGTTTCTCTCTGTGCAAGAGAGGAGCATGATAGACACTAGGTCTTAACCCATGCATGATAACATTAGGTTAGTTTGTTTCCCTTCGCAACCGTAGGTTAGAGTTCTGTCTCTTTCTTTCTCAAAACAAACAGAAAAATACATTAAGATTTCAAACACCATAAAAGACACTTCTTTCGTAAAAGAATGTGAACTCATCAAGACGTCATTTTTGTCCGCTTGGACCAGTAATCAGAAAAACCCTTTTTCAGAAGGAATAAAATCAATCAAGACAGACTTGTGTCTTCCGTGGCCCGAACTACGTTTGCTCTGATCTTTCATGCTGTATGAAAGTACGTAGGCATAGGATGCGATATCCTAGCGAGCAACCTTCCCCTCCTTTCCCGTAGGTAGGCGAACTACGTTGACTCTGATTTCTCGTTCCAGACGGGAATACGTAGGCATAAAGTGCGATACTTTGCCGAGTCACTTTCTTTTCTTTTAACCCTTAACCCTTAGTTTAGATAGAATAACAATCCATACCCGAAAACAAGCGTGGATCCCGTCGAGTACGACGGACGTGAGGGGTGCTAATACCTTCCCCTTGCGTAACCGACTCCCGAATCCAGGTTTTGGTTGCGACGACCATACCTTTCCCGTGTTGTGCGAGGTTTACTCTGAGCGTTTCCTTTCCCTCCCGTGGGATAAATAACGCACGGTGGCGACTCTTCTGTTCAGCCGGCGCCAATTTTCGCAGTAGCGACAGCTGGCGACTCTGCTGGGGATCCAACGTCCCCTGGCTGCTAAGGACTGCGATAGTGCTTATGCATTTGGGATCCAACGTCCCTTAAGAGAGTCAATCCTAACGCTTGTTTTCCCGTCGAGGATTTTGTATGGATTTATATTTCTGACCTTTATTTTCAGCATTATATATATTGTTTATTATTGCTGTATTGGGGTGTGACGGGTGTTCTGATATTGAGTGAGAAGCCGGACCTGGGCTCGAGTGCACCTAGAATTAGAGTAGAAAGTAGTGGGCGCGTGCCGGCTTTGCTTGCATTAGTGTCTCATGAAATCTACACTCGGACGAGGTTCTTCTGGTTGGCTTCTTTTTCTACCCTTTGGGTCGAAGGGGTTGTTGGTCAGCTGAATTGTCGACTCCGGGAACCGATCATTTGGAAGTTGGCTAAGTGAGGCCTCTTCAGGATTTGATGATGCCACTCCTTCTGGGAATCGTATCATCAACCCTGAAAGTCTGTGACGCCGACGACCGCATAGGATGCCATACCTTTATCAGTTACTAGGACATCCACCTGTGAGAGGGTTTGGGGTTATGCAGGTAACTAGACCTTTAGACTACCGGTTATTTCTTGATCAGAGATCCTGGGTATTTATGGAGAGTTAGGAGGTCTGTCAGAGACCATTTGGAGATGTGTTCTGAGGTCTGTCAGAGACCAGTTGGAGAGTTCTGAGGTCTGTCAGAGACCAATTGGAGATATGATTTGAGGTTTACCAGAGACCAATGGGAGTTATGGTTTGAGGTCTGTCAGAGACCAGTATTGGAGCTTTGTTTTAGGTCTATCTGAGACCAGGGTTTGATGACTTCTGGATGGTCTATCTGAGACCTTTCTTGATTGGGTTCAGGCTATTCAGCTACAGCTTTGGTCCCTGTTGCATGTTACTTGTATTGCATTGCCTGCATATCCATCGTCACTTGCATTTTACTAACGTGTGTCTGTGCTGCAGGTGCATTTGCATATTCCCCGGTTCTAGTACCCAGACTTCTGAGTATTGATTATGGCTAGTTTGAGGAAGACAGTTGTGTATAAGCTGCCTTCACCTGATATTACTTCTTTGCTTGGTCTGATATCTCTTGCCGATGAGGAGGTTAGGAGAAGCTTCAGAATGAGTCATGGGAGATTACTGAGATTAGTCTGCAAGCCCACTGCCGATGAGATGAACGGGCTATACACCTTGATGCAGTTTTATGACCCCGCATTGAGATGCTTTACTTTTGCTGACTTCATTCTAGGACCTACCATTGAGGAGTATGTGGAGTTTACTGAGCTTCCCGTGCAGAACAAGGTTCCCTTTATCCACTCTGCTGCTGAGCCCAAGCTGGAGGACTTAGCCAAAGCCTTGCATATGAATGCTGCTGAGTTGTTAGTGACTTCTTGGCTCGGGGTTCCCGGTTTCCCTCTGGATTTTCTGGTTGGCAAAGCTCAAGAGTACGCCAAGAACGGTTGTTGGGTGGTTTTCAATGCTATTTTGGCTTTATGCATTTATGGAATCGTGCTGTTTCCTAACTTGCCCAACTTTGTAGATCTGGACGCTTTCTATCTGTTTGCTGCAGGCAACCCGGTGCCAACGTTGATCGGAGACTTCTACCACTCATTGCACTACAAGAACGAAAACCGAAGGGGAAAAGTTGTTTACTGCTGTACTCCTCTATTGAATATGTGGTTCAAAAGTCATCTCCCCATGAAGGGACCATTTGTAGACAGTGCAACCTCAGCCAGTTGGTCAGAGCGCCTGATGAGGCTATATTCCGAAGACGTTGTGTGGTTTGATCGAGACCTGTTGGGATCTGAGCTCATCTTCAGTTGTTCTGGGTACCCTAATGTGCCGCTGATAGGAAGAAAGGGGTGTATCAATTACAACCCTTCTCTATTCATTCGTCAGTTTGGATATGCGCTGAAGAATCCACCTCAGGAGAAAGAAGTACAGGAATCTCTGTACTTCACAGGTGACGTAAAGGGGGAGTTACTAGCCAAGTTGCAACATGCCTGGACGCGTATTAACCGCAGAGGGAAGCCGTTGTTAGGAAAGAATGACTGTCAGGCCTATGCACCTTACAGGGTTTGGATCCAGGAGAGAGCAAGTCGGTTGCGGATGCCATTCCCAGATGTACCAATCCTTGTTCCTATTCCGGTAGCAGAGCCAACCACTGTTTCTCGGGAAGCCTACGAGCAAGTTGTGAAAGAAAAAGAAGCCTTGATGAAGATCAATGAAGGGTTAGAGCAAGAGTTAGCCCAGGTACGCAGTGAGAAAAACAAGGCCGTGTATGCTTTCCAACAGCAGATTGAGCTAATGAACAGATTAGGGGCTGAGTTGACTGAGGAGAGGAAGAAGCGCGAACGTCTGGGGCAAGAGTTCAGAAGCTCCCATGACATGCTGGAAGCCAAAAAGAAGGCGCTCGACGCAGCACACCGAGAAATCTCCTCTTGCAATAAGACTTGGAATGCTACTCTCACCAACAATAAGATGAGAGAAGATAAGCTGAAGCAACAAATCTCCGACCTCGAAGAGAAGTTGAAGTCTAGCATCAAGAAGTGCGAGGAAGAAGTGATGACCCGGTACAGTGTCCAGCATGCACTGAACAAAGCAATCAAATCCAGAGATGAAGCGGTGTCTCAGAAGCGAAAGCTAGAAGATTGCTTCGGAGAAGCAACATGGGAAGAAACTGCTGAAGACGTGCGCCGTGTTCTTAAGAAGAGAAACCAACTTGTTGAAGGGCTGCTTGATCGACCAAGTCATCCAGAGACCAAGAAGTTGATAGAAGAGTACCAGACTTTTGGGAGGATTTGATCATTTCATGTAGTAACTTGTAGTAACTTGTATGCTTTATTTGCATAAGTGCTGACCATCACCAGGATTGTTGGTTGAGGTCATGCCTTCTTATCGTACTCTCAGCGACATTGTATTCTGGTTTTCTCAGCAATATATGAGGCTTTCTATGATTCAGCTCCGATATTCCTATTGTCAACACTGTCACTGCACTGGCACCTTCACACTAGAACTGGGGGAATGAATTTCCCTAATGCACAGACACATTGCATTGCATTCATATTCATATTGCATTACAGGTAATCTTTGAATAGTGTCTTATTTCCTGCTCTGTAACAGGTGCTTTACAGGATTGCAGACCAGCACCCGCACCGCTATTCTACCCGCACCAACTGTCGAAGAATCATGGATCAAATGCAGAACGAGATGCAAGATGTGCGTGAGAAGCTCGCTCTCTTTATGCAGACCATGGAAGCTATTGCGAAAGGACAGGAGAATTTGCAGGCCATGGTCCAACCTCTGTTGGCTCGAAACGCTGGTCATGGTAACGAGGATCATCAGTCTGTACGGGTCGATACTGTTCATGGAGACGGTACTCCCACGCCGGTGGCTCCACCTGTAATCAATACACCTGCTGCTAATGTCAACAATGCTACCGCTGCTGCAAATGGTAACGTCGGAGTTGGAAATGAGACTGCTGTCCATAATGTCGGGCTGGGTGATGTCAATTTGGGTGATAATCTAGGCGGCAACGGCTTTGTCAATACTGGATTCGGATTCAACGATCAGGGATTCGATAACGCTGGGAAATATGGCTTTAATGCTCAAGGCTTTGGGCAGGATGGTTATGGTGTGACCAACCAGGGTTACGGAGGCTTTGGAAACGGAAACGGTACTGGATTTATGGCTTTTGGTCCTGCTGGAGGTGTTCAAGGGTACGGCAACAGAGGCCGAGGTCCGGGGATGAATCAGATCAGAGCTGGACGTAATAATGGACATGATGGGTATGGGGCTGGAAATGGTATGTGGCAAGAAGATCAGCAGGAGGACGCCTTCTCCGGAGGAGGTTTCGAAGGGCCGATGGATGATTCCCAGAAGATTAGAATGCTGGAGGAGCAGATGAGGGGAGTCCTAAACCAAAGCGCTGTGGGTTTGGACATGGCCACAATGGGGCTGGTACCTGGCTTGAGGGTGCCAATTAAATTCAAAGCTCCTGCGTTTGATAAGTATAAAGGAGACACATGTCCAAAAGTGCATGTACGAGCTTATTACAGAAAGATGTCTGCATACTCAACTGACGAAAGAATGCTAATGCATTTCTTTCAGGATAGTCTGTCGGGCCCTTCCCTAGAGTGGTACATGGGGTTGGAGCCAACTGATATCAAGACATGGAAGCAATTAGCAGAGGCATTTGTAGCTCACTACAAGTATAATAGCGATTTGGCACCCAATCGGGTCCAGTTGGCGGGACTGTCGCAGAAGAAGGGGGAGAGCTTTAAAGAGTACGCACAAAGGTGGCGCGATATGGCTGCCAGGGTCCATCCTCCTGTAGAAGATAAGGAGATGAATGACATGTTTGTCGGCACATTCACAGGTCTGTTTCATGACATGTTGTTTCACACATCTCTAGCCAGTTTTTCAGACCTGATTCTGATGGGAGAAAAGATTGAACGTAATATTAAGCAAGGAAAGTTCCAAGCCGAGGAATCAACTGCATCTGGCAGTAATAGGAAAGCTTATGGGGGGCGCCGTCAGGGCGAGGCAAGCGCAGTATTTGGAGGCCGAGGCCGGGGCCGAGGCAGGGGACGAGGTCAATATCGTCAGCCGCAGCAGGTAGCGAGTGTTACTATCCCGTATCAACAGCAACCACTCCAGCAACAACCGGTTCAGCAGCAGCCAATGCAACAGCAGCAGCAGCCTCAGCAGGGGGCACAGCAAGCTCAGCGAAGATTCCAGGGTAGTAAACCAAGAAGAGTGTTTGAGAAGCCTCCCTCAACCTACGCTGATTTACTGCAGACATTGTTGGGATTAAACCTGGTAGAGAAAAGAACTCTGGCACCAATAACGGGAGCTCCCCCGTTTGGCTACGATGCAAGCAGGCACTGTGAGTTTCATTCTGGGGCCCCGGGCCACGATATAGAAGGTTGTCATGCTTTTAAGCATGTTGTGCAGGATCTTTTGGACAATAAGACTATCAATTTCGGAACGGCGGGTCCGAATATAGTGCAGAAACCCATGCCTAATCATGGGGCTAACGCTGTTCTGACTGAGGAAAGGTTGAATCTGATTGTGAATGTTGAAGATTTAAAGACGCCGCTGAGCGAGATAAAGAGCCGACTGTTACAAGGAGGTGTTTACCCAGGATGTAACGAGTATTGCTTAGACTGTTGGACCCTAGCTGGAGGGTGTGAGGATTTGAAGAAAGGCATTCAGGCTTTAATTGATGAGGGCATATTGCAGTTTGACCGAGCGGCAACCGAAGAGTCTGCAGGGGCAGTAGTGGATAATCGGAGTGATGTGGCCACGGTAACGATTCCTCGGAAGACGATCACTATTGCAGCACCAGCTCAGCGACCACCGATTACTATAACTAAGGCCGGGCCAATCCCGTACGAGAACACGAAAGCAGTCCCATGGTCATATGGGTTGGAAGTATATTGTGACGGGATAAAAATTGATGTTAACAAGCAGCCAGCGGAGACTGTGGATAATGTTGTTGGTTCAGGAGGCATGACAAGGAGTGGCAGGATCTTTATATCTCCTGAAGTGGAGGCTGAAAGACTAGCGAAAGGAAAAGGGAAAGCGGTTGAGAACGTCCCAGCGCGAGCAAGTGACAAAGAATAGGCATCGAAAGACGTAGAAGAATTCATGCGTCTGATTCGAAAAAGTGATTATAAGATTGTGGAGCATCTGCAGCAGACGCCGTCCAAAATATTTATCCTGTCATTGCTGTTGTGTTCGGAGGCTCACAGAAATGCTTTGCTGAAAGTCCTGGATACTTCTTTTGTACCCCAAGACGTCTCCGTAAATCAGCTAGAAGGAGTGTTGGCACATGTGAATGCAGGCCACAGTCTGGGATTTACTGATTTTGACTTGACTCCGAAAGGGAGAGATCATAATATGGCACTACACGTATCTGTTGAGTGTAGAGGATCAGTAATGTCACACGTCTTGGTTGACACCGGGTCATCTTTGAATGTGCTGCCCAAGAAGGCGATGATGAAGTTGGATGTTAGGGGAATCTTGTGCACACCCAGCGACTTGGTAGTCAGAGCGTTTGACGGCACGCGGAGAACAGTCTTTGGATCGATTACGTTGCCTCTGCAGGTGGGGCCGGAAGTGTTTGCAACGGATTTTTATATCATGGATATACAGCCTGCGTACAGCTGCTTGCTTGGAAGACCCTGGATTCATGGAGCAGGGGCAGTCACGTCCACCCTGCACCAGAAGTTAAAATATATGGTTGGAGACAGCGTAGTCACCGTGTGCGGAGAGGAGGACATCCTGGTCAGCCATCTGTCGTCATTTAAATATGTGGAGGTCGACGGAGAAATCCACGAAACACCCTGCCAGGCATTTGAAGGTTTGCGCATCAAGGACAAAGGTCCCGGGCCGAGCAAAGCGTCGGAGATAGCCGTCTCATCGTATAAGGAAGCTCAAGCCCTAGTAGAAGCAGGAGAAGCAAAAGGCTGGGGCAAAGTGCTGGACATTCCTGTGAAGATGGACCGGTTCGGGCTGGGATACCAACCGTCGTCATCAACTCCTTCCGTGGGGGCACCCCGTTTCAGAAAGCCAATCACCATCCTTGCCAATGGAGTATGTCATGAGACTGTCAATGCTGCTTCGGAGTCTGATGAAGGAGACAGCGACTGTGATATGGATGCCTGGATTCAGCCAAGCACGCCAGGACAAGGGCTGTGCAACTGGTCTATTCAGGAGCTTGTTCCTGTGACTTTTAAACAGTAATGCTTTGCTTTATTAATTGTTGAATAATCTGATGTCTTGCCCGGGGCATCGGGATTTGCTTAGGGCTGTGTTGTTATGAACATTGCGTGTTAATCATTAAATAAACGGCGTTTTTTCATGTGCAAATACTGTAATCCCTGTCTTTCTTGTTTTATATTTTTCAACAAAATGGCAACGTGGTTGTTCGCTTTATACGCATTTTGAAGCACTTAACCATTCTTTTGCAGGGTAACATTTTCAGATGACATCTTTGAACCACCTATGACTCGTCCCGACTTCGAGCACCCGGTATTCCAGGCCGAAGAAGAGGTTGTCGAAGATAGCGACGTTCCTGAAGAACTGTCTTGGTTAGTGAAGCAAGAGGAAAGAGCCATTCTGCCTCACGATGAGGTCATCGAAATTATCAACTTGGGGTCGGAAGGGGTTGAGAAGAATGTTCGTATCGGAGCCGCACTACAGAGTGATATCAAGCGAAGACTGGTTGAAATGCTCCAAGGGTATAGTGATGTATTCGCTTGGTCGTATGAAGATATGCCAGGGCTCGATACAGACATGGTTGTGCATCGCCTGCCACTGAAAGAAGATTGCCCGCCGGTCAAACAAAAGCTTCGCAGAACTCGACCAGATATGGCAATGAAGATCAAGGAGGAAGTCCAAAAACAGTGGGACGCTGGTTTCCTGGCTGTGACGAAGTATCCTTCATGGGTTGCCAACATCGTACCAGTGCCCAAGAAAGATGGCAAGGTTCGAATGTGCGTGGATTATAGAGATTTGAATAAAGCAAGCCCAAAAGACGATTTTCCACTTCCTCACATTGACGTGTTAGTTGATAATACTGCTCAATACTCCGTATTCTCCTTCATGGATGGCTTTTCAGGCTATAATCAGATTAAAATGGCGCCAGAGGATATGGAGAAGACCACTTTCATAACGCCTTGGGGAACATTTTGCTACAAAGTGATGCCCTTTGGTTTGAAAAATGCTGGGGCAACATATCAGCGTGCGATGACGACTCTTTTCCATGATATGATGCATAAAGAGATCGAAGTTTATGTTGACGATATGATTGCCAAATCCCAGACGGAGGAAGAGCATCTGGTGAATCTGTTGAAGTTATTTAAAAGGCTTAGGAAGTTCAGGCTGAGGCTGAACCCTAACAAATGCACCTTCGGGGTGAGATCGGGTAAACTGCTGGGGTTTATCGTAAGCGAAAGAGGAATAGAGGTCGATCCTGCTAAAATAAAAGCAATTCAAGAAATGCCGACGCCTAAAACAGAGAAAGAGGTGCGCGGGTTTTTAGGGAGGTTGAACTACATCGCTCGGTTCATATCTCACCTAACGGCCACGTGTGAACCATTATTCAAGCTGTTGAAGAAAGATCAAGCTGTAACGTCGAACGAAAATTGTCAAAAGGCGTTCGATAAAATAAAGCAGTATTTGCAGGAGCCTCCTATTTTGATACCCCCAGTGGCAGGTAGACCCTTGATCATGTATTTGACGGTTCTTGAGGGAAGCATGGGTTGTGTTCTCGGTCAACACGACGAGACGGGAAGAAAGGAGCATGCGATCTATTACCTGAGTAAGAAATTTACAGACTATGAATCTCGGTATTCAATGCTGGAAAAAACGTGCTGCGCGCTAGCCTGGGCCGCCAAGCGTTTGAGGCAGTACATGCTGAATCATACAACCATGCTCATCTCGAAGATGGATCCTATCAAATATGTATTTGAAAAGCAGGCGTTGTCAGGTAGAATTGCCCGTTGGCAGATGGTCTTGACTGAATATGATATTCAATACGTCTCGCAGAAGGCTATAAAGGGGAGTGTGCTGTCTGAGTATCTGGCGGAGCAGCCTATTGAAGAGTATCAATCGATGAGGTTTGATTTTCCTGACGAGGATATCATGTACCTAAAGATGAAAGATTGTGAAGAGCCGTTGCCAGACGAAGGACCAGAGGTCGGTTCCAAATGGAAGATGATATTTGACGGAGCTGTGAATGCTTACGGTAGCGGAATAGGGGCAATCATCACTACGCCACACGGGTCGCACATCCCGTTTACTGCCCGATTGACCTTTGCCGTTACCAATAATGAAGCCGAATACGAAGCTTGTATAATGGGGCTTGAAGAAGCCATTGATTTGCGGATCAAACATCTTGACGTATACGGGGACTCAGCTCTAGTAGTGAATCAGATCAAAGGGGAATGGGAGACACGTCAGCCCAACTTGATACATTACATGAATTATGCAAGGAGATTGTTGCCTTTCTTCGATAAGGTTGAATTGCATCATGTGCCGCGGGCAGAAAATCAAATGGCTGACGCTCTGGCCACTTTGTCTTCCATGTACAAGGTCAACTTCTGGAACGAGGCTCCCCGAATCATTATCTCTCGGCTTGACAGGCCAGCTTATGTATTTGCTATTGATGAAGCATCCGACGACAAACCATGGTATTTTGATATCCTTAACTTCCTGAAGAACAAAGAGTATCCGACTGGGGCATCCAGTCAAGATCAGAAGACTCTCAGGAGATTAGCGGGTAATTTCTACTTGAACCCGGATGGCGTCTTATACAGAAGGAACCACGATTTGGTGCTGTTGCGTTGTGTAGACGAAAGAGAGGCAAAGTTGCTCATGGAAGAAATACACGAAGGTACCTTTGGTACGCATGCTGGAGGACATGCTATGACGAGAAAACTGCTGCGGGCAGGTTATTTTTGGCTGACTATGGAAACTGACTGTTTCAAGTTTGCGAGGAAGTGCCACAAGTGCCAAATCTATGCTGATAAGATCCATGTGCCTCCAAGTCCTCTAAATATGATGTCATCGCCTTGGCCATTTTCAATGTGGGGAATCGATATGATTGGAAAGATCGAGCCGACGGCTTCTAATGGGCACCGGTTCATTCTAGTAGCAATCGATTACTTCACCAAGTGGGTGGAAGCGGCGTCATACGCAAATGTAATGAAGCGAGTGGTGGCCAGATTCATCAAGAGAGATATCATTTGCCGATATGGGATCCCTGAGCGGATAATCACGGACAACGGTTCAAACCTGAACAACAAAATGATGAAGGAACTCTGTCAAAATTTCAAGATTGAACATCACAACTCCTCCCCTTACCGACCCAAGATGAATGGCGCTGTCGAGGCAGCCAATAAGAATATCAAAAAGATCGTTCAAAAAATGGTGGTGACCTATAAGGATTGGCATGAGATGCTACCTTTCGCTTTGCACGGTTATCGTACGACGGTACGCACATCAACCGGGGCAACCCCGTTCTCGTTAGTATACGGAATGGAAGCGGTATTACCATTGGAAGTTGAGATCCCTTCTCTGAGGGTATTGCGAGACGTTCAGCTAGACGAGGCAGAATGGGTAACAAACAGATTGAACCAACTAAGCTTAATGGATGAGAAGAGGCTAGCTTCTCTAGCATACGGTCGTTTGTACCAGAGCCGAATGAAGAAAGCGTACGACAAGAAGATACATCCGCGAAGCTTTCAGACGGGCGACCTTGTGCTGAAAAGGATTCTCCCGCCGCAAGCATATCACAGAGGCAAGTGGACCCCCAACTACGAAGGGCCATACGTTGTCAGGAAAGTATTTTCGGGAGGAGCGTTGTTGTTGTCCACCATGGACGGAGAAGACTTCACGTCGCCTGTGAATTCGGACGCAGTTAAAAAATACTTTACTTGAAATAGACCCGCTGGACAGAAAAAAGAGAGTCCAGGCAAAAATGGGGCATCCTGGCGAACCAAAAACAGAATGAAAGGTTCGGGCAAAAATTAGGGATAAAATTGAAAAATGTACACCCGCGAAGTTGAAAACCTACATTGGGCGACTTCGGCAAAAAGGGGTATCCCGGTGAACTGAAAACCCGTAAAGGGCGGTTCACGCAAAAGTTAGGGATTTGAAAAGCAAATGACTGCGGTCCGAATTTGATAATTGCAATAAGCATCAATGCGGGAGAATATATTTGAGGAGCCAGTTATCGGAAACAATCTCTTCAGAAGTGGGGATACCGGGAAAGCATTAGGGTCGGGCGAGTCATGGGAGGATCAGTTCGTGGTGTTCATCTGCGTCCCGCTGCCGACATGTGTACAAATTTAAGTTGTCAATATTTATGCTTCTTGTGCATACTTGTATACTTGTATATTTGCTTTGTGTAGCTTCCTCATTTCAGGAGTTACATCCCGTGTACAAAACTCCGCCCATTCAGGGGCCCGATCAATAAAATACATTATTCAGTACTTGACACTGTTCTTTACTGTTTTGTGCATGATTAACGCCTAAGTTTGATGAAACTAGCATGAGTATAACGTCGCTGGCCCTTGCCAACAGTTGCTAAAGCTTTGAATTAACGGAAAATAACGTCACTAACCTGAGTTGATTTGGTTGCATAGGCTTGTCTTGTCTTGTTTGTGTTGTTGCAGGTTTCATAACCGTACGAGGAAGATGATCAAAAGATTGCAATAACGAAAGACTCAGCCCTCACGCAGGTCATGCAGTTTCTTCCTGAGGAAGGATCGAACTCTCCAGCTAGTCGTAGCTCGTGCAAAAGGATTATCCAGCAAAGTCGTTCATCCTCTACGGAATTGACGATTCAAAGATTGTAGGCTGCATGCAGGCAGTGTGGTGTCCCCCGGAAGGATTCCTTATCTCAAGCAGAGTGGTTCAGCCCCAGAAGATTAATATTTCCACATTGGTGAGCTGTATTCAGGCGGTTTCCCTTTCCCCGCAAGGTCATTTATTCTTCCCCGGTGGAGTCAGTTAATTTTCCCTTCCCCAGCGGAATTCTCTTTTCAGCAAGTGTTCTTTCCTCCCAGTGGAACTCGAAGATCAAGACTCTCCCCAGCAGAGGTGGTGGTGGATCCTGTCATTTATTTTGTCAGGGATACGGTGTAATATCAGTTCACTCTCCAGCAGAAAGTCCGATCATATTGTGCACATCCGCTTTTCCCCAGCAAAGTTACATTCCCCAACAGGGGGTTACCTCAACAGGGTGTTTAGTTTGAGCTCCCAACTTCCCAGCATGGTTGACTTCGCCCTTCCAACATTTATTTTTGCTGGAATAATTCTGTAGCATCTGGCTATACCCAGCGGAGTTGGCATTATCTTCAGCATTTATTTTGCTGAAGCAGTTGCTGTATTATAGCAGTTCAGGTGAAGAGAGCACTTGCTCAAATGAACTACCAAACACTCAAGATCTCGGCATGAGATATTCAATGATAATGTCAGCTCGGCAGTATTCCCCACAGAGTTACCAGGATAAGGTTCTCTTTATTTCCAAGCAGGGTTATTTGTCATCAAAAGGGCTTCATGAATCAGAATTTTAGAAGTTGCCTCCGGTCACCAGAACAGGCATCTGGTAATTTGGTTCTCAGATATCCCCAGTAGAGTCCGCCTCAAAGTCGCTGTCACGTCGGTGCTAAGAAGTTTGTGGGTGGGGATCAATGGAGAACTAAGTCCTGACGTGGACAACTTATTCCTATATTGACGGGATTTCTTCAGAAGTGGGCGTCCTAACGTGGACAGATTTATTTCACCGGGTTGATGAGATGTGTTAGTCCTAACGTGGACAGATTCGGGTTCTCGAAAGTGGTGGAATGTGAAGTCATGACGTTGACAAAAGTGATTACTCTTTATGTTGGTGTCCCGACGTGGACCATTTACTCTCAGCCGTTATCTTTCTTCGTGTTGGCGAAGCATGGGTCCTGACGTGGACAGATCAGACGAAGGTGTGAGTCCTGACGCGGACGAGTTTGGCTTTCTCAACAGAGGAGATGGGAGTCCTGACGTGGACAAGTTTTATTTCCCTAGCGGGTCGAAGATGCCTGAGTCCTGAAGTGGACAAATCAAGACGAAAGATGGGTCCTGACGTGGACGAGTTTATTCCTTACGTGGGAGAAGAGGTTTCAGTTCCTTACGTGGAAAGGCGAGTTTATTCCTAACGTGGAAGATGAGATTCCTTACGTGGAAAAAATGGGATTCCTTACGTGGAAAGAGTGAGTCCTCACGCGGACATGTCGAAATTGATTCCTGACGTGGAAAGAAAGAGATTATTCCTAACGTGGAAGAGTTTAGTCCTGACGCGGACAGATCAAAGAAGTTATTCCTAACGTGGAAGAAGAAGATAGATTCCTTACGTGGAAAATTTAGTCCTGACGTGGACGGATTCAGAAGAAGAAGTATGCCTAATGTGGAAAGAAGGCGTGTTCCTTACGTGGAAGAGAAAGAGAAACTTCAAGTCCTTACGTGGAAAGATGGGAGTCCTTACGTGGACAAATCAGAAAATAGTTCCTTACGGGGAAAGGAGATCGTGTTCCTTACGTGGAAAAGATTGAGTTCTTACGCGGACACATAGGAGGAGAACCCCTTACGTGGAAAGGTGAGTCCTAACGTGGACAGGTTCAGAACCAAAGTTGTATTCCTTACGCGGAAAGATTGGAGTCCTGACGCGGACATGTCGAGCGGTATTGGGGTCCTTACGTGGACAGATTGGTATAGTTCTCCTTATGTGGAAAGAAGATTGCTTCCTGACGTGGAAAGATGAAAGGTGTAGTCCTGACGTGGATAGATACAGAAAAGATGATTCCTAACGTGGACAGGTGTTATTCCTAACGTGGACAGGCGTTATTCCTAACGTGGAAGAGTCTATTCTTAACGTGGACGATTTATTGGAATATCCCCCAGCGGAGTTGCCGAGATTTTTCTGGGTTAACAGCAAGGGGAGTCCTGACGTGGACAAGTGTAGTTGAGATTTCTTCGATGATAGAATCTTTTTCGGGATGATGAAAATAATCCCCTGCACGGTCGCTAATGGATCAGTTGGTTACCATGACAGTCAGATTCAGCTGATGAATGTCGTTCCCCAAGCAGGAGCGCAGTTTATTGCTGCGGTTGGCAAATTTCCGGTTTCACTGGTATTCAACCGTCTCGTACCTCGAATGTATGAAGGCCGTTCGCTCTTCACCCAATCGGGTCCAAGTCGCTTGAATAGGGGCAGCTGTTGCACCCTAAAATTTGCTCAACCTTATTCACTTGGTTTATGTTTCAATATCATTAGCATTTGCATATAGAGTCATGTACATAGACTAATCATCTGCATAGCATAAGCATAGCAAGTCATTCAACAGGGGACCAATCATTATTCTCATCTCTAGAGGCCTATCAAGAGGTTATCATCCTAATTCCATCTCATTCAAGTCATCAGAAAAGAATTTGAGAGCAGAGAGTTCAGCAGATCAAGCCTTGAGTCTGTCTCCTATCTGAGGGTGTCTGAGGATCAACAAGGGAATCATGAGTTGAGAATTGAGAGCATGGGGAGTATCTAGACATCATGAGAGGTTTAGAAAGTCATTTGGGGAAGAAAACAAGTTGTTGAGGTGATCACAAGAATTGCAGTTGAAGACAGTCAACTAGGGTTTCATCTGGGTCAACCCTAGGTCAACCCTAGGTCAATTGACTGATTGAAAGGCATTAAGGGCTATTGGAGAGATGCGGGGTTCATCATTTGACATGGAGAATAAGGATATGTTGTTGTTCTAAGAAGAATTCAAGAGAAATCAAGGAGAGGAGGAGTTTCTAAATTAGGGTTTCTCTGTAAAATCCCCTAGTTTAGGTCAAATTTCCAAGCAAAATAAGTCAAAATGCAAGCTTCAAATGGATCCTTGGCCAACATGAAACTTGTAGAGGATCTCAAGACCTTTAATTTGAGTGGTGGAAGACATCAAGGAGATTTATAGAACTCAAGTTATGGTCCTTGCAAGTTACAGGTCATCTGAGGTATCTGAAATTTTGTCTGTGAAAGTGACTTGACTTCCAAGCTATTTTTAACCCTCAA
The DNA here is from genome assembly GCA_963859935.3 of Lathyrus sativus. Taxonomy (NCBI): domain Eukaryota; kingdom Viridiplantae; phylum Streptophyta; class Magnoliopsida; order Fabales; family Fabaceae; genus Lathyrus; species Lathyrus sativus. The sequence goes on along the minus strand of OZ012735.1, from coordinate 707,864,307 downwards.
GGAGATTTCAAATGAATTTTTGGTCAACATAAGAATTGTTCCTAATTGTCTTAGCTTTCTAGAATGGTATAGTATGCCTTCATATGATGTGTGGAACTCAACTTATGGTCTTGGCAAGCAAAGGGTATTTTGGTCATTTGTGAATTACAGGTCATTTTAACCTATGTCCAAAACTCATACAAGGAGGCCTCAAATGAAAAAACTTACAACATCAAACTTGCTCCAAATGACATTTTGAGTCTAGAAAAGTGACCATGAGAGATTAGAAATGTCCATAGCACAAGGTTTCAAAATTGGTGAATTTAATGAAGAAAAATGGCTTAAAAAATGGTATTTTTCATATCTTGGCCAAATGATGCAAAATTATAGGTCATTTTGAATGGAAAAGGCATTTTAAAGACATTGGCTAAAGTGGAATTTTGAGTTTAGGTCACAATTTGTGAGTTATCCATGGTTGCTTGAATTGAAAGTAACATAATCCAAATTGAAAGGGAAAAGTGTGAAGGAAATTTCTCCAATGTTCTAGGAGGTTCCTATATCACCTATATATTCATGCAAGCTGAATCATGCAAGGGTTGGTGCTACCACTTAGTTCAAAACCTCCATTTTCACTCATTTTTCATTCTTGCATAAGCCTCTCAAATTCCCTCAATCTCTCACCAAACTTCAACATTCTTGATTTAACCTTCATCATCATCACACAAAGGTCAGAATCCACACATTTCTTTGGCAAATTGAGCAAGGAATTGTGCTATTCATCATCATCATTCAAAGTGCAAGAACCTTGGAACTAGAAGATTCAAAGCTTTGGAGCCTCTCTGATTGCATACAGAATTCATCTCCAAGATCACTGATCAATTTCCCCTCCTTTCAAGCATTGGATCAAGTGTATTCCATAACTGTTTTCAGCATCATAACAGGTTGGTAACCTCATTCGAATTGCATAATTTAATGAGAATTTTAGGGAATTGTTAGTATAGACTGGTTAGGATAAGTGAGATGATTGATTTTGATAAGTTTGAGCAAGTTTCATGGACATTGATCATGGTGCACCAATTCTGGTGAAGCTTAGAATGTTAAAAATCGTGAGAGATAATCTTGGAGTGAGTGCTTAAAATGATCAGGGTGAGTTGTAGGTTAGTTTAGGATGAGTTCCAGAGAGAATTGAGAGGATCAATATCAGGTGGAGAATGATTGATCAGACCTGTTGCACCTATCGAATTGCATTATTGATTGAGTTTTAGAAGAAGATAATGGCATGGCTGTGTAGAGGGAAGAGAATGGAGTGTTTTTGGTTTTTACAGTGAGAGCTTTCATGGAGGATTGAGGGAGAACAGGGAGGTGGAAAGTTCATGCACGATGGTGAAGTTGCAGAAACCCTAGGGTTTCTAAGGTTGAAGATGAAGCCAGAGCCACACGATCCAGGGTTTGACTTGGACTTGGGATGTAATCTAATGGCTGTGGTTTAAAGTTCAAAACGGGGGGAAGCTTCAGAAATGAAACGCAGCGTTTCATTAAGTGGAGGGGATTGGGCTCAGAGCGCTATCTACACCCCCCATGTTAATAAGCCCAATGCATTGAACGCGTTTTTCTTGCTCTTCTCACCCCTCCCTCTTATTTCTTCATATTTTCTTTTTATTTCTTTATATTTTTCATGCATCTTCTAAAATTCATAATAAATAGCAAAATCATCATTTTTAATTCATTCTTTTTGCATTATTTTCTTTAGGATGTCTAGAAAATTATAAAAAATAAAAATTGCATTTTATTTTTAATTTGATATTTTTCCCATATTTTCTAAATAAATGACATTTTAAATGGTTCCATTTCATACTTGATTTTATTAATTTTTGTTCTATTAGATACTTTCATATTTTTCATCCATTCTTTTTAGGTTGTTTAGGTTAGGCATTGAACTTGTAGATTCAATTTAGGTCCCATTTTTAGAAATTAAATTTAGATGCTTAATGTAAGCTTGAACAACATGGATAAAATTAGGGTTTTAGGTGATGACTTAGGAGATTTGATTCTTTTCCCTTAGGACTTAGGGTTTGAATAGTTTAGTTATGGGACTATAGGGGCTATGGGTAGTTATTAGGTCCCCTTAGAAAAAGTCAGGCTTCCCCTACTGCTATTAATACTTTGTATATATCTGATTGACTGGTGTGGTGTGCCCTCTGGGGATTATTGCTTGCTTGCTTGGGTATTGGGGTTGTCTGGGGACTTGGGAGAGCTGAAGACTTGAGGAGATGAAGACCATTAGAGATCCAGAGATTGAAGAGCAATTGCCAGAGTTGAATAGGAGGTTATTGCTAGCAGCTGCTGAGGAGACTAGGGTTTAGGAGCTAAGCAGAGCTCTAGATTAGAAAGCTTGCTTCTCAAACATAGATGGCTTTGTTTGCCTCTATCCTTTCTCTATGATTCAAAGTCTCTTTCAAATATCCACCTCCTTCCTTTGGAAGGATCAGTGAATATATTTGAAAGATAGAACTTTTGAGAGGAGACTTTCTGTTTAATGTTAACAGTTGATGAACCACCCTTGGTAGGTAATTAACTGTCTAACATTCATTCACCTCATCTGGTTGACTGATGTTCATCCTAGCCTGAGACATGAAGAAAAGCCATTGCAGATGGAAGACAGATGATCAAAGCCCTTGCCTGAAGGTCATGAAGATGGAGATTAATACTTGTTGAAGCCTGCAACTGAGTGGAGATTACTTGAAGCCAGATGTTGATTCAGAGCTGTTGATGCTGTTTCTTTTGCTGTTGTATTTCATTGCTGATGTATTGATTGGTTTTCTGGACTGTATTGTTTGCTGTTTACCCTGTTGGGTTGAAAGTGAAACCTGTTCACTTTTGCCTATTGTTTTCCAGGTTCGAGGTTGAGTGGGACTCCCTTGCCTCGCTTGTACTGTTGCATCCATGCATTTTACTGTTTTACTGTATATATTTGATATTGTTTCTGTTTCTGCCTATCCCTTAGGATCTCTGTTTCTCTCTGTGCAAGAGAGGAGCATGATAGACACTAGGTCTTAACCCATGCATGATAACATTAGGTTAGTTTGTTTCCCTTCACAACCGTAGGTTAGAGTTCTGTCTCTTTCTTTCTCAAAACAAACAGAAAAATACATTAAGATTTCAAACACCATAAAAGACACTTCTTTCGTAAAAGAATGTGAACTCATCAAGACGTCATTTTTGTCCGCTTGGACCAGTAATCAGAAAAACCCTTTTTCAGAAGGAATAAAATCAATCAAGACAGACTTGTGTCTTCCGTGGCCCGAACTACGTTTGCTCTGATCTTTCATGCTGTATGAAAGTACGTAGGCATAGGATGCGATATCCTAGCGAGCAACCTTCCCCTCCTTTCCCGTAGGTAGGCGAACTACGTTGACTCTGATTTCTCGTTCCAGACGGGAATACGTAGGCATAAAGTGCGATACTTTGCCGAGTCACTTTCTTTTCTTTTAACCCTTAACCCTTAGTTTATATAGAATAACAATCCATACCCGAAAACAAGCGTGGATCCCGTCGAGTACGACGGACGTGAGGGGTGCTAATACCTTCCCCTTGCGTAACCGACTCCCGAATCCAGGTTTTGGTTGCGACGACCATACCTTTCCCGTGTTGTGCGAGGTTTACTCTGAGCGTTTCCTTTCCCTCCCGTGGGATAAATAACGCACGGTGGCGACTCTTCTGTTCAGCCGGCGCCAATTTTCGCAGTAGCGACAGGTCATGGTTTAACTATAGAATGCAATTCACTTGCGGGAACATGTTGTATGCCTGCATGTACTTGGCACTCTTGACACCCTTTAGCAAACTTGATACAATGTTTCAAAATGGTGGGCCAGTACATGCCTTGTCGAAACAACAACCATTTCATTTTATGGCCAACTTGTTGTGCTTCACATGCCCAGCTATGGACAGTCGAAAGGGCTAAATAAGCCTCTAATTCATTAAGGCATTTAAGCAAAACTCCTTTGGGAGTCTTTTTGAACAACTCATTCCCAATTCTTAGGCTTCTTTTCTACATGTTTCTTAATCAGACCTATCACTATCTTATTTTCTGCTTCAACCTGACCATTAGCCTGAGCGTAATAAGGCGTGGAAGTCAACAATTTGAAACCCATTTCCTTAGTGAAACCTTACATCTTTCGACCAGTAAAAACTGATCCTTGATCTGTTGTTATGGTTTCTGGGATTCCAAATCTATAGATAATGTGTTGTTTGATGAATTCAATTACATCTTCTTGGTCGACATTTGGCAAAGGTATGGCTTCGACCCACTTTGTAAAATAATTGATACCTACCAAAATGTACCTTTGATTTTTGGATGATGTTGGTCGAATTTCTCCAACCAAATCCAAACCCAACCCCTAAAGGGGCAAGGTTTAACTAAAGAATGAAATTCGCTTGTAGGAACATGTTGTATGCCTGCATGTACTTGGCACTCTTGGCACCCTTTAGAAAACTCGATACAATCTTTCAAAATGGTGGGCCAGTACATGCCTTGTCGAAACAACAACCATTTCATTTTATAGCCAACCTGACATGCTCCACATGCCCCGTTATGGATAGTCGAAAGGGATAAATAAGCCTCTGATTCACAAAGGCATTTAAGCAAAATTCCCTCAGGTGACTTATTGAACAACTCATTTCCCAAAAGAACATAACTCAAAGCACGATACCTGACTTTCTTTTTTGCGGATGTCGTTAGATTTTGCAGATACTCCACTATTGGTTTCCTTCAATCTCCAGCCATCAAGCTATCTATTTCGAAATTCTATTTGTCAGCGCATCCAAGCTTCCTCGTTTCCAAATCTGATGGGGATAATCTAGCTGACACAACTCTTCCTCTAACTTCAACTGCGTCTTGTAGTTTCTCTTTTGAAATTTTATACCCTAAAGCAATCTGGGCCAAGTCATTAGCCACTTGATTCTCCAATCGAGGTATGTGTCGAATGCTCACCGTTTTGAATTTTTTTAGTAATTGATTGACTATTACAAAGTACATAATGAGATTCTTTTTGACGCATTTGTACTCTTTTGTAATCTGCTTTATGACTAACTCTGAATCTCCCATTATTTTGACTCGAGTTGTCCCCAATTCCAATCGTATTTCAAGTCCAGCTATCAAAGCCTCATATTCAACCTCATTATTCGAATAGAGACCTTCGAATTTATACTTGAATTTTGTTGAAATTTTATCAGGAGAAATGATCAATACTCCTACATTGATTCTATCTCTATGATTAGAGCCGTCGAAATATAATTTCTAAGGCTCGAGTTCGAGATAGGTTATATTACTCTCATTTATTGAGTGGTCGACTATAAAGTCTGCTACCACTTGTCTTTTCATAGCCTTTAAAGGCATATATGCTAAGGAATACTCAGTCAAAGCTAACGCCTATTTACCAACTCGACTATGTAAAATTGGTTTAGACAACATATGTTTAATGATATCGAAATGAGACGAAACATAAACATCAACTGGTTTTATATAATGCTTCAACTTTGTACAAGAGAAATATAAGCACAAACACAATTTTTCAACTATGTCATACCTAGTTTCTGCACCATTTAAAACTCTACTAAGGTAGTAAATGGCTCTTTCGACACCATTTCATCCTCTTGAGCCGACATGCTCCCTAAGGTTTTACCCGATACAGATATATACAACCTCATGCTTTTATTCCTACAAGGTGGCGACAGAATTGGAGGATGGCTCAAGTAGTCCTTGATTTTGTCAAAAAATTCTTGGTGGGTCTTCCCCCATTCGAACCCTTCCTTGTTGAATCGAAGAAGAGGTGAGAAAGCTTGCGTCTTACCGCTGAGATTCGATATAAACCTCCTCAAGAAGTTAATCTTGCCCAACAGTGACTACATTTCCTTTTTTGCCGATGGCGCTTTCACTTCCATTATGGCCTTGTCCTTATTCTGGTTTATTTCAATTCATTTTTGTGGACCATAAAGCCTAAGAAATCTTCTACCTGCACACAGAAAGCACATTTAAGGGGATTCACTTTCAAACCATGTCTTCTCATTCTTTTGAAAGATTGCCTGAGATGATGAATGTGACTCTTTCCTGAAACAAACTTAACAATAATAAAATCAATGTATATTTGCATAAAAGTATCTATATAATCATAGAAGATCGAATTCATAGCCCTCTGATATGTTGCCCTAACATTCTTTAAACCAAAAAGCATAATTACCCATTCGTAAGTGCCTAAGGCTCAAGGGCATCAAAAGGTTGTCTTCGAGACATCCTCTTTAGCAATAAATATTTGATTATATCCATAATAACCATTAAGCATGCTAAGGTATTTGTGGCCTACGGAAAAATCGATTAGCATTTCCGCCACAGGCATCAAATATTCGTCTTTTGGAGTTGCAACATTTAAATCTCTAAAATCTATGCACTCTCAAAGACTCGTTCTTTTTAATAACAGGTACAATGTTAGCTAACCATTCGACATACCTAGTTGTATGAATGAAGTTACATTGGAGAAGCCTTTCGACCTCTTCTTTGATCTTCGATAGGACTGTCAGTGCAAACCATCTTGGATTCTGCTTGATAAGCTTCTTTCCAGGCTTTATTGGCAACTTTAGTTTGACTAAATCTCTTCTCAAACCAGGTATCTCGTCGTAATCCCATGCGAAACAGTGTTTAAACTCCTTTAGTAGTTGGATTACTTCGACCTTGAGTTGTGCATTGATGTTGGCACTTATATATGTTGAGCTTTTTGCTGCCCTCTCTCCCAGGTCGATTTCTTGAAGTGGATCTTGTGCCAACATCTTGATGTTGGATGCCAACGGATCCTTTTCGAAACCCAAAGGCTCATCATCATAAATTGCATCGAGCCTTTGTTGTTCTTCCTGAACCTTATCAAGAGGTTCTAGATCGAAGTCCTTACCAGAACCTTCTTGGTGTAAATTTTGGTTAGCTACTATAACCACGCTTTCCATTTCAGCCTCTAAGGCCGTTTATAACTTACTTTCGGCTATGTAAGCCGAAATCCTTTTTAGTACTTCAAATTCACTCACCACCACCAAATTCGCTTCCCCAACCTGTTGGGGTTATCCCAGACACATCAAGATATGGCAGGATGTCATCTCATACCACTTCCCTGTCCCATCGAAAGCCCTGAACATGATGCATATACAATGAACAGTAGACCTCGTCGTCTGGGGTGAAAGCAAGCCGGATTGCAGGGAGCAATATTGGCCAAGTGTTTGTTGAAACTACGCCTATCGACATGGTTGATTGGAGCTTTGAAATAGCCTTGATCGACTTCAATATTTTCGATGATACCATCTGGTATCCATATTGTGATTCTTTGATGCATGGAATATGGCACAACCCCAACTCCATGTATCCATTCTCGACCCATCAGCAAGTTGTAGTTGGCCTTCGTCTCGACGACCATAAAAACAGTAGGCCTTGTAACAGTTTCTACTGTCAAATCAACTTGTATCACACCTAGAATGGTGCCCACCTTTCCCTCATAATTGGAGAGTACCATATTATGAGGCTTGGTGTCTGTGTCGTATTTGCGGATTCTTCTTAACATGAAATGCGACATTAGATTCACTGTGGCGCCACAGTCCATTAAAATCTTGTTGACTGTGACATTTTCCACCTTTCCTGTGATGAATAAAGGCTTAAAACGACTCTCTATTGCCTCGCCTGGTCATTCGAAGAACGTGTTATGCTCTTTGACGCACCCATTGTTCATGACATAGTAGCACACTGGTTTGTGTGCCGCCATTTCCGCTTCTATATACATATCTAGATCTTCGACCTCAGTGATTTGGTCGAATTCCCTGGGTAGAACTGATACCATGTTTACTATGATATCTAAAGAATCCTCTAACCCAGAGTCAAAGTTATTCGTAAGCATTTAATCTTCTTCTCAATCGTGCCTCTCTTTAGCCTCCTTCCCCTGGGTAACAAATAGTTTCCTCCCCACGGGAAATTTTTCAAAAGGCTTTAGTTCTTCATCTTTTTCTTTCACAGAAGGCAGGTTAGTATTGGTCCCAGGCTTAGCTTCAGCCTTTCTTTGGGCTTTTCTTCTACGTTGTTCTCTTATCCATTAAGATCAAGACATTGAATTCTTTCCCTTGTAATTTTCTAAGACATAAGCCATCTTCTTCGAAGCTTCGAACTCCTTAGGGTAGGCTATCGATGAGCCTCTGTCGACGTCGAATTTCTGCCATTTTTTCTGTCTTGGCTATTTGCCCTCAGCTGGCCTTATACAACATCCTTTGGAAGTTTTTACTGTGGGTTTGAATGTGGATGACCTAACCCCAAACCCCTTGGCCTAGTTTCATGCTGCCTGTAAGTAGATCTTCATGGGTTGAAACCCCGTTGGTTATAAGAGGCCTTTTGCTCACGCCTCTCTTTTGCTTTTCTGACACCTTCTATGTTGCATGCTGCTTTTTTGTCGAACACGACACTGCACTTGGGGCATAATATTACCTCAGACTTTTTATTTTGGCACCTATGAAGGAAGTCGATAAGGCTTTCTTCCTTCTTAGGGTAGACCACTTTATTGTATTCCTCTTGTCGACACTCTCGGTAGAGCTCCATTGGAGTTTCCTGTGAAACCTCCACCATGTTAATGTCCATGTCGACATCATCAACAATGTCTAACTTGCAGAATTGCATCTGAAGGCCATCAGTAGCCTTATCCACTCGAATGAAACCGTCAGCGGTTTCCTTTGTTACTATCATTCGGTTAGAGTCTTCAGCCACCCCTCTGGCACAATCATCAGTGACTTCGCTGTTGGAACTGTCAGTAGTCCCCTGGGTGAAACCCGTAGTTGCTTATTGAACAAAATCCATCAAAAAAATTATACCAAGTTCTTCAGTGACTCGAACCAGAACAACTTTATTAAGGAAGGCTCAGACTTCCTCCATGTTGACAACACTGTCGAGACCCTGAGTGACCTCAATCATGTTAACCTCTTTAGGCTCAGTATAGTGCGCGTCATCGATTTGTTGAAGCTCGACATCCCTCTTTTTCTAGCTTTTGAGCTTCTCTCCAAATTCCAATCTCCTCTTCGGGATAACATTTTGCACAAGATCCCTGAAAAGAAAACATTGAGAGGTTTTATGACCCAAAAAGTTATAGTATTTGCAAAATCATATTTTCTTTATTTGATCTAAAGGGGGTATCTTAGCACTGGAAGATACTATCATTTGCTTATCTTTAACAAATAAATCGAAGATTTCATCACACTTTGTGACATCGAATGTATAAGTTCTCTTAGGGAACCTATCATTCTTATCTGACTCAGTAGGGTTCTTCCCATTTGAAGGTGTTAAAACCTTGCAAGAATATGGCGAATCCTTTTTTATTTTGGCGAGATCTATTTCGTTTTCGTCAAAACTTATAGACTCACGGCACGACCCTTCATTGTATTTGTTAAATTCGACATAGGCTATCCTTTTATTCTAATTTACCCGCACTTTCTCTTCTCTCAAACGTTTCAACTGTCGAACTCTATCGGCCAACTGGGCCATATCCTGTAGGTACTGAGTGCCTAATTTCTTTCTGATAGAATAATCTAGGCCACCATTCGCTATTTCGACTAACTCATGCTCTGTTATTTGCGTGAAACACCTTGCCTTGAGAAGTCAAAATATATTTAAATAATTGTCAATTGGCTCAGTAAACTTTCGCTTTATACTAGCCAATTCCTTCAGACTAATCTTTGTTTGTCCATATAAAATTGTTCATTAAATAGACGCTCTAACTGGGCCCAAGTGTGAATTGAATTTGGAGGTAAAGTTGTGAACCCAGTAAAATCGTTTTTTGTAAGAGAACTTGGGAAATACTTGACCCTAAGATTCTCATCATTTGAAATGTCCCTCGCTTCTATCAGATACCTAGCCACGTGTTCGACAGTAGACTCAGTAGTATCCCTAGAAAATTTAGTGAACTTGGGGACTTTTGTTCTTGGGGAAAAGTCTACCTAGAGTATATATTCTGATAGTGGTGACGTGTAATTTAGCTGCCGAAGGCCAAAATTTACTCCGTTACGTGTCATGATTCTTTCGACCATGGCAGCCAATTTATTGTTTGCTGCTAGATTGTTATGTCGAACTTATTATATGACGTTCTCAGCATCCTGGTGTTTCCCTTGAAAATTGGAAAACAACTGCTGATCTTGCAAATCTAACTTTGGTGACTCACAAGATCGATCAGATTGATCCTAGGACATGTGCTAAAGTTTACTTGAAAGAAACTACCTAAAATTGAACACTTCAACATTGTTTTTTTTAAGAAAAAGGTTAATGTAAAGGTAAATCTCGATTGAAATGAAAAGACATGAATCTATAAGAAACAAAGTAAAACGCCTTCGAAACATTTAAACAAAACAAAGTATAATGCCAAGAAGATGTAAATTGCAAGGAAATAAAGATAAACTCTTTAAGATAGAGCAACATAAGTTTCATAAAACGTAGAAATGATGTTTTTACATGACATACATTCTCCTATAACTCTTTTCTCTACACTCGAATACTTTGAGTAAATTTTGGAGTAACTTGTACAATAGTAAATTACAACGCACCAAATTCCATTCCTAGAACCCTTATTTATAATAATACAATTAACTGTCATTAACCTTCTAAAATGACCAGCCCATGACAAGTGTCACGCTGCATGTAGTTGTTCACTGGATGTATGCCACTTGTCTTGTTTAACCATGAGAAGACATAATTACTCCCTCCTTTATTTGAATTTCAAATTCCAGTAATATTTGGCCAACAGTGTCGGTCGAAGGTGGTATTTTTAATGTTAGAAATATTTTCTAAGTCCCAAATACTCTAACATTTCAACCACTCGAAGGTTTTCTCCAATCAAAGGTTTCTTTCATATTCCCTTGATAAATTAATATTTCCTTCAACCCTTTTTATTTAATGAGGGTGTCGAATTTGTGAGCTAACAAATTGTCCCCCAAAAATGTCTTTTTCGACCATGCTGAATAAAAAAGACTATTTTTTGACAGCATCCAATTCGACGCCATCTTTCGACCTTCACATAGATGTCAAGGCAACTGACTACCCATGAATTGAAAGAAAATTGTTTAGTTACTTTCCATACACATCCATGACGTCATGGCCCATTGTGAACAATTTTTTGGAAATCCCACAAAAATCCCAGATCATCATCATTTTCTTAGGACCTATGAAATCGTGGGTCTAGGCAATAATTGCCACCGCTCCCACTCTTGTTCCTGGGATATCCATGTGTCCCACTACTCTTAGCCCTCAATGATGAATAATGTCTTTTGATTACTTTAAACTCCTTATAAATAATTTCATCAGAAATCATTTTAAACTTTTCCACTCCAGCAATCACTTACGCATCTCTTCCAAAACAACTCCCCATCTTTCTTCAATAAACTCGTTTCTACCAAACTTCATCAATGGCGTCCTCTATTGCTGCCACCCAAGATCAGAAGAAGAATCCCCAGACCAAGGGATTAAAAGCTGCGTCACTACTTCTTCCCTTCGCTACACTGAGCGGGCATAAGATGGTGAAGAACCAACAATTTATCCCTGAACCCCTTATAGAAGAGAAGAGGCATATTTATGAATAACAGGTAATGGTCCCTATAACTATTGCAGGTAAATCCTTAGCTTTGGCTGACCCTCTGTCTCCCTTAGGAACCAACTATTCAACCCTTAGTGACCTTTTCCCCTCTTGTTGCAAAACCAAACTTCTAGGGCAAAAGGATCCTACCAAAGTACCTACTGAAGGTCCAGATAGCTTGCCTTTACACAATGTAGACCTTAAATATCTAAATGATGGATCCAGGTTGTTTAGAGCTACCCCTTATTTCAAGGACTCTGATCTTTACCTGAACTGGTTGACTAAAGTGGAGAAGGTCAAAGCTGACGCTTGGAAGAGAACCGGAATTTATGACTTAATCATGATGTTGAAAGCAGGTCCTACCTACTGCCCCATTTTGCTGGCCTCTTCTTTATACTTCTGGGACAACACTCTTTACACTTTTCATCTTCCTTGTGGGATGATGACACCCACATTATTCAACCTAGCCGCTATCATAGAGCTAAAACCTCATGGATTGGTTTACGATCCCGAAGTTGATTGTCAAGACACTATAGGGTTTTCGACCACCAAACACACATACACCTATTTCATCAATCATTATCACAACAAGCAAACATAAACTGTCGAAGACTAGGAACACATAGCTTTTCTAGCTATGTGGCTCTCTCGTTGCATTTTATGTACAAAATCTCTACAGGTAGCAAGGAAGTACCTTACTTTAGCCAATCAACTGCACCTGAATCATGGTATCTGCCTAAGTGAGATAATTCTGGTTAGTCTATATGAGTCTCTAAGCGAAGGCGCTGGTCGATTAAAAAGCCAAGAAAGCAACGGGAACCTCTTGCTGTCAGGGCCATTCTGGCTACTCCATCTCTGGCTCAATGCCACGTTCGAGACCAGCCTTCCCAACAAAGGGGTAGTCGATGAAGAAGACCCTGAGATAAAAGGGACCCGGGTCGAATGGACTTGATTGTCCAAGCTAACCCCTAGTGAAGAGGGACAAACACTTAGGCAAATATCTCTGGTTTTATTAAGATGTTTGCAAAGCGCCATGAGTTCACACCACAGATGACTCTATTCGCAGAAAGGAAGTATGACCCTAAATGGTTTACTAGGGCTTTTCCTCCTGCCTTCAAAAAACATGATGCAGAGTCGACACTTGTCTGGGAAGCCTTTTTAATTCCTCGACTGATAGTCTATAAACTTAACCTCCTTAGGGGCCAAGCATCTTTGATGGTCTACCAGCCAAACCTTGTATCTCGACAATTTGGCTTAGTCCAAACATTTCCCAAATGCCTATATGATAAGAAGGCACATGTGATCCTTCCCAATATTGTCTTCAATACTATCGAGAGTTCGACGCGTCTAGCTCGACATGCTCATAAATCCCTTTTAAAGCCTGTTTACTTCGAACCTTCTTACCTTTGCACCTAAGAATTCTATAACTGGTGGTCGAGGCACTATACTTCAGAACTCCTTGATGTTTCGAGCTTTGTTCGCTTGATTGACCAGGCTTTTATTGATGTACAGAAAAAAGTCAAGAAAGGTATATCCACTTATATCAAAGATATTCAAGCCTTCCAGAAGTACTTCGAAACTGCCTATCGACCAAATGATGTTAGTCGAACCGTCCGCGAAGCCGTTGTCACGTTGAAGGAAATTTTTTCAAAGAAAATGGAGAATTTAAAAATCCCTTTGTATGTTCCTTGAGAAACGTTACGAGGTGGCTTTCGCCTTATTTCCCTCAAAGACTCCTCGATTGCCAACTGCTGACTTTGGAGTGGCTCTCGCCCCTCCATTTCCAGATTGGTTTATCTGTGAGGATTCTATAAAAATCCTTTGTCAGCAGTCAAACCCAAGGCACAACGGGTGGTTCCGACTAAACATACACTCGACAGTTTCAAAGGGCACCTTCATGTCGGTATCGAAGATGTTCGCATTGAATCCGAAATTCTTGAAGGGCATCACCCTTCAATTTTAGGCTCTTTTATCTGAACTCTTTTGTTACTAACTTATAGTAACATGGTTTCTTTTGCAGCTGCCTCCAAGAAGAATCCACCTCAACCACGGGTTGAAACAAAGACTGAAAGCCACAAGGTACTTTTTGTGTCTCTTTATTTTGTTACTCTGTTCTTAATTGCTTCTAATACTTCTTGGTACCTTAGGCGTCTCGCAAGCCGCCCCCACACCTCAAAAGAGGCTGAAAAGAGCCTCTGCTCAAATTATCATCGACTCAGAGGATGATGACGAATCTCCTCCTGAGGAATTACAACTGAAGAAGAGGAAGAGAACCAGCTAAGGGACAGACATTGCTGGTAACCTATCTGAACCCTTGACGGCTAAGGTCTCAAAACTGACTACACCTACCAGTGGTGGTGCAGAAACCTCCACTAAGGGTGCCTCGAACCCAGTCGTAGTCCCTATCAAAAGTGACAATTCTAGTCCTATTGATGAGGGCACCAAGGTAATTTATGCTTCAGTTCTCCTTTAAGTCCTGGTTTACTTCCACCTTGTTCCCTTCCATCATGACTTATTCTCTTTTGATTCAGGCTGATGTTGGTGGCTCAAAGCCAACGTTGGAAAAATCTCCTTCCCCAGCCACCATCTTAAATAGCCAAGGTGAGCCTACTTACCATCCCACGTCTGATTTGGGCTCTAGCATGAGTTCCCTTGGTGAAATTAACAAACCTGGCCTTGAAACATCTCCCCATTCTCCTGCAAAAACTGCTACTCAACAATCCCAAACTGATAGTTCTAATAACGAAGAAGACGATGCACAACAGAATCTTGAGACAGCCAATACAAGAGACATCCATATGAAGGAAAATGCATCTTTAGCTGATGTAGGCAATTCTCCATTAGGCAATACTCTTGGCTTTGAAAATACTGAGCCAGCAGGGAGTGAGGACACTGATGAGGACGAAACCATGCATCAGTCTGAATTGGACGACCATAGTGATGAGAACACTAGCGATGGAATAGATGAAGACAAGGCGGATGATGGTCAAAGTGAGGAGGAGGAAATTGAGAAAGGTCCTGCCAATGAACCAACCCAAGTCGAGGTTGTTGCTACTCTAACCGCCGTTGTGGCTACAGAAGGCAAAGCAATGCCCACTATGTGTGGTACAGGCCTTACTGAAACAAAACTCAATGCCTTAAAAATTAGCAACCCTCGACAGTACATCAAAAACCTTCTTGGAAGTCGGGGGAGTTCTTCTGGCAAGACTCTGAGTACTTCAACTTCCGAAGGTCAAGCTTCGAGCAAACCTGAAGAGATCATCCTCCAGAAGATTAAAGAAAAAATATTCAAGGGTGATCTTTTCTCCATCTTGCAAATGGACCACGTCACCCACCTGTCTCTGAAGAGTATCCTTCAATAAGTGAACATTCACGCTATTTCCCCTGAATCTGCTACCATTATCCTAGAACTTAGCACCATGATTGACCAAGTCTATGGAGATCTCAAGCGGCTGCCTCAAATTGAAAAAGCCATTTCGACCAAAGCTGGGAGTGAGGCTGCCGCTTGGGCTTCTGCTATTGAGTTTGGGAGCAAGGTAGCAAAATTAGAGGAAGCAAAAGAAAAGAACAAGCAAGAGATTGCCTTTAATGAAAAAAACATTTCTTCCTGGGAGCGAAAAATTAAGAAACTTTGAAGCAGGATCTCAAAGGCTAAGAAACGGAACGCTGAGCTATCTGCCTTCGATGATTCCAGACTTTCGAAAGATCTTGATCACACCATCACTTTTGCTGAGGAAGCTTGACAACTGGAAGCAGAGGTTGTTCGTCTGAAGCCCGACAAAACCTTGTGTGAAAGGCGCCTTGAACTCCAAAAGTCAAGATTTTTCAAAATGAAAGAGAATCTCCCCTTTTAGCTTGTTACTATTTTTGTAATGTTTTCCTTTTTTGGCCATCATATGCCATAATCTTTAGACTTGATTATGTAATGACTTGAGCCATTTTGGCATTTATAAATACCATTTTTGCCTTTGCTTTATGTATTGAATTATTCTGTAGAGATTTTAATTTCTTGAAGTGTTGGTTTGTATTTTTTCAAATACTTGCCATTTACTTTCAAAATTCTCTTATCTTCGTTTAATTCTTCGACTTCATAAGCTCCATTGAAGAACACTTACGTAATTTGGAACGAGCCTTCCTACTTTGGGGACCATTTGCCCATGGCTTTGACCTTTTGATCCATAGGCAAAATTACCCTCCAAACTAAGTCTCCAGGCAAAAAGGTCTTAACCTTAACCTTTTTATTGTACGATTTTTCTACTATCTTATTTTGCCTTTTCAAAAGTTCCAGAGCTTTAAGTCTTTCCTCATCTAAATCCACCAACTCGTCTAACATCATATTCCAATAAGTCTCGCGAGGAATTTCATGATGTCTCTGAATCCTAATTGACTGAAGGTGGATCTCAACAGGTAATACTGCAATGTGGCCAAAAGTCAGTCGAAATGGAGATCTCTTGGTGGCTTCTTTGGCAGAGGTTCGACATGCCCAAAGGATCTGGTCTAACGTCTGATGCCAATTTTTAGGCTTCTTTCCCACATGTTTTTTTGTCAACCCAATCACCACTTTATTTGTTACCTCGACTTGACCATTAGCCTGAGCATAATAAGGTGTCGAGGTTAGGAATTTGAATCCCATCTCCTTAGAGAACTCCTGCATCTTTCGACCAGTAAATACTAACCTTTAATCTGTCGTAATTGTTTCTAGTATTCCAAACCTATAAATGATATACTTTTGAATGAACTCGATGACGATCCACCTTTGGCAGAGGTACCGCTTCGATCCACTTCGTAAAGTAGTCAATTCCTACCAGAATGTACTTCTGGTTTTTGGAGGATGCTGGTCGAATTTCCCTAATCAAGTCCAAATACCAACCTCTAAAAGGCCATGGTTTGACTATAGAGTGTAACTCGTTTACCGGGACATGCTGTATGCCAGCATGGACTTGAAATTTCTGGCAGCCCTTGGCGAATTCAATGCAATCTTTTAACATGGCAGGCCAATACACTCCTTGACGAAATAGCCATTTCATCTTATGGCCTACCTGATGTGCCCCACATGCCCCACTATGGACTGTCGAAAGGGTCAGATATGCCTCAGATTCACTAAGGCTTTTAAGTAAGACCCCCTCAGGGGTCTTTTTAAACAACTCGTTTCAAATAAAGATAAACTCTTTAAGATAAAACAACATAAGTTTCATAAAACGTAGAAATGGTGTTTTTACATGACGTACATTCTCCTAGAACTCTTTTCTCTACACTCAGATACTTTGAGTAAATTTTGGAGTAACTTGTACAATAGTAAATTACAACACACCGAATTCCATTGCTAGAACCCTTATTTATAATAATACAATTAACTGCCATTAACCTCCTAAAAAGACCAGCCCATGACAAGTGTCACGCTGCATGTAGTTCTTCGCTGGATGTATGCCACTTGTCTTGTTTAACCATGAGAAGGCATAACTACTCTCTCCTTTATTTGAATTTCAAATTCCACTAATATTTGGCCATCAATGTCGGTCGAAGGTGGTCTTTTTAATGTTAGAAATATTTTCTAAGTCCCAAATACTCTAACATTTCAACCACTCGAAGGTTTTCTCCAATCGAAGGTTTCTTTCACATTCCCTTGATAAATTAATATTTTCCTCAACCCTTTTTATTTAATGAGGGCGTCGAATTTGTGAGCTAACACCTGGTTCCTATTTACCAATACTGCCCTTGGTTCTTCCTCTCTAGGAACTTGTGGTTGATTCCTAAGAGGTTCGATTCTAGGTTGTTCGACCATTCCCTGGTTATTTTGATTTGCCTGGGCCAGATTTTATGGAATTTGATGATGGTGTTGTCTTCGTCGAAGACTACTCCTTAGTTTTTTCTAAGATACTCCATCGGTGGTTGTCGAGGGGGATTTGGTACACCCAAGAATTCTGCCATGCGCGTCATTTGCTCTGCCAATTGATGATTGGCTCGTGTAGTGTACCGGATGAGGGGCTGAAAGATTTCCCCTATAGTTTGAGACATCATCTGAACCATTTGATGGTTACTTTTGTCCATTTGTTGTCTAAAATAAGATGCAGAATTAGTCGTCAAACCTGATATCTGGGCTGAATACCCTATACCTAAATTTTGACTATTTCATCCTATATTTACCATAGTTCCAGATCCCTATAATGGCGAAGTCATTACGGGTTCTGTATATAATGAAGGGGCATTTTGTAAGTTTGCCACCAACGAAGTTGGCATTCCTTAGGGCGGGTCTCGCGGCAAAGGCATTGAAAATACCGGGGGAGAAATGCCTTTATATGTCGATGTCTCTATTAGTGGTGGGGTCTGGGAAGACCCTTTGGCCCAATGTAAGTCAAGATAGGCTGTGTATGGGAAATCGAATGTATGGGCATCGAACTTCCCATAGACGATATTGCCTCAGAAACAGACGCTGAGACGTTGGTCCGCCTGTCGAAGCTCCTATGGGTTGTTCTACATTATCATTCGAGATATCCTAAGGATTATTTGACTGGTTTAGATTCGTCGCCATTCTCCTCATATATCTCCTTTTTGGTCTATCTTTGTTAATGGTGGCTACCTTACCACTCCTCAATAACATGCAACGAATTTTTTCCCTCAAAAGAAAACTTTTTTACCACATAACTAATAAAGTTTCTTTTTCAAAGAGAATTTTCTTAAAAAATGATTTTTTGTAACCGCTTAGAACTGTCCCATTGGGCGTGCCAATTTGTTTGCCGTGAAAATTGGCGAACAACCGCTGGTCTAACAAATCGAAAGAGATCTGTGTTACTTGCAGGATCGACCACGTAAATCCTAGGACATGTGCTAATTGGTCTTTTAAATGAAGTGAATGCAAATTATGAACACTTCGACGAGTTTCATGGTAAGATAACTTATTTCAAGTATGAATGAATTTAAGTAATGGCAAAAGGAAGTAAAATGCTGATAAATGACAAGGATAATAACTTGCATAGAGAAAAATAAACCTTTAAATAAAAGAAGTGTTAAATTGCATTGAAATAAAAACTGGTGTTTAGTCAACGTACATTCTCACGACTCGTTTCTCACAATCACACATATACTTAGAGTAAATGGAGATTTTGTACACAATTGAACACACCCATCTTAATACTAAGACCTGCTATTTATAACCATCAAACATAACCGCCATTAACGACTAACAAATGAGACCAGGACAAGTGTCGTGCATGCCTTCGAACCACCGGGGGTGCTCCACATATCTTTCTAAAAAACATAATTTTTCTCTTTTATTTGAATTCAAACGAACTCTCGTCGAAATGCCCTTAAATGATACTTTTATCGAATTGGGTCTTCTAACTACTGAGGAATGTTTCTAAGTCCATAACATAAAACCGTCTTCGACTCTTATTCCATAAAACATAGCTTTAGTCGAAGTAATAAGATTTCTCAGGAAACTCTATTTGCTATTTTTAACTCCATTCAGACGTCAAAATTAGGAGGCAACAATCTCACATTTAATTTAGTTCTTTAAAAAAATGACATATTTTGGTCCATACAAAATTTTTATGCATACAAATTTAGTCTTTACTATTTTTAAAAAATTTTGAAAACTATTTAGTTATCTATAAAATTTTAAATTTTTGAATAATTTTTTTCATACGTGTTCAGATTACTATAAAATGTTTCTTTATTAAATTATATAATTTTTTAAAATGAGAAGAATTATATATAATTTTTTTTAAATTTTAAAAGATAATGATAAAAATAATAAAAATCTTATAAATCAAATAATGAGCATAATCAAGCAGAAGATTTCAACCAAAACATACATTATGAACTAAACTTCATATCTAAGGAACCTAAGAATTGATAGAACGAAGAATTTGAAAGAAACCTTGGACATAACAACCTAGGAATATATCAGCTACCAATTCCATGTTTTGAAACCATTTCTTTTGCTTTGAGCACCATATACATTAAGCTTGTGATTACCTATGGGAGGTGGTTCTTTATTAATCATATGTACAAAATTATCTATTTCAAAAAGAAAATCAGGTTTCATGTTGCATTCCTTCCTCTTCTTAATAAATTTAAACAATTTAGAATCATTCCTCTTGTTAATGATTCTTTCCATAAGAAAGTAATAAGCTTTGTTGAGAGAAACTTTTCATTAGTAGATGCACTACAATTCTGAAAAGCTAAATACAAATTTGTGGATGGAGGAATGGTTGAAAATGCTTAAACGCAGACATCAGCAAAATAGTATTGGCTAAGAACTTCTATGTTCACCCACTGTCATTTAAAAAAAACAAATAAAATAATTTAGGTCTTGTTTCGTTTTAAAAAATATTTTTTTCTCTTATTTTTATTATTTTAATTCTTTTAAAAATAGTTGTCATGAATCAATGACGATTTTACAAAGTTTTTTTCTTTCTTTTTAAAAAATGATACATCTCTGACTAGAACTTCATCTTTGCTCCATTATAATTGTTCACAAGATGAGTCTCATATCTTTGTTTTAGAAAGTTCCAAGACAAACTCTTTTTCAAGATAAAGCTACCTTATCTGTAAAACTTAGCGAAAGTGGTTGCTAAGGACTCAATATCATATATCCACATATCACTCTAGAACTCGGTTTTTCACCATTTCTTATACGCAACAAGATATATTAGTTGAATACAAATTCCCAAATCAATGAACAATATTTTAATATATAGATATCAGAAAGAAAATTAGTATGAAATTTGCAATTTTTTAACCGAAAGCTTTTCACAATAATAAATAAGATTTCCTACTAGCTTTAACTTCCATGCATATTTAATGACGGACAAACATTTTAATATAAAATGCAATCTTTATTAAAAACAATTGTCTTCCCATAACTCATGCCAATGAAACGCGACATATACTTAGCTTCGTAGAATTCATGAGGGAACATGTTATTCTCATATAAAAAATTACTAAACAAAGTTAACAAATACTTTAAGCTCTCTTTAGAATATCCTTTATATATGTTAATGTTTTACAATATAAATAATGATAAAAATCATTTGAACTTACAACACCTATCATACAACATTTCCTAAACATTACTTTCCAACCTCTCAAAATTTGATGGGAAATCAAAAGATCCATTTCAATTACATTCACAAACTATTTGAAACGATCAAAATCATTCAAATCGTTTTGTAATCATTAGATATATATGTATTTGTTTTGTTGGATTTAGTTTTTTTTCTTGTGTGCAGTATATCAAGTTTTATTTGTAAATCAACACTCTAATTAAAAGCATACGGCATCAACAGACCTACTTTTCTATTCATGATCAACAAAAAATTAATGAACTCTTTCAATCCATCTTCATATTCTTATATATGAATAACATATGAAATCCATCGACAACAAATCACAAATACAAAGAAAGAAATTAATAAAAAGAGGAACAAACACAAAGAACGAGATAATTAAGGATTGTAAAGGTTAGTTGTTTGATGTTTGAAAAGAAGGATACATCAGCTCTTGAAATAAATTGTGAAATGATTTTTATTTATTTTGACAAAATTATACTATAAATTGTTTAAATCATTTATCACAATAAGAAGATTATTTTCTACTTTAAAAAGAAGAATACATCTTTCAGTTTTTTTTTAATAAATGAACAAGCGTTTGTAGTCCAACGGTTAGGATAATTGCCTTCCAAGCAATAGACCCGGGTTCAACTCCCGGCAAACGCAAAATCTTGTTTTGGTCAATCACAAATTCTCCATAACTTCTTTGAAAGAGCTATGAGACAATAACAATTGGAACAAGGTTTGATTTCAACCAAAACATACATTATGGACATAACAATCAATAACAATTGGAACAAGGTTTGATTTCAACCAAAACATACATTATGGACATAACAATCTAGGAATATATCAGCTACCAATTCCATGTTTTGAAACCACTTCTTTTGCTTTGAGCACCATATACATTAAGCTTGTGATTACCTATGGGAGGTGGTTCTTTATTAATCATCTGTACAGAATTATCTATTTCAGAAAGAAAGTCAGGTTTCATGTTGCATTCCTTCCTCTTCTTAATAAATTTAAACAATTTAGAATCATTCCTCTTGTTAATGTTTTTGTTGAAGAACTATTAACAATAACAATTGGAACAAGGTTTGGTTTCAACCAAAACATACATTATGGACATAACAATCAATAACAATTGGAATAAGGTTTGATTTCAACCAAAACATACATTATGGACATAACAATCTAGGAATATATCAGCTACCAATTCCATGTTTTGAAACCACTTCTTTTGCTTTGAGCACCATATACATTAAGCTTGTGATTACCTATGGGAGGTGGTTCTTTATTAATCATCTGTACAAATTTATCTATTTCAGAAAGAAAATCAGGTTTCATGTTGCATTCCTTCCTCTTCTTAATAAATTTAAACAATTTAGAATCATTCCTCTTGTTAATGATTCTTTCCATAAGAAAGTAATAAGCTTTGTTGAGAGAAACTTTTCATTAGTAGATGCACTACAATTCTAAAAATCTAAATACCAAATGTAAGTCAAGATAGGCTGTGTATGGGAAATCGAATGTGTGGGCATCGAACTTCCCATAGACGGTATTGCCTCAGAAATAGACGCTGAGACCGTTGGTCCGCCTGTCGAAGCTCCTATGGGTTGTTCTACATTGTCATTCGAGATATCCTAAGGATTATTTGACTAGTTAAGATTCGTCGCCATTCTCCTCATATATCTCCTTTTTGGTTTATCTTCGTTAATAGTGGCTACCTTACCACTCCTCAATAACATGCAACGAAGTTTTTCCCTCAAAAGAAAACTTTTTTACCACATAACTAATAAAGTTTCTTTTTCAAAGAGAATTTTCTTAAAAAATGATTTTTTGTAACCGCTTAGAACTGTCCCACTGGGCGTGCCAATTTGTTTGCCGTGAAAATTGGCGAACAACCGCTGGTCTAACAAATCAAAAGAGATCTGTGTTACTTGTAGGATCGACCACGTAAATCCTAGGACATGTGCTAATTGGTCTTTTAAATAAAGTGAATGAAAATTATGAACACTTCGACGAGTTCCATGGTAAGATAACTTATTTCAAGTATGAATGAATTTAAGTAATGGCAAAAGGAAGTAAAATGCTGATAAATGACAAGGATAATAACTTGCATAGAGAAAAATAAACTTTTAAATAAAAGAAGTGTTAAATTGCATTGAAATAAAAACTGGTGTTTAGTCAACGTACATTCTCACGACTCGTTTCTCACAATCACACATATACTTAGAGTAAACAGAGATTTTGTACACAATTGAACACACCCATATTAATACTAAGACCTGCTATTTATAACCATCAAACATAACCGCCATTAACGACTAACAAATGAGACCAGGACAAGTGTCGTGCATGCCTTCGAACCACCGGGGGTGCTCCACATGTCTTTCTAAAAGAACCTACTTTTTCTCTTTTATTTGAATTCAAACGAACTCTCGTCGAAATGCCCTTAAACGATACTTTTGTCCAATTGGGTCTTCTAACTACTGAGGAATGTCTCTAAGTCCATAACATAAAACCGTCTTCAACTCTTATTCCATAAAACATAGCTTTAGTCGAAGTAATATGATTTCTCAGGAAACTCTATTTGCTATTTTTAACTCCATTCAGGCGTCGAAATTAGGAGGCAACAATCTCACATTTAATTTTTAGTTCTTTAAAAAAAATGACATATTTTGGTCCATACAAAATTTTTATGCATACAAATTTAGTCTTTACTATTTTTAAAAAATCAACGTACATTCTCACGACTCGTTTCTCACAATCACACATATACTTAGAGTAAACGGAGATTTTGTACACAATTGAACACACTCATCTTAATACTAAGACCTGCTATTTATAACCATCGAACATAACCGCCATTAACGACTAACAAATGAGACCAGGACAAGTGTTGTGCATGCCTTCGAACCACCGGGGGTGCTCCACATGTCTTTCTAAAAAAACCTACTTTTTCTCTTTTATTTGAATTCAAACGAACTCTCGTCGAAATGCCCTTAAACGATACTTTTGTCCAATTGGGTCTTCTAACTACTGAGGAATGTCTCTAAGTCCATAACATAAAACCGTCTTCGACTCTTATTCCATAAAACATAGCTTTAGTCGAAGTAATAGGATTTCTCAGGAAACTCTATTTGCTATTTTTAACTCCATTCAGGCGTCGAAATTAGGAGGCAACAATCTCACATTTAATTTTTAGTTCTTTAAAAAAAATGACATATTTTGGTCCATACAAAATTTTTATGCATACAAATTTAGTCTTTACTATTTTTAAAAAATCAACGTACATTCTCACGACTCGTTTCTCACAATCACACATATACTTAGAGTAAACGGAGATTTTGTACACAATTGAACACACCCATCTTAATACTAAGACCTGCTATTTATAACCATCGAACATAACCGCCATTAACGACTAACAAATGAGACCAGGACAAGTGTCGTGCATGCCTTCGAACCACCGGGGGTGCTCCACATGTCTTTCTAAAAAAACCTACTTTTTCTCTTTTATTTGAATTCAAACGAACTCTCGTCGAAATGCCCTTAAACGATACTTTTGTCCAATTGGGTCTTCTAACTACTGAGGAATGTCTCTAAGTCCATAACATAAAACCGTCTTCGACTCTTATTCCATAAAACATAGCTTTAGTCGAAGTAATAAGGTTTCTCAGGAAACTCTATTTGCTATTTTTAACTCCATTCAGGCGTCGAAATTAGGAGGCAACAATCTCACATTTAATTTTTAGTTCTTTAAAAAAAATGACATATTTTGGTCCATACAAAATTTTTATGCATACAAATTTAGTCTTTACTATCTTTAAAAATTTTTGAAAACTATTTAGTTATCTATAAAATTTTAAATTTTTGAATAATTTTTTTCATACCTGTTCAGATTACTATAAAATGTTTCGTTATTAAATTATATAATTTTATAAAATGAGAAGAATTATATATAATTTTTTAAAATTTTAAAAGATAATGATAAAAATAATATTTTAAATGAAACTCTTTGGGCTTTTAGTTATTGATCCATATCTTTGGTCCATCTTTCTAACCCACATTGAATGATTGTATTTGTTTCCGCTTTATAAACACTTTTATGTTTTATACAAAAATCAATGTGGGACTTCTAAAAGACATTTTATACTACAACAATATCTCATTCTTCTTTATTAGAGCAACTTCTCCTTATTCTCAAACTTGTGTCCATTGCAACAACTTATACTTCTCCATTGCAACACCTAACACTACTCTCATTTTATCTGGACACAGAACCAACTATGATTAGAATTCAAATTTCACATCATTTAGTGTTTGATTCATGTTTTAAGAATTAAACACAGATTTACGTAATGAATATATATTGACTGCTCAACTCAACTCTCTCATTAACTTAATACCAACTACGATTACATTGAAATATTTATCTTTTAAAAAACTACTATCATAAATAACATCTATAAAACTTTTACACTAATCCATAATAGCTTTCTGTCATCAAAACACAACAGTTTCCTGTCATCAAAATTAACACTGCACCATTGACATTAACATTTGACACATCTTGATAACAATATCATATAACTATAGATTAATAAGAAAAATTAATACTATATAAAGATAAAATTATTATCCAATATCCAACAATTTTCCCCTTCAGCACAGGTGGATTGATACTCGTTTAAACTCACTTTTGAGAACCTTATTAATGATATGTTTCAGATTGAAGAAACGATCGCGAACATATTTCTTCTCCTCAGCTTGGATCTCCTTGATAGGACAAGGATATGAGTTTGGAGGCAATCTCTTTCCTTGGAGGCGCGCAATTTGCTTCAGACGAGCATATGCTTTCTTTTTTGCCTAATATTGTGGAGAATTGTGGTCATATGTGGCTAATGTGACCTTAATTGCATTTGCGGATACATTACAACCTTAATGTCGCGGCTGAGATCTCACTCATTATCTTTTTTAAAACTTCCTGCTAACTAAATCTGAACGTGTATCCTTTTAATTATGTTTGTTCAGAATAAATCTGTCAGCTTAGGTTTGGATATAATTTTCTTGTCAATGCAGTGCTAGTTTTCAACTCAAGAGCTTTCACTTTAATGTTTATTAATGCCTTTACAGGAAATTCTAATTCTATATGGTAGTATGTCTTCTAATTGTTTTAGAAGTGATAGAATGACAATATGGTTGTATGGAATGCCTTTTGCCTACAATTTTTGTCGTTGTATAGTGCTTATTTTGCGATCGTGATTCTTCTATTAAAGTTATTTGATTATTTTGATCTATGTTCCTTCTTTTCTTGTCTGAGATATCTCTTTTTCATAAGTTGTTGCAATGACACAAGTTTGAGAATAAGGAGAAGTTGCTGCAATAAAGAAGAATGAGATATTGTTGTAGTATAAAATGTCTTTTAGAAGTTCCACATTGATTTTTGTATAAGACATAAAAATATTTATAAAGCTGAAACAAATACAACAATTTAACTGTAGATTAGAAAGGTGGATCAAAGACCTAGATCAATAATATTTTGCTTAATTTCATTATTATTAGTTTAAAAAAATACAAAATAGGAGGATTATAATTGCAATTAGAATATAATGAATAGCTACCCAAAATTTCAGACACCATCGAATACACCTGGCTTTCAAGAACAAAAACACACTCAAACGCACACAGACAGAAGGCTCTTTCATTTCTCTACATTTCATTCAAAGTTAAACACTCTTCTGCGTTCACTTCACCATCCATGGGTACATAATCTTCATTCCTCTTTTCAATTCACTGCATCTATATCCATATTCATATTCATCATCATCGTTTTCCTTTTACTTTTACACATTCTCTCCTTTCAATTTCTTCACTGTTCATTATTAATCTGCTATGGATCACCGTGTTCATCAACGTTTTTTTTTAACTTTCGTGTTCTGAATCTTATCATACCTAATTTATCATCGCTAATTTCAGTTTATTACGCTGCTCTATTCGTTACTATCTTGGGGTTTCATAACGATCAAATTTAGGTTTTGTTTATGCAATATAATAATGTTTTGCTTAATTTCGCTATTATTAGTTTAATTCAGTGATTTAATTCCTTTTGTGTGAAAATTTATTAGTATATCCGTTTTGTAGGGTTTAAATTTGCACATTTTTAGCTAGGTTTACACAGTTTAGAGGAATAATAGTGTATAAGTTGTGGTGTCCTGTTCTTATTTTCCTTATGCTTAGTTTTTTTTATATGATTTTGTGCCAGTGGCCATGTCTATGATTACAGGAATTTAATTTATTGTGATGTTGAGCTGAACTGAATTTTATAGGGATTTTTTAATGTGGGGGTGGATGGTTTGATTTGCAACTGTTTTTTTTTTTTGGTTTCTTAAGGAAAATTGAAACTGAATTTACACTTTTTCCCCGAATCGAATCAAAATAATTTTACTTTGAGGTTTTGAGGAGCTTGAAGGTGCTGATGGAAATGTTTCTTTCATTTTTTTCTTTGTTTTTTTGGTGGTGAATTGTAGACATTGAGGAGGACATCCGATCCTTACAGCTTGAGTCAGCAGGTAAATTTTATTTTTCTAATTATATGTGCGTGTATGTGTGTGTGGCGAGGTTCCATTTTAGTCATTTTATCCAATCTTTTATGTAGACGTAGCAGAAGACAGCAATGGGGTTGTAAGTCCAGATGATGGAAAGACAGAAGTTGAGGAATCCATTAATACAGATGAAGGTTGGTAGGAAGTTGTTAGTTTTTTGTTGTGTTTTTTTTTCCTCTAGGTAGGAAATTTATTCGTGACAATGTGTACCATTGTTTCTTCCATTTTTATCTGCTCTTTACTTCTGTTTTACTCTCATTTGCAAAATTTACTTTTAGCTCGGTTATCTTTATATTTTTTTAGAATGATCTGTTTTTTACATACAGGGATAAATTTTTTGTAGTGTCGAATATTGTAGAAGTTGGATTGGAATGCATTTATACATTCTTCTTTCTTTTGATTTCTTTTGCCTTCTTAGGTTATTGTATTTATGATGAATGTTAGCATTTGTGGTTACATTTTCTCATTCAATTTTGAATGATTGGTTTTCACTTAATTTATAACAGGTGGTATCTGGCAGCATTGCAGAAATCACCAGTCTATTATAAATTTTAATGCAAATTATGTTTGTTACTTGTTAGTGTCTGTTTGGATCTTATTTGGAACTCGATGCCTCTTTTTCTATTTCCCTAATGTACTTTTTTCACCTGCTATTATCTTGAACTGTTAGCTATTTAAAAATAACGGTAACGTTATTGTGTGTTCTGTAATAGAATTTTACTTGCATCTTGAACAAGGACTAATGACAACTGCATCAGCTCTGTTCTAGGTTGTTTTCCTGGGGTTTCTTGCTATCTATCTTATTTACCTTAATATTGCATTCTGTATCATAAATTAATGGTAGAGAATATTATATGAAGAAATTTACCTTGGTGGTTTCAGATTCTAAGCCGGAGGTTCAAGCACAAACTATTAAGACTGAGATAAAAGGTAACAGATAACTAATTCATTTTCAGTTATGTAATAATGTTTATCTCATGATTTACATTTTGGTATCAAAATTAAACAGCTCATTGCTAACAAAGATCTCGATTTCCATTTTTCTGATCTTGACACCTTGACTTCGACGTGTATTGACAGATAAAGAGGTTCCGCCGGTGCAAGATGAAGAGGATGAGGAGATGGCTATCAAAAGACACTTAAATGTTGTTTTTATTGGTCACGTGGGTAAGTTGATGAATTCTTAAGGTTCCTTTATCATTATGGATTATTAGGCGTTCTTCTGTTTGTTTTGTGTGGAGTTACTCAAGAAGTGTACTGCCATATGTGTATCATTTGATTTGATTATAGGGTTTATTGGTGTACAATTTTTCATCACCCCTCCACCCAAATTACGTCTCTGTGGTCTATAATTATTGCATAATTGTTGAATTAAGATATTATTCTCTACATTCTTTATGTATTCCAACTGAGTTGTGTATGGAGAGTTCATAAAATTGGTCTAGCTGCAATGTTTCATTTTTAACACCTGATTAATAATAGCTCTAGTTTACTGTGTTCATTAATACCCTCATTCATAGTTTAAGGTGGCCAAGGAAGTCTGTAGGTTTAGGGCATTGGAGAATATAAATGCGAATGGATATGTTGATGCTTTAGGAGGATATATCATAAGCTAATAACTGAATCAAAACAGTTGAAGATAAATTAATTTTGATGGATATACACTTTGTATTTTCTTTTTACTGTACTACATATGTTCACAATGAAGCTTATACTCAATCATGGATGTTAAATGTGTGCTAGGGTGTTCAATGACCCACAAATAACTGGATATGGATAAGTGCAACTCAACCAGGCCCCTAGGTTTTGGAAAGTATATTCTAGAAGAGCTAGGAAGGGAATTGCTCAATGTAAAAGTGGCAAGTGTTTGCTGGCCTAGTTAGTTATATGGGGTTACAGGAACTATAACTTAGGGGAGAGTATAGAGAGGTAGTTAGTTAGATACACAACTAATACTTATTGTTTTTCAACATCGTATGTAATTTAGACATCGATTGCATACTACATGAGGAGTTACACTTACATGAGTTGCATTTTGTTTCCAGATGCTGGTAAATCGACTACAGGAGGCCAGATACTTTTCCTCAGTGGTCAGGTCGATGAAAGGACTATCCAAAAATACGAGAAAGAAGCCAAGGACAAAAGTAGAGAAAGCTGGTAAGTTCATTTACTTTTCTTGATTGTGGATGTTACATTTGTTTACTGCTCTGCTTTGATGCCTTAATATTGGTTAATTAATTTTGTCATTAAGGTAGTGTTCTTAGAACTAGTATGATTTGTGATTGTACATTGGTCTGGTTTGCTACAACATTAGGGGCTCACCCTCTTGCAGTTTACATTTACTGATATATTGTTTAGTTTTCCTGCATAAGGTTATAGATCCAACCCAATTACTTTTGAACTGAAATTGGGTCAGTAAGAATACTTTTGGGCCAAAATCAATATGACACTACTTTTTAGACAACAATTGGGCAAGCCTGATTCCTGTGAACAGAAATCAAGGCTGCCATCATCCTGATTGCTTATATCAGGCCTGCCAGCTCAAATTTATTGGTCTGAAATTGGGCCAACCAACCCAATCAATCTCTGGCCGGAATTGGGGCTGCCAGTCAAATTAATTGTTCGGGTTGAAATCGGACCATGTAGAATTTTGTTCGTTTTAGATTTTAAATGCCCCCAAATGACTGTTTTCTTGGCACAGAAACTTTTTGCTGTGTTGATGAAAATGTATACCAAACATACAACAAACTCAATCACCTTTTTTTTTTTTTTGTATAATCAGGCTCGATCACCTGTCAGTTCTAATGATATTCCAAAATTTATTCTTATGGTTGTTTAAACAAGTAACATAGTTTCCAACCAAACTTGAGGAGATTATTTTAGACCTAAAAGAGATGGCTTCAACTCACACACCAAACCTGACTTCCCTTGAGCAACTAACCCGTGTATCTCTTCTTCAAGATCACCATGAACAGATGCCCTTTTAATGTCTAGTTAACAAATCAGTCATTGGCCAATGCGATTCACTAAGACGCATTTGATAAGAATGTCTCTCTCAAAAAATATATTTCAACTCCCTGTCCTAGGTTCTATTATGAAGAACATGATTGTATGACAATAACACTATTCAGATTATTGTAGAATTTGTATAGTGCTGAAAGGAATCTGCAGCTCAATGGGTTAGGAGTGCATCCAGAGAATTTCTGCAGCTGTGTTAGCTAAGCTTTTGTGTCCTGCTCCTGCCTCAGTACAACTTGATTTGACCACTTAATTGTGGGCCTAGCAAGTGTTGTTCTTGGTTGAACCAAGTGGTCAATTATTTTTCTTGACAATGACTCAAACTATGGAAGTCTAGGACGTGTTCATACTGTTCATTTTTTAAATATTGTTAGGCTAGCTTTTTTGGTCAGAGGGATCATTTCCCTCTGAGTATGCTTGATACTGAAATGTACTGTTGATCAATGATTTGAAATTTAAACTATATAGGTATATGGCTTACATAATGGACACAAATGAGGAGGAGAGGGCCAAGGTATGAATGAATCTGCTGACAATCAGGACAATGTTGTTATATAATATAGTTTTCATTTTCACTTGTTTGTTATATAATTTTGTATTTATATAATCAGGACAATGTTGTGCTGTTTGCAGGGAAAGACAGTTGAAGTTGGAAGAGCACACTTTGAGACAGAGACATCAAGATTTACGATTTTGGATGCACCCGTGAGTTTTTGCATCATGATACTCTTTAAAAATGTCCCCCTATTAATGATCATGGTTGTCAGAGCCTCGTGTTGACTAAGAATCATAGAAGTTTTTGATACTTCGTATCGGGTTAACTTGCTTTTGCAATCATTTCTGTGTAATCTCAGGTAGATTGGCAGAGTCGTATAGACTTGCATGGAATCATAAGTTTGAGGGATGGTTTCCATGTTTATTTGGAAGCCCAAAATGCAATAGCTAAGTGATAAAGCTATATGTAGTGGATAAAATACTAACTTCAGTTGTAGACTCCACAAATGCATCTAACATCCTAATATGAACCCATCCCAAAGGAATTGAAAGATCGCAACTTCATAGTTTCCAACAGAATCAATGTAACGGACCAGAAACCATGAACAAAATGCGTTCCAAGTTTTGAATGAACCCGGCCAAATAGAGCAACAAAATGCAAGAACCCAACTCTATTGAGCTGAAACCCAGCTCTACCAAGTTGAGTCCAACTCTGGCTAGCCGGCTATTATTTTTTTGTTTAGGTTCTATAGTAGTAATAGGTGAGCTTGATGTTCCTTTCTTTTATGTTCTGTTTCTTCTCCCTTTTAGAGGATACTTATCCTTTTATTCCTTGATGCTAGATATGTTCTCACATAATATTCTTCTTTGATCATAAAACTAAATAAATCTATTTTGTTGACCTCAGTATGGAATTGACAGATATGTCCCTGAAATTTCACATTGTCTGTCCATTTAATCACATGTTACCTTGTAGATAGCATTTTGAACACTAACTAACAATACAAACACCATTTATCATTAATATGTAATTTTCAAGAGCTTATTTAAAATTGTTGCTAATGGAATGCAACACGTGGGCTAAAATGATCAGTAGTTTACAAACTTAAAAGCCATTTTTATCATTTTCTATTTTATAGGGACAAACTTGCTAATACCCTTACAATTTCAAAAACAACTTAGGTTCTCACTTCTCACTCCATTATTACTCCCTCCGCCCAACAATGAGTGACTAATTTAGAATAAAAAAGTGTCCCAAAATGAATTACCCATTACAATTTTCAATGCTAATTAATTCTTTTTTTTTCATTCCAATTCTACCCTTTAATCATTACTACTTTCATCACTCCCAACACTAGATAATTGGTACTTAGGTAAAAATATTATTCTCTCGTTCATTATTACACTTTTCTTAATCAGTGTGAAATTGTCAACTGGGTCACTCATTGTGGGACAGAGGGAGTATTGTTTTTTATAGGTAATTGTCTTGTTTTCATTCTGGTTTGATGTATTCTCTTGGCCACCGTTCCTTGTGTCAATTGTTCCCTTCTCTCCCCCCCACCCCACTTTATTTTATGAGGAACCATTTGATTTTTATATTGCAATGCTTCTTCAGGGTCATAAGAGTTATGTCCCTAACATGATCAGTGGTGCATCTCAAGCTGATATTGGAGTATTGGTTAGTTAATCTATAATGTTGGCGCTTAATTGATCATCAATATGCTTTTTGACAATCATTTGATGATATTTCTCTCTGTATCAATCAGGTAATCTCTGCTCGAAAGGGAGAATTTGAAACTGGATATGAAAAAGGTGGTCAAACCCGTGAACATGTTCAGCTTGCAAAAACACTGGGTGTGTCTAAGCTCCTTGTTGTTGTTAATAAAATGGATGATCCTACAGTGAAGTGGTCAAAAGAAAGGTCATCTCTCATTCTCATCTTGCCTCTAACCGCAACTCCTCACTAAGGGTTTTTGTTACAGTTATAACTGATTTTCTGTTTCTGTGCCCTAGGTATGATGAAATTGAGTCGAAGATGATACCATTTCTTAAGCAATCGGGTTACAATGTGAAGAAAGGTACGCTGAAACTTTACTTTTGACTTATTGTCCTTACATGTTTTACTTATGATGCATGGCCACAATGCGAGTATCAAATATTATATGAGTGCGATACAGTGATAGGTTGTTCCTTAAGAAATATAAGATGCGATACATTTATATTACATATATGAAAGCAGTTCACAAGATACGGCAAATATATTTTTGTAATTTAAAATCAAATCTAAAAAGACCAAAAACAATTCATTAATGAAATGATTGAAATATCTTAATACATATAAAAGTAGGATAGTCTCTGACCAGAAGTTGGGCTTCTATTAGTTCATATAACATAATTATTCTATCTCACTGCAATGAAGCTTCATTTTAAGTAAAATCAGGATTTGTTTTGTCTCCACTGGTTATCATCTAATTAGCACATGAAGTGAAAGATCTCTTTTATAATCAACATCTGGTAGATAATCTCATATTTTTTACTAGTCTCAACCAGTTGGGTGGGTTGTGAAGGGAAGCCATTACTCCCTTCATCTCATAAAAAGTGTCTCATTTGCACTTTTTCTTTGTCTCAAAATAATTGTCTTTTTACAATACCAATGCAACATTTATTATTTGTTTCCACTAATATATCCTTATTGTTAACTTGCACTCTATTCAACTACTCTAGTAACTACAGTTAATAAGAGTATTATAATAAATGATTCTAATTTTATTATTAAAATTACCATATCTAATAATTTTCATATGAACCACACATAGCTCTAATAAGACATATTTTATGAGACTGAGGTAGTATTAAGTATTGTTATTTATTTACCAGATGTCGTGTTTTTACCTATATCTGGGCTGATCGGTACAAACCTAAAAACAAGAATGGGTAAAAACATTTGTCCATGGTGGGATGGTCCTTGCCTATTTGAAGCTCTTGACGCCATTGAAGTTCCTCTACGAGATCCTAACGGTCCTTTCAGGTACGGTGTGTTTGAACTTTTTACTTTGTGTTGCTTCCTTATCCCTCCTCAAGGTCCATATGTCTGTGTTTGTAAACACGCACATACACACATGCATATGTATTTGTGTGTATTTTTTAAGAAATTAACTTTGATAAGGTTGGATTTCTGGTTCTCATAGGATGCCTATAATCGACAAATTCAAAGACATGGGAACTGTTGTTATGGGCAAAGTGGAATCTGGTAGTATTCGTGAGGGAGATTCCTTGTTGATTATGCCAAATAAGGTGATTTATATTATCTTTTATTTTAGTGATCTTTTTCTGAACAATTATGAACTTCGTTCTTTCTCTTTTACTGCATTTTATCCCATCCCCCCCCTTTTCTGAATGTGCTTGCATATTAATCTGCAGGATCAAGTGAAAGTTGTTGCTATATATATTGATGAGAATCGGGTTAAACGTGCTGGACCTGGTGAAAATTTACGGGTTAGAGTATCCGGTGTTGAAGAAGAGGACATATCATCTGGATTTATCCTGTCTAGTACTGGTAAGCTGTTGCTGTACTAAGAAAGATGTGTTGCAGCACATTTTTTTGTGAAATATTTGAAAAGGTTTTATTGAATAAAAGATGCTACAGAAAATGTTTCACGATTATATTATATTTAGTATGTGAAAACTATTAGTATCTCCTGGTTCATTTATTACTTCTGCATGTAATATTAAGGTAAGTTTTAGTGTAGTATGCCATGTCATGAGATGTTCAATCCCTATACATATAGTATGTGAAAACTAGTGGTGTCTCCTGGTTCATTTATTACTCCTGCATGCCTTATTTTAAGGTTAAGTTTTAGAGTAGTGTGCCATGCCATGAGATGTTCAGTACCTCTACTATTGTATCATCTTGTTCAGTTTTACTTTAAGCAAGTAATACCTTTTTCATTTTTGGTAATTGGGTTGGTAGCTTAGGCTTAAATTCTGGGAGGTTCGAAAGGTTGATTCAGAGGTAAGGTATTCAATAATGCTGACAGAAGAGACCTTCCAATTTCCCCTTCACAAATGTTCTAGCCAATTTATTGTGTCTCTACTTTTAGATTATGGCTGTGTTTATATGGTTATGCATTTGCTGATCAGTTGTGTTTTTCGTTCTGATCTCAGCAAATCCAATACCAGCTGTAACTGAGTTTGTTGCTCAGCTGGCAATCCTTGAATTGCTAGACAATGTAATTACTCCTCCTCCTCTCTCTTTTTGCATTTGCTTCTTTACAAAATTTCGCTGTATTGATCTAGAGCACCTGTTGTATAAAATTAGGCAATTTTTACTGCTGGGTACAAGGCTATCCTGCATGTTCACTCTGTAGTTGAAGAATGTGAGGTTATTGAGCTCTTGCATCAAATTGATCCAAAGACAAAGAAGCCTATGAAAAAGAAAGTCCTCTTTGTGAAGAATGGTGCAGGTGTTGTGTGTCGAATTCAGGTACATGCTCCATTGTAAGTTTGGATATGAATTTGGTTTTACAAATTATTATATTGCCATACTTGGGTTTTCTAGGGATGTTAAAAGATTTAAACTTACGATGATCATGTGGTTGGAATGTTGAGTTTCAGATAGAGGAATTAGTTGCTTATGGAATGGTCGTTTGTTAGTGTTTTCAATATTATTAAGCTTCATCTGATTTTGTTTTGGAAACGTTCTCACAGGTTAGTAACTCCATATGCATAGAGAAATTCTCTGACTTTCCACAACTTGGGAGATTCACTCTTCGCACTGAAGGTAATATTTAAGAAGTACGTCTTTTTTTGTTCAAAATCATTATGCTGAAAGTACATTACTATGTCCTGCAGGAAAAACTGTTGCCGTGGGAAAAGTGATGGGTTTTTAAATATAGAGCACAATTTTGACTTGAGGTAAATAATATTCCATTCTTTGCTTGTTTCTCTTGTCAAGCAGCTCTTGCTTTCCATGGTCAACCTTTTTAGTGGTAACTTTTGTGTTATGCATGATGGTCCTGCTTGTTTCTTTAGTGTATGTGGCCTGGTTCTTTTGTTAATTCTGGTCAAGTATCTTTTCTACATAGCTTATACCCCCTTCCTCCCACTACACATCTGATAAATTTAGATATTTGGACATTTAACTTTGAGTTCAAATGGTTGAAGGAAAAATGTCAATATTTGACATTATGGTTCAATATAAAATATTTGAAGCTTTAAAGGTTTTTTGTTTTCATTGAACAGGCTATAAGAAAATTTAAACTGAAGAAAAACAAAAGTCGACCAAATATGTTAATGCAAAAAAATTGTGGGACTAAGGCCAAAACAACATTCAAATACAGAGAATTATACCTAAGGTCTACAAGAATTTGTCTCTGTTTACAGTCTAAATTATTGGGTGCTTACTTTAGTTCCCGAGTTACCTATTTATAGCCTCTTATGCAATGTAGTTAAAATCAAAATTTTACGCAAAATCAGAAAGGGGAAGTAGTATCATAAACTGTGGAATCGTAATACCAATAGTTAGAATTATACAAAATTCTAAATCATATTTATGCATATAAAATTATAAATTCTTATATATGCTATTAAAATAGCATTAGTAAGAAAAAGAAAACCTAAAATCACTTGAAATACTTGTGTAAATTTAAATTTGTAAGCATAGCTCACAAGTATGATAATTAAAACCTTAAATCACACTTTAATTACTTATATAACTTTAATTTCATTCATAAGCATAGTCAGATAAACATTTCAAAGATTGTAAGATTATACGATTAACCGGGGTACTTGATTCCACCAAAATAGGAATTTCAACTACCATACTCTTATGCAACGGCTAATTGCTTGACCATGTGACTCATGGTGGGCAGTTCGTGGGATGGCTACGGATTGCCCTCCCCATTGCAAAGTCTGAATGGATTAGTGGGATGATAACAAATATCTTTTTAGCCCACTCCAATGTATGCCGAACAAAAGTGTAATTTCTTGCCCTCTTTTGTTGAAAAAATCACTTAGTCATTAACAATTTTGACCAATATATTACATGGTCCGTCCAAATTCTAAGAAAGAATGCTATTTTTCAATTATACTTTAGACATTATGATTTTTAAACACGCTACTTCCGTTATATTTAAAATGACTACCTAATGCTTAGTGATGCATCTTTTACATTGAGACACTAGTTTTTGATTGGTTTACTTACATTTGACTCTTCACTTTTGGTTTTTATTTCTGAACAAATTAGTTTGTCTATTTAACCAGGATATTAATTTGGACATAACACAATTCCTGCATAGACAAATGGTGTTGGCCACATTGAGACATAGTTTACAATATAAAGTTTGAAATGTATCCATAGTGAAAGAGTAATCTCGGCTGGTTGCTGCCAGTACATGTGTACTTTTATGCCGGCCTTATATGGCCTTTGGTGCTTCAGTGTTTGTGGGTGACAACTTTTCCATGTTTCACCTTTGTGCTGCTTGAGAGAATATACAATTGAAAGTCTTGATTTTGAAATGATCCATGCATTAACAGTGGAATGTAATATGATATAAATTCTGCGCGTTGTACTCATTTTTCTGCATGCCTATGCTCCATGCTCCCATGTGCTTAGCATTTTTAGTTTTATATTTGACATGTGATTTTGATATTTTACTGTGGATTCCTTGTGAAATTTTGGGAAATTGAAATACAGTAGAAAATGGAAGTATTAGTGGAATGAAATTTACAACTATTTCCGATTTGCATTTTTACTCTCATAAACAGGAATTGAGCTTGAAGGATTGGTTGTGGTTGAAAACTAAAATAAAAATAGACATGTATTCAATTTTTCTCTCATTAAATTTTATCATTTTCTTTGTTGAGAGCTTTGTAGGCAGTTTCTTTTATTCGTGGACGAAGTGCCAATAATTACTATAAACTCTGTTTTATCTCACTAAGAAAGAATAATTTTCGTAATTGTGTATGGTGGATATTTTAAAAAAATATCATTTACCATGTTACTTTTCACATTATTATTAGTTAGTATCATAGAAAAATAGTCATTTAGCACAGTAACAACACAGATTTCTGTGAATCATGGGGTGAAAATGAGAAGAAAACTTATAATTTAGATCTATAACTAACAAAATAATGAAAACTGAGACTGAATTATGGGAAGAAAATGAAAAGAAAACTTAGATCTATGTGGAAACTACTTACTGAAATTAAAGAAGAGAATTTTTTTTAATTATTATTTATTGAAGAAGTATCAAAACTAGTTTTATTTAATGAATGCAAAAGCACAAAGATGGAATTTTAGAGTGGAGATAGAATTTCACTTCTAGAAAATAAGGCGGATCTCTTGGAAAATAAAAAGTTTATTATCCAACCTATACAATTGATGTGAATGTATTCTCTAAAAAGTCTAACATTCTAAAATATCGAAGTATTCTCTAAAAAGTCTAACATTCTAAAATATCGAAAGCACAAATTCTTGGAATGTAGTCCCCTTAAACTTGAATATTAGAAAAGTAAAAATATTCTACCTCCGTCTCATAATAAATGTTTTGTATGAGATATACGTAGTTTTTAAAAAAATGATTAGATGTGTTGATTTTAATGATAAAATTGATTTCTTTTATTAAAATGTCCTTATTTATTATAATTAGCGGAGTAATTGAAAAATATAAAAATGAATAAATATGAGTAGTCCACAACTTGCTCCATTGAGAATTGAGTTGTGAACGGGAGTTTGAGATATAAAGGAAGATCCAGTCATTCATCCTTTCGGAATTCTGAATTATGACTTTAACAAGTGTTGATGTTCTAATTTTATATAATTGATCCATGAATATTTCTGCTTACATTTGACATCAGAGCACTTGGTTTGTAAATTTTCTATTTATGGTTTGAAACAGGCTTCTAGACAATGGTACTTGAAATTTGATGAGGTGGTAACTTCATTGGGTTTTGAAGAAAATAAAGTTGATCAGTGCATCTATCTTAAGGTCAGTGGGAGCAAATTCATCTTTCTTGTGTTATATGTTGATGATAATTTGCTTGCGAGTAGTGATCTTGGTCTACTTCATGAGACCAAACTTATGCTAACCAAGTTCTTTGATATGAAGGAACTTGGTGAAGCATACTTTGTGTTGGGAATTGAAATACACAGAGATAGATCACGTGGTGTACTTGGCTTGTCGCAGAGGGCTTATATTGATAGAGTTCTGGAGAGGTTTAATTTGCAGAACTGTAAGCCATGAGATGTTCCAATTACTAAAGGAGACAAATTCAGTAAAGATCAATGTCCTAAAAATGAGATTGAGCGGGCAGAGATAAAGGGAAAACCCTTTGACAGTGCATTGGGCAGCCTGATGTATGCTCAAGCATGCACTAGGCCTGACATTGCTTTCATAGTTGGTGTCTTGGGACGATACCAGTCTAATCCTGAGAATGATCATTGGATTGCCGCTAAGAAAGTGATGAGATATTTGCAGAGAACTAAAGAGTATATGCTTGTTTTTAGGAGAGTTGACAACTTAGAAATAGTTGGGTATACTGACTCTGATCTTGCTGGGTGTGTTGATGATAGAAAGTCTACTTCTGGTTACATTTTTATGTTGGCTGGAGGTGCGATATCATGGAAGAGTAAAAGACTAACTCTTGCCGCCTCTTCTACTATGCAGACAGAGTTTGTTGCTTGTTATGTTGCTGCCACTCATGTTGTTTGGTTAAGAAATTTAGTGACTAGACTTCGTATTGTTGATTCCATTGCAAAGCCACTAAAACTTTATTGTGATAATAGTTTAGTTGTGTTCTACTCCAAGAAGAATAAAATTTCTAGCGGTTATAAGCATTTAGAATTGAAGTATTTGACAGTCTGAAATCTTGTAAAGAAAAATGACATCATTGTTGAGTACATTGGTGCTGATTTCATGCTAGCTGATCCCCTAACTAAGGGACTTAGACCCATTTTGTTTAAAAACCATGCTGAGAGCATGATCATTGTGAGTTCTTTTGTTGTACTTGGTTAGTGGGAGTTTGTTCTTTATGTCATTTTCTTATCATTTTATATTTTATTTTGGACACTTTAAGTGTTGGATTGTCAAGTATTTTCTATTTTAAGCAATTGATATTATTATTATTATTATTATTATTATTATTATTATTATTATTATTATTATTATTATTATTATTATTATTATTATTATTATTATTATTATTATTTTTCATTGTTTATTTATATGTAAATTGTTAAAATTGGGACTCAGTGTCATCGAAACCACCGTGCCTATGGTTGACACTAGTTTGGAGTTCGATGCATGGTTATAATTTTGAGCTCGGTGTCTTCGGGACCACTAGACCGGTGGTTGATGCCACATTGTTGCTGAGGTATGATTTCAAACTCGGCGTTGTCAGGACCGCTATGCCGGTGGTCGACGCCTTATTGGAGCTGAGGCATTATGGTTTGTAAAACCATACAATTTCTTTGGATTTAATGCATTTGAGAGAAATTGTTAAGGACTGACGAAGAAAATAACAGTTGGCTGTTGGATCACATTAGCATGTTATTTTTTTGCCGCACTCCACACTGATGACTAATTGACGGAGTATGTAGTATTTGTAACCACAAAAGGTTTTATGTCAATGAAGGATATAATAATCACCGTGATTCAATACTGCTTGATTTTTGTTGGATGAAATCATATTCAGATACTGCACTTGAAATCACGCATTTACCCGAGAGTCGTTTTCAAAATATATTTAAAAATAAGAATCATACAATTGATTTTGCCCAAGTGGGAGAATGTTAGATTTACCTAACTTTTTATGGGCTACAATCAATTGT
This sequence comes from Lathyrus sativus, assembly GCA_963859935.3. Taxonomy (NCBI): domain Eukaryota; kingdom Viridiplantae; phylum Streptophyta; class Magnoliopsida; order Fabales; family Fabaceae; genus Lathyrus; species Lathyrus sativus. The sequence continues at coordinate 707,823,701 of OZ012735.1, read as the reverse complement.
GGTTTAGTTTGTGAAAAACAGATTAATCGTGATTTTGATGGGGGTGCATATATAAGCCATTTTATTAATTAAGTAATCCCTTTTTAACTAATGGCTGAGTATCTGAAACTTATTGGTGTGGATAAAAGTGTGAGCTTTAACCTTGAGGCCATAATAAGTAGGGACTAGGGTTATATATATTATATGACTAGGTTCCCTCTGTAATCACAATAAGAATCAGAAACATAACTGATGACTCCACAACTCACCCTATTGAGAGTTGTGAACGAGAGTGTGAGATACAAAGGAAAATCTGATCGTACTTCAATAAATAAATATTGATGTTCTAATTTTATATAATTGATCCATGAATATTTTTGTTTACGTAAAGTAGAAAAAAATAATAAATATTATATTAATATTTAAAAAAGACATTTATTTTAAAAAAAAAAAAATACTTTTATGATTTTATGATGAGGTAATATTTGGTTTATGGATTAGATATATTTCAACTTTTGCTCATATTTATTTAAGTTCATAGTATCTACACACTTCTAAACCCTCAATAATACAAATCCCCCCTATCTCCACTCGAAACACAAATACATGATTATTTTTTTTTGTATTTATAGAAAAATCTAGCAAACAACTATCAAAAGAGTTTAGTATTAAAAAACTAACAAAAGAGCTTAAATACCAAAAAGGATTCTAAAAAATAATTACTAGGACACTAAAGCTTATTGAACTTTCTCTGTAATTTTGATGTATCATTATCCCCTAGGAGATACGAATATAAGTTTGTGCCATAGGGTAATCGAACATGACATTAAGCCGATAATTTAAGAAATATAAATAATTAAATATAACTAATTATATGTATATGCATTAGTGTCCCACACCAGACACCTCTAAACATATCTTTAATCTAAAGTGTCAAAAGCATACTAATAATAACTAAAAAGAGCATAGTGTTGATGCTTATTACTTTACACAAGTTTAACATCAGGATTTCTCATAGGTTTAAGCCACATATCAGCCATAATTCTTGATGAAATACTCCACAACAAATCTTGCCCTTTCACCAATGCATGTTTTCCTTTCTTCCCTCCTTTTCCTAATCCATATTCAATCAACCATTGCATTGAAGTTAGCCTTTGTTTCTCACCATCCCAACCATTCTTCTTTCCATCACCACTTCTCACCTTAAACCCTCCCACATGCATACTACTTACTCTAAACCTCTTCTCCTCCTCCTCCTCCTCCTCACCATCACCCTTTGTGTCCACATTTGTTGCATGAATTAACACCATCATAGGTCCTCCAACTGCCTCATATCTTCTTATAGGATCCCTTAACTGAACAACAAACATCAATGTGATATTCGACACTTCATCGTTTTCAAAGCTTTGATCTCTAATCCAATCCTCAAGTGAAATTGCAGAACTCAATAGATCTTTTTCTTTTTTCCCTTCCTTTGTACTAAACGAAGAAACATCGAATGGAGCTTCTTCTTCAGCCATATCAGCTTGAATTTTCAACGCTTCTATAGCCATGAACTCGATCTTTTGCATTGTAAAAGCTAGAATTTTCTCTGCAGTAAGTGAAATATCATCAACATTCCAAATTCCTGTCGAGATTCTTTCTTGTCTTCCTAAACTCATTGCGTTTGCCATTTCTTTCAACGCGGAAACTATCCGCGCGGCACTCGAGCTAGCTCCTTCTTTGTTTCTACCTTGTATGATGGCAGAAGCAATGCCTTCAAAAGCAATCTGTTCGGCAGTTTTACCTATGAGTTCGTCTATCGGCATCAACGAGAAAATTTGAGAACTAAGTTCGTCGAGATCAACGGAAGCCAATTTCTGAAATAACTCGAATCCGTTTAAGGATTGTTGAGATGATAAAACAAAAGGCTTCGACATTTGCATTGCTAGCTTCGGAGTATCGTTTCTAGCTACATGATTGTCTAAGGGATTCATCGATGCTAAGTAACCTCCATCTTTTGTTTGAACAACGCAACCTAAGCCTTTTCCAAGATCAGAAAGGTACACTTTGGAATTGGATTCTCCACACAATGAAGCATTCTCATCATGTTCTTCGAGTTCTAAATGCGGAATTTCAGATTGGTTGATTTTGGATATTCTAGACCTTTGATCTTCAAGCATGTGAAGAAACTCTCTTGTTACATTTTCTTCATCAGAATCCAATCTTTGTGACTCCGTGTCGAAATCTTTGTTATTTTCTCCCATCATGGATTCAAGAGCCTTTATCTGTTTAGAAAGTGAATCGAGTTCGTTTAATCTTGCTAAGTGCAATTGATCATGCACTATTTCCTTAACAATTTCACTTGAAGACGATTTCACTTCTAAAGATTTCTCAGATCCTTCGCGTCCATCTTCAACTTCAACTCCTTTATCAACAACCTCGAATTCCGGAAGATCAAGATCAAGATCCTCCACTTTTTCTTTGTCATCAAAAACTTTCTGACTAGATGAATATGAATCAAGAACTTGATTTGGATTTGGATTTGGATCATCATCAAGATTCAAACCATTCATACCTTGAATATCTTCTGCTAACTTTCTCTGCGAAGGAGTCCAAGCATCGTTTCTGGTAACGATTCTTGGACTAGGCATGCTAAACGACGACTTCGATTGTCGACGCGCGAGCGAAGAAGTAAAGTTTTTGAACCTACTACTAGGCTTCAAATTCTCTTCATTGTTATATATTTCAACTCCTCCATCTTTCTCAATGATTTGAAATCCTAGCTTCAATACCAACTCTCCTCCTTTTGCTTTTCCTGATAAACCAAAGCTTGTCTCCCATTGCCTAACTCGATTTCCTTGCCGGCTTTTCTCGATCGATTCTTGAATCAACTGGCTTAAATCCACTGTGTTTCTTCCAAAATTAAGCTCTTTCGCATCAACTGCGAAAAGGTATATCAAAAATGGTCTTGACTCGAACTTGAGATTCTTTCCATTACCTTGTTGATTGCAATAAACATTACACCTAATGAAAAGTGTCTCTTCAAAATCAGCAGCACCTTGAGAAACTCTTGATGGCATGGTTTGAACAGAACCATCTCTATTTTCTTTCTTTCTAACACAAACAGAAAGCCTTAACCCATTCATTGATGAAGGAAGTGATTGAGCAGTGATTATTTCAACAGAAAACAAACAGCTTATTTTCTGCTTACCAATATGTGAAATAGCCCTTATAGGCTTCCAATTCCATATCCCTTTTTTCTCAGCCGAATTCGACTTTTCGTCGAACTTTCTGTTATCTGATTGAGTAGATGATAGTGATGATGGTGATGATGGCTTAACATCTTCAATATTTGTTCTTGATTTCCATGGAGACAAAGACATGCGGCGCGACCGTGGTTTTTCACTGTTTTTGTTGCTGTCAAGTTTAGCAGTGTCATTATCATCTTTAGGAGATGGAACAAGAGGAATTGAGGTTCTTGGAAGAGTTAGAGAAGCCGTTCTTCTAGCTGTTGTTGTGTGTGATTGGTAAAGTGATTCACTTAGAGCCTCAAGTTCTTCAAGAAGCTGAACATTGGAGTTTCTCTTGGTAGAATTTTCAGCTGCCATAACTAGTGAATGAAGAGGTTGTTGCAGCAACAAATTGTGATTGTATTAATGATTGATGATATCACAAAGAGAGAGTATAGAGAGAGTTTTTGGAAAATAAAAATGCTCACATGTGCTTTGATGGTTGGTTAAATTTAAAACTTTAGGTCGAAAGATTATACAATTTAATCTTACCGCGGTGATGATGTTCAACCTAACAATATCAAATCCAAAAATGCTCATTTAGTCGAGTGTATTACATCTTCCTATTCATTAAATAGTCTTCTCAATCTAAAAGATTAATCGCTGTAACCGCGTGATATTTGATTTATTAAAAACTGACGGTTAAAAAAAAATAGAAAAAGTATGAATGATGATGAAATTGTGTACTTGTTGGACATTTGTAAACCAAGAAAATGTTAAGAAGTGAATTTGTGGTGGATAAAAGATGAACGGTAGCATTGAATTGATGCCTTGATGATGAAGACAAATATGAAATTTGATAGGTAAAGTGGTCCCAATGAATTTATTGTTCATTTTCTTTATTTAGTTACATGTGTTACTGTTGCATGGGAGTAGGGATCTTATGTCAGAATAATTTAAGTAACATTATCACATTACTTTCTTTTATGACTATTACTTTTCATACATACAATAAATTTTGATAGCTTCATTTCATCTATTTATGTCTATGGACTATGGAGAGATAGATGCTACATTTTTCACACATGTCATGTACTATTTTAGCATAAGGTATATTTTAAATAAAATATAGAAAAAATGAAACTATATTAATGAATTAGAATTACTAGGATATGCTTCAACCATGTAACCATTTAAGTCTTAGGTGTTGAAAGAGAAATACTTTAATGTTTCCAAGAGGATACGTGTACAAGAGCATAATCACATGCCTTTCCTACCAAGTCCTTTTTTTGGGGTTCTAAAAGTCTACTTATGAATCACCTTCTGTTGCCTTCTAAAAAGGGTGTTCATTGCACCCTAATGAAGTGATTACATATCCTATCATTGGCACATTTATTTTTATCAAAAAAATATTTACATTCTAATTATTAGATTAATCTTGCCTGCGTATTTCTTTATAATGAAAAAAAAAATACAATTTCGGATTTTAACCTCAAGATTAATCTCGTGACAATATTCTAGACAATAAATTAGAAGAAATTTGACATTTTCCTAAAAATAAATTTTATATTATAAATCAATTCCATAATAAATTATACACATTTGGTATTGTTGAAAATCCATATATAATCAATTAGTCATAAGGGTAAATTATAACATTATCTATTGTGTATATCTCTTTTACATATAAATATACCTTATGTGTGATCATATTCGACAAACAGAAATACAATCTTATCATGGTATTTAGAGTTGGTTGACCTAATGTCTTCCACACAAAAATTTCTTCTCTTTTTCGACGAATTTTTTTCCTGATCGTCCACGCCACTGATCCGAGCGCCACCGCTCTCGAAGACATTCCGACGAGATAATCACACCGCTGAACTCGTCTCCCTCCGAACGGCCGTGATTTGAAAACCCCGTCGTCTTCCATTGCCCGACGCGCCTCCCTTCTAGTAGCGCGTGGCAGCGTGTCCCACCGCGTCTTCCATCGCCGTTTTCGCCACCGACACTGCCTTCCCGAGCTCTTCCCAGACATGCTCTCGATTTTCCATTCCAAGCCATCAAAAATCATGGGAGATACCGATTCCGGCACGTTCAATAAGGTTCCACTTATCCCGTGTGAAAAATTAACCAGAACAACCAACTACAACATATGGGCTACTGCTGTCAAAATGTGGTTTCACGATCAAGGCTATGAGGATCACTTAACTACAAAATCTCATAGTACTCTTGCCGCCAAACGCGATAAGTGAAAATAAACCAATGCTTCTTTATGCCGTGTTATGTTTTTCCATAGTTACACTAATCTAGAAGCACAATACCAAGCCTTTACCGCTTGCTATGAGGTTTGGGAAAAGGCTAAGAAAGTATTCTTTAACGATGCCCATAATCTTTACAGTGTCATCACCAAACTCAACTCTTTGAAATTGGAGAGTATGGATATACAAGCCTATCTGAGTAAGTTTGGCGCGTTAAAGGCAAATTTCACAATCCTAATGCCTTTCACAAAAGATGCAACAACATATGCTGAATAATAAAGTAAGCATTTCATGATCGTGGCACTTGTCGGACTACCATCTGAACTTGATTCCATTCGGAACCAAATTTTATCAGGATCCAGTGTTCCTAACTATGAAGCAGTTAGTGAACAACTGTTGCGCTTGGCTACCCACCATGCTTTTGGACCAGTTTCTATCCCATATCCCATTGAATCATCTACTATTGCTTCCCACTATTATGGTCGTGGTGGACGAACTAGAGGACGGGGGTGGACATTGTCATGATATTCGTTGTAACTATTGCAATCATTACATTCATATTGAAGCTGGTTGTCGTATAAAGGTAAGAGACCAACAAAGACAACCACAAGTCGCTGTTGTTGCTCAACCGAATATCTCTAAAGACACCACTATTTTCGCTATTGATTACAATGGTTTCCTTTAATTCAAAGTAACCCAACAACCATCATCATCTGCCGCTGTTGCTCAGTCGGGTAATCCTGTAGCTTTTGTCTCTACATCTTCTCTTGGTCCTTGACTCTGGTGCCTCTGATCATATGACTAGTAATAAATCCCTTTTATCTCACTTTTTTATTCTGATTCTTTGCCTTTTGTCACTGTGGCGGATGGTTCTAAAATCAAATGTTCATTGTCTTGGTCAGGCACATCCACTTTCAAACTTGTCTCTAGAGTTTGTCCTTTACATTCTTGGTTGTCATTCGTACTCTTGATTGTTCTGTTCTTTTTAATGATAAATCTGTTTATCTTCAGAATATACTTACATGACGGACGATTGGAGCATGAAGTGAATCTGGAGGATTATATCATCTATCTCAATCGGTGGCATGTGCTTTTAGTGCTTCTTAAGACCTTACACATCAACGTCTGTGCCACCCAAGTCTTAATAAGATGCGTCTTTTAGTTCTCAGTTTTTCTAAGCTTTCATCTTTTGAGTGTCAATCATGTCAATTAGGCAAACATACTCGTAGTACTTATTATTAACGAGTACATAAAAATGTTGCATCACCTTTTGCTTTAGTTCATTATGATATTTGGGGTCCTAGTCGTGTTAAGTCTACTTTGAGATATTGTTACTTTGTAACTTTCATAGATGAATTCTCTCGGTACACTTGGTTATTTCTAATGAGAAACCGTTCAGATGTTTTTCATATATTTCAAGAGTTTTATGTTGAAATTAAAAACCAGTTTAACACTTCCACTAAAATTTTACGCAGTGATAATGCCCGTGAATATATGTCATCCCAATTTCAATCCTTTTTAACATCATAGGGAATTATTCACCAATCATCATGTGCCCATACACCACAACATAACAATGTTGTTGAGCGGAAGAACCGTCATTTAGTTGAAACCGCACAGACTCGTTTACTTCATCATAATGTACCCTCTCATTTTTGGGGTGATGCTCTCCTCATAGCATGTCACCTTATCAACCAAATGCCTTCATCGGTCCTTCAAGACCATATTCCTTACTCTATCTTAAATCTGCAATACAATTTCCACCGTCTCTCAAACGTATTTTTCTAGGCTACTCATGTATACAAAAGGGATATCGTTGTTTCTGCTCTCAACTGCAACGATACATTGTTTCCTCCGATGTTACATTCTTTGAAGGTTCCCCTTTTTTCTCTGCCTTGGTGTCACCCGATGAGATTTGTAATTTAGATGTTCAAGATACCCCTTTTGTCATCCCCACACCAATTAAACCTCCATTGCAATGACGGACACCCCGTCCATTGAAAGTTAGAGACGATATTAATCCACTAACACCGCCCCCTGCTCCAACTGTTCCTTCAGCTACGTCACTAGAATTTGATCTTCCAATAACATTAAAAAAAAGCATTTGATCTTATAATCTAAATCCTAAATATGCATGTGTTTTAAATCATGACCGTCTCTCTACTTCCTATGTTTCTTTTGTGTTTACTTTGGGTTCTGTGTCTATTCGTAAGTCTACAGGTGAAGTTATGACTGATCCCAATTAGCGTAAGGAGATGATGGAAGAAATGGCTGCATTGAATTCAAATAAAACTTGGGGCATTGTTACTTTACCTTCAGAAAAAACTACAGTGGGATATCGATGAGTTTATACGGTGAAAGTTGGACCAGATGGTCAGATTGATCATTTCAAAGCTCATTTGGTAGCCAAGAGATACACTCAAATATTTGGACTTGATTATGGTGACACTTTTTCTCCAGTGGCCAAGATTAGTTCAGTCTGTCTCTTTCTTGCAATGGCTGCTATTAATCATTGGTCGCTCCCAGTTGGACATTAAAAATACCTTTTTACACAGAGAGTTGGAGAAGGAAGTTTATATGGATCAACCTCCAGGTTTTACAGTTCCTGGAAACTCAAGACTTGTTTGTCGGCTTCATCATTCTCTTTATATGCTGAAACAGTCTCCACGTGCTTAGTTTGGTTGCTTCAATTCTGCCTTGATATAGTTTGGTATGACTCATTGTCATACCCTAAATTTGTCCCACTTGCACATATATTCATTTGTGCATCCAGTCCCCAACCGTTTATCAGAAAAGCAAAATGCTGACCCTTTTGATGGAAATGATGACAATGATTCAATTTGCCAATATGAATGGCTTGTGAAATGGACTGGTCTTGGTTATGATCATGTTACTTGGGAGTTAGACAATGCTTCATTTATGAGATTTTCTAAAGGCATGAAACTTGTAGAGAATTATGAAGTTCGTCAAAGGAGATCAGTTGGACCAACAAATCCTTTTGAAGCCAATGAGGAGAGAAAAGTTTCCTTTACAGAATTATCGGTATTATTATTTGGAGATTCACCAGGATTGTATAACCCGCATTTGAGTTATGTGAACAAGCTTCGCATGTGTTGGCACAAAGGTCAGAGTGCTGTTATCGTTGACGATCAAATAGACCAGGAGCGGGTTACGAAGGTGATTTTGTATATTTCATCTTTGAGTCGTAATGTGAAAAGGCCGTTTCTAATAATCTCAACTTCTACTGGCCTCTCTACATGGGAAACCGAATTCTTAAATTTGGCACCATCTGCCAATCTTGTAATTTACAAGGGAACAAAATATGTACGCGATAGCATCAGAGTGTTAGAGTTTAATAATGAAGATGGTGGTTGTTCATTTCAAATATTACTATCATCATCTAATATCATCATTGAGGACTTACATGCATTGAGATATATTCAATGGGAAGCAATAATAATTGATGAATGTCATCGATCCAGAGTTTTAGGACACATTGACAATTTCAATATTCTAAAATGCTGAAGAACAAGAATCATAGAAGTGCTGGTAAAAGGAAAAGAAAATTGAATGGAGCATCTGTAATGAAGAAACCAATTCAAAAAACAAAAGAAGCGGTCTGACATGCCTAAAAGCACCAAACTCTTGTCAAAGCCTGATATATCTGATCTATGTGATGATCACCAAACTCTCTACACATTTTGAAAAATGTCAAGGCTGTCGCCATGAGGCTTCTTGGGAATGTATTTGAACATTACAACATTTGTTGCCTAGAAGTTTCTATAGTGCAGGCATTTAAAATATTGGTGTGTTGGCTTGCAGCTTCTTTGTTGAAACATAAGATTGATAGGAAACATTCGCAAGACTTCTATGAAAACCGTATTGTGTACGTGTCAGAGAGGCTTGCAATGTTTTCTCCAATATTCGCCAAAACCGTACCCGCAGTATGCCACACACAGCAGTCTGCCCCAAGTTGCTATAGTTGCAAATAACCATGGTCTTAAAGAAGCTGTCAAGCTCCAAGAGGACTCGAGCATGTTGTTACCGGCATCAGCTATTGTGTAGCATGTCCCACTGCTTCTACAAATTTCAAACTCCAAGAGGGAACTGCTGCGATTCAATAAGCTGCTACCACCATGAGCCTGCAGTTACAAAGACACAAAGCAAAAAGGCTTATCGTACGATAACACCGGCTTCCTCACTGAAAAAACTGTACAATACCAAACAGATAAATTGTCGTATGGAGATGAAATTACCAACATCCAAACGCATTGATTTCGGCGGAAAGACAAGCCCCCATAACCATGATGCAGTGCGCAACCTGCGGTCTTCTCGTATCATCCTACACCTGCACAACAATACACTCACGCCATAGACAAAGATGAACTGCTACAATCTCTGCGCAAAGTTTTTTCAATATCATTACAAGTTGTCTGTTATGTAATACGATGGACCTGCAAAAATTGAAAATCACAAATTCATTACAGCCTGGAAAAGGTATGTAAGGAAGAATGAGGAAACCAGTGAAGGAAAGGTCACTAAAACCGTTAATGTGAATTTCGCAGATAACATGTTTGTTAAAATGCCTAGCTAAGAATTGGAGAAAAATGATGGTTTTGATAAAGAACCTCCGCAGAACCTTTCAATATATGTACCTGCATGTTTTTTATTGATGGTTGAAGATTCAAGCCAGGCTAGAAGCAGAGAACAACATTCATCACTCAGCAAACAGAAAAAGAAAAAATCATGATAACAAGCACCCATGTTTCTCTCTTCCTTAGCTTGGCATTCCTCTTCTATGCGGTTGCTGGAGGTGTGGTGACATTCACGAATTGGCGTCGGTATATAGTATGGCCAGGAACTTTAACCGGCAACCCAAAAAACACAACTATCATCAACAAGTTTCGAGTTACAACTAGGTGCAATCACCTCATTGGATCTTCCATCTCCTTGTTCAGGTCGATTTTGAAGTAACAGTAGCATCAAATGGGGGACAAGATTTCTGCGATGCGAGCAATGTTGACGGGTTCAACGTGCCCATGTCTGTAACGCCACAAGATGGGAATGGTGGCTGCAAAACCTCCGGTTGTCCATCGAACATCAATCTTGTTTGTCCTTCAGACCTTCAAGTCAGAGGTTCTGATGGGAGTGTGATTGCTTGTAAAAGTGCTTGCTTAGCTTTCAAGGATCAATATTGTTGCCATGGAGTTTTCAATACCGAACAAACATGTCCACCCACAACATACAAACCTGCTGCAACCTTCAGTGAAAACCAAATTATCCCACTACACCAGACAGGCAGCAATAGTACGAGACAGAAGTTGAAAAGGACATACAACAAACCGTACCTTCAAAGCCAGCTGCTACACAATATCACACCAGACCATTCTGCTGCAACCAGCCAAAACCCTTCAACAAGTGCTACCATCCAATTACACTGCAAAACCACAAATAACAAACTTAAACCAGCCTACACACCACAAACAAAGCCAACAAAATAACTTGCCAAAATAAAATGGACATACTGCTGTACCTGCACAAAGTCACACAAGACCAGCAAAACCTTACCTGCTACTTCAAAGACACACCAGACAATAACCTGCTATTACCTCCAATTTGCCAAACAGATCCCTGCTACCACTTGTACCACTACAAAAACAACAGGACCAACACGCATTAAAATGGGCAAAGAGACAAAATGTACAGAGGATAGCTGCAGAGAAAAAAACAACTACACCATAAAACCTACGAGACTGGATGTGATGGGGGGAGGACTTGGCTTCACTAAAACCTGTCAAAGAAAACCACACCGAGAGACAACACTGAAATCAATTTTTTTTCCAAGTTTTCACCTTCGACCAACCAACAACAACCAAACTTAAAACACTTCCTAATCTTCAAACACCTTTCTTCAGCATTTATCTTCATCATTCAAACCCAACCTCCCTTCAAACTATTTTCATAAAACAACAACTGAAATCCCCTTCACACCTCTATCTTCTGCAAAATTCATCATTGTTAAATCATCCACACACAAACCCTTTGAATAAACCAGAAACCATTCATTGAACTCCAAACCTCACCATAACATATCACCGATCAAACTCTTTCTTCTCTCAATCTTCAACAACCACCCTCAAAAATATCTTATCTCAACCTCATTCCCTTCAACAAACCTGACATCCTCGATTCAATAAACATTTAACCCTAAAACAGTTTCAGAAATCACTCCTTTCAAATCTGTTCACTCCGAAAGCTCTTCGAAACTCCTCCAACCCTCTTCCGTTTTCGCACCCAACCAAATAACAACCTTAAAAAAAAAAAACCCACAACCCAAAACCTTCCATAACCCTTTCTTCTTCCAAATCCGTAAAACAACCCGTCTTCAAAAATCTACGAACCCGCTCGCAACAAAACCAGATCGAGTGAGAAGATGAAAAGGAAAGTTCAATTTGAGTTTTAAGACGGAACTTACCACAGAGGAAGGTTGAAAACCGAGATTGAACACGAGAAGGGGGAGAAGGTTGAGACGGAGAGACAGAGGAAGATTGGTGATGTTGTTTCTTTTTTTTTTGAATGAAATTTCTTCGGGTAAGACGTTGTGGATGCCTCGCGTTCATTCTCTCGTGATTTGTTTGTTATTGATTGAGCTATTCTCTTGCTAAAAAGCCCAATGGATTTATGGGTGTATATTGCCAGAATCCTCACGATTTTAGGACATTTGATGTGGGGCTTTTCAGCTCATTTGTTCCCATTTTATTTTTCTTTATTTATTTTAGAGTGCAGATTTTGTTTTAAATGATTTTCCTGAATTGTTTTTTAACAAATCGAGTTTTCTATTTAATATATACTTTTTTTTTCTTCCTTTAATCATGGTTAATACTTTTATATTGTAAAAATTCTTTGGAAAATAATATTGGATTTATTTCATTTTTTTTCTTTCCGATTTTACTCATCTTTTATCGTTTATCGTTTTCTTTGGGTCGATGACGATACCCCAAGTTATAACTTTGTCAAATTATTGACGAGTAATGACAAACCCGAGACCGTTTTCTTTTTAACTTCTTTCATTTTCGATTTTTATCGATTTCTTGCTTATTTTGGTCAAATGACCATTTTTTAAATTATTATCGGTCAAATTATTGATAGATGATAATTTTAGTCGAGACTACTTCACTTACACTTCAAATCTTTCTTCAAACTTTTTCTCGATCAAACTTCGAAAGAAGAAGGTTCTTGGAGTCTAGCATTCCTTGAATTTTCGAGTGAATAATTCTCGAGGCACGCCCTTTGAGTTATTATTCACTCAATCTTTCGACCTTTTTAAATATCTTTTTTCGATTCACACTTCGAAAGAAGGAGGTTCTGGGAGTCTAGCATTCCTTGAATTTTCGAGTGAATAGCTCTCGAAGCACGCCCTTTGGGTTGTTATTCACTCAACCTTTCGACTTTTTTCAAACTCAACCGTCCTTTATATTCTCCTGAGTCGATTGCTCGTCCGCATTCGCAACCCTTTTCTTTCACAATTCCTCGTGGTCTCGATATTAGGAGCACCCTCAGGGACTAATATCGTTTCTCACAACCTTAACCCTTGGCACGTCGTTAAGCCGGTTCCATCTTCAATCAAATCCTCGACACGTCGTCGAGCCATTTCAAAATAACTTCCTTTTGGCCTCGCATGCCATTCTTCGATTCAATCTTTTCGCAAACTTACGAAAGAAGGATATTCTTAGGATCTAGCATTCTTTGAATATTCGAACGAGTAATTCTTGGGCACGCCCCCGAGTTGTTATTAGTTCATTCTTTCGATTTCAAAACATCCAATTCTTATCTCCAACTTACGAAAGAACTGAGTTCTTGGGATCTCGCATTCCTTGAATTCTTGAATGACAAGCTCTTGAGGCACGCCCTTAGGTTGTTTGTCAGTCACTCTTTCGTTCCCAACTCAACGTCAAACCAATTCAAACCTCATCTTTTCATGGTTGTTACCACGAACTACGGACGCTCTGATTCTTTATTCATTCTTGAATACAAGATACGTAGGCACAAGATTGCGATGATCTTGGCGAGCACACTTCTACCCATCTTCCGTTTTCCCCCATCCTTTCCCGTAGTCGAACTACGACGCTCTGATTTCTCATTCTCGTCCGAATGAGCATACGTAGGCACAAGGGCCCCAATCCTTGGCGAGCACCCTATCTTCTAACCACCCATCTCTCCTTAGCGTCTTTTACCTTTTACCTACCAATTCTACCTTTATCAACGAGGAGAAAACTAGTAAACCTTAAACAACACTCCCCACAATTACCTTAAGAGGTTCCCGTCGAGTACGACGGACGTGAGGGGTGCTAATACCTTCCCCTCACGTAACCGACTCCCGAACCCGGAACTTGGTTGCGACAGCCCTGTTCCTATCCTTTCATTTTCAAGAGGTTTTCTCGATATTTTCCTCTCCCGTTTATTTCGGGAAAAATAAAGTTCGGTGGCGACTCTGTCGAACCGCATTTTCCGCGCCTTTCGCGCGAGGGTCGTATTTCCGAAATGTCTCCGTGATTTTTTTCGAGGTGCGACAGGTGGCGACTCTGCTGGGGACGCATTGCTCCATGCAAAGAGAGAGTCGAGCCTATCTTTTGGTTTGTGAGGAGTGTTTGTTTTTTATTTGTTTTCTTTTTTTGTTTTTGTTCTCTTATAGACTTTATTTGTGCTTGTTATCTGGGCCTGCTGGTTTTTGGGATGACATCATGAGTAAAGCTCTACGCCCGAGCTTTGGTAAAAGCAGAGAGAACACATAGTTTAGAATTGGTAGTCGAGTAGTGTTAGTCTCCAAGGACTCGCTCCTTGTGGGCCTAGCATGAAAGCTCCTCCAGAGGAGACCTATTCGTAGATCTCGTTGTAACACAGCTAGCCTGTCGCACGACTTGATTAATGAAGGGTCCGTGATTCTGGGAACCTTTGTTAGCACCAGTTCCGATATTGGTGGTCGTGTAGTGTTAGTCTCCAAGGACTCGCTCCTTGTGTGCCTAGCACGAGGACTCCGCTCAGGAGAGACCTTATCGTCATTATCGTCGTAATGCAGCCAGCCTGTTGCGTGACGCTAATACGACTAGTGTCCGTGATCCTGGGAACCAAACATAGAAACCATCCCGTGAGTGGGATTATGGGTAGAATGTTTAGACCTTCCTGTATAGGTTGTACCTGTCACTTTTCTTTGAGCAGGAATTATGGTTACTTATCTGTTACAGTTACCAGCTTCAGGAGTTGTTGGAGTTGTGATCCTGTGATCCTGGATCTTGTATTTTGCATTGCATCCTGCATATCATTTGCATTGCATATGTTGTGCATTTTGCATTTCCGGTCCTTCAACAGAATCTTATGTCTCCGTTCCTTCTTCTCCAGTAAATCAAGCTGATTCCTCGACACCAGTACGCCACTAGAGCCAATACCAGACGAGTGATGGAGCAGATTCAGCAGGAGCAAGTCGCCTTCAGGGAAGAGTTGGATTCTATGAAAGGAAAGATCGACCAGATCCTCGAAGCCATCCTCACAGCCAGGAGAGAGGAAGAACAGCGTGAAGCCGCCGCTGTCGTCAACCACAATGGACAAGGGTCTACTGCCATCCCTTTGGTTCAAATTCCAAGTTCTCATGGGATGCCGCTGAACTTCAACAACACAGCCGAGGGAAACACTTCTCAGCCAATCCCAGCGCCTGGAGTTACCGTTGGAGTCCTCCCGCACGCCCAACCTGCTGCTGTGCAAATCCCAGTTCCTCATGTCGAAGATACTCTGATGGATCAGTATGACGACGTTCAGAACTATCATGCTGCTATCCCCATTGCCAGTCCTGTTGCCGCTCAGGATTCTGAGGCCATGAAGATGTGCCGAGATCTAGCCGAGAAACTCCGAGCCATGGAGGGGCATAATTCAAATTCTTTCAGTGCTCTGGAATTGTGCTTGGTGCCTGATGTTGTCATTCCTCCAAAGTTCAAGGTGCCCGAATTTTCAAAGTACAAAGGTCTCAGTTGCCCAAACATTCATCTGAAGATGTACTGTCGCAAGATGGCTGCCTATGCCAGAGATGAAAAGCTCATGATCCATTGCTTCCAGGACAGCTTATCTGGGGCATCACTTGAATGGTATATGCAGCTGGAACGCAATAGTGTGCGCACTTGGACCGAGCTAGCTGATGCATTTGTCAAGCAGTACAAGTACAACACCGATCTTGCTCCAAACCGTACTCAGCTTCAGAGTATGACTCAGAAGGACAACGAATCCTTTAAGGAGTACGCGCAACGATGGAGAGAGCTAGCCGCAAGGGTGCATCCACCTCTTGTTGACCGTGAATTGATTGACATCTTCATGGGCACTTTGCAAGGCCAATACTATGAAAAGCTGATCGGTAGTGTCTCTGCTGGATTTTCTGACTTGGTCATCGTCGGTGAAAGAATTGAAGAAGGACTGAAGAGTGGGAAGATCCTAGGAGGTTCAAACAGCCAGGCTAATGCCAAGAGGCCTTTTAATGGATACAAGAAGAAAGAGGGCGAAACAAATGCCATCTTCGTGCAGAAAGGGCAAGCTTCTCAACAAGCTCCTGCTCCTATGCCTTATCAAGTTCCCTACTATCAGTATCCATATGTTGCTGCTGCGCAATATGCTCCCATGCCTTACCAGCCAGCTGTTCACGCAGCGCAAGCTCAGATGCCACGGCCACAGGCTCCTCAGCAACAAGCATACAACCAGCAAGGATATCAGTATCCTCCTCAGCAACAACAGATGCAAGCAACTCAGCAACGACAAGGTGTTCGCCCACAGCGTCCGCAGAGAACATGGAGACCAGATAGAGTCTTTGATCGTCTACCAATGCCATATGCCAAAATCTTTGCTCAGTTGATGGAGAAGAAAGCTATCGTTCCGAGAGATTTAGCTCCTCCAACCATCCTTCCTGCCGATTACGATGCAAATGCTCATTGTGAGTTTCATAAGGGCGCTCCAGGTCACACCATTGAGGACTGCAGGGCTTTCAAGCATATAATTCAAGACATGATCGATAGGGATGCTATCAACTTCAATGGGAAGTCTCCAAACATCATCAACAATCCGATGCCACCAGTCAACTAGCGCCAACAACCACTTCCAGTCAAGTTTGTTCCCTGAAGAAGGCAGTCATGTTGCCATTTCATTCTTCGCAGTTTCTTATGTTTTGTCTTTGTTTATTTAAGTATTGTATGCTTTGAACAATTGCCATTCGTATTTGGTTTTCATTAATGTATCGTTTATGCATGTTTTGAATTAGTTATGTCGTATTCACTCTTTTTTCACTCATCACCGACACATTTATTTACTCCACTCTATTCACTGTTGTTTAGCATGATTTGAGGGAGGATGATGAAAACGAGATACCCATAATTGCAAATCGTATGCTTTCAGACCGAATCTCGTCAATGATGTACAGGCATTGCTTCAATTCCCCAAACACCGGAGATATAAGGAGTTAATCCCTAGTAAACTACTTCGAGCCTAGCAGTAGCAGTTTCCTTCGGATATTCAAACCCTTACACTCAACCTGGGGCAGGGTAGTGTTCAGTTAATCAAATTCCACACTCGAATCAACGAAGCAAAATCCAGAAGACGGTTGTTCATCAAAGACCCATGCTATGGCAGTCACAGCAAAATCCAGAAAAAATCAAAAGCCAGCTAAGTCAGACACCTTAGAGGGGACTTAGGCAAAATCAAGGCAATCCTGATGGATCTGACGAACGAAGTCAATCCATGCAAAAGTTAGGGATCAAAACAAAAGCAAAAGAGGACCCCGAAACCCTCAACAAAAACAAAATGGGATTCGGTGGCCACCCAAGTCAAAGGGGCACTAACATCCATAAAAAACCAAAATAAGGTGACTGCCACGTCAAGCCAACCTTGAACCATCAAGCTTACACCGTCCAGACAAGTGTAGGATTAACTGAGCGTAGGACTGAAGATCATTACGAAGAAGGGGTGGGTACAAATCATACTTTGAGCCCAATATCCTTTGTTTCATAACCGTGAACCAGACCACGTTACAACCCTTGAAAGACCTAATTGAGACGAGGATTATTCTGAAAGCATATCATCGCAAGGTTGCGTAACCTGACTCCTCACATGATTTCTAATCATCAGTATTGGTGTCACTTCTCTTGATACATTTTTCGCACCAATCAATTAGCATAACGTTTGGGCTAGCAGTCCATTCGTCTCACTACCACGACACTTCAATAAACAAGACTTTTTCAAACTTGCATCGAATTTTGCATTAATTATTGCCATTTGTGAATGTACAATTATATCTGCAAATCAGTGCTAGGTATTCAAAGACACTCCAGCAAGGGGCAATCGAGGAGAAAATTGACTTTCAGTGGCGTACACGAAGCAATATTATCTCAAGGCCTACAGGCTGGGGGCAAACCACTCAGTAGCTCGAACAGGGGCAAGTCATCCGAGTTCAACTTCCATATACCAGAACTGGTTAAACTGGGGAAGGCCACTACCACGTTCAGACTGGGGCAAGCCCAGGTCGTCCTGACCATCAAGCAAAGTTGCAATTCTCTCAGATGCAAATTCACAGTCATCCAAATATCCCAGACTTGGGGCATCAAGGACATCTTCTGCTTCAATCATGGCTGTCGCTTGCGCGAAAATAAGGTGCCGGCATGACAGAAGAGTCGCCACCTTTCGTTATTTATCCCTCAGAGCGGGAAAGGAAACGATCGGAAAAACCTGACGAATAAGGGTAAGACAAGGTCGTCGCAACCATTGTCTGGGTTCGGGAGTCGGTTACGCAAGGGGAAGGTATTAGCACCCCTCACGTCCGTCGTACTCGACGGGATCCTCGCTTGTTTGTTTACTTGGACGGGTTGGTTATAATCTATCTACCTATCAAGGCTGGCTAAAAAAAGAAAAGAAAAATGACTCGGCAAAGCGTCGCGCTTTATGCCTACGTATTCTCATCAGAGAATGAGAAATCAGAGTCAACGTAGTTCGGCTAACTACGGGGAGGAAGATGGGGAAAGGTTGCTCGCTAGGATATCGCATCCTATGCCTACGTACTTTCATCTGGTATGAAAGATCAGAGCAAACGTAGTTCGGGAAACTACTGAAAATATGGCTCAACTAGGAGGGAGACTATCAAGTCCTACTGTTATCATGCCATGGATTCATCCTATGGTTGAGGTTTAAACAGGGAACTCCTAGATGTTGTCATGCATAGGTTTCAACCTAAAAGTCTATCATCAAATCCTCATCAGAGGAAATGAGAGTCCTAAGGGATCATGTCAATGATACACAGAAACAGACAAAAACATCAGCTTTAAACAGTAAAATGCATGCAATGCAAGTGAGGGAGGAAATGTGTGTGTGGCTTCAGCCTCCACAAGCTCATCTCAACCTCAAGCCAGTCATGCAATAACAGTAATCATACTGAAAATAAACAACGTGCTATCAAGCAATAAACAGATAAAGGAAGTGAAGTGCTATCAGGCAAACAAAACTCACATGAGAAAGAATCATCTATTCTCTAACCCTAACCCTAATCACAGGATCTAAACAAATCAAAGCAAAGCCCTCAAGCACAACCCTAAACAGGGGAAATCATTCCCAGCCTTCAAGCTTCAGAATAAGCTTACCAAAGAAAGGGAGCTAAGCAAGCAAGCTCATAGTGTCTTCCTCAGGAGAACACTAGGAGGTGTATACTCAGGAGTCATACCCTATGTGGCTCAACCACTGTGATCAGTTTACATCCCTCCTCAGGAGAGATTAAACTCACAAGCAGGCTCCAACATCACTGGATATTTAAGAAATCCTATTTAAGCTAGTGGAGCTAAGTGAATAGACCCATAGGACCTTCCTCAGGAAAGTACTAGGAGGCTTCCACTTAGGAGTTGTATCCCATGTGGCTCAACAACATGTGATCAGTTTACATTCCTCCTCAGGAGAAATTAAACTCACAAGTCGGCTCCAACATCATTGGATACTTAAGAAATCCTGGATCAACTAGTGGAACTAAGTGAATAGACCCATAGGACTTTCCTCAGGAAAGTACTAGGAGGCTTCCACTTAGGAGTTGTATCCCACGTGGCTCAACAACAAGTGATCAGTTTACATTCCTCCTCAGGAGAAATTAAACTCACAAGTTGGCTCCAACATCATTGGATACTTAAGGAAGAGGTGAGAAGGAAGGATGAAAGTCATTCATAGTGCCTTCCTCAGGAAAGTACCATGAACTTCCTTCAAACTTCAGGCTCTCAAACCTCACCAACAGGGCATCAGCCAAGCTCTGGGTCTCTGCATCTTGGTCTACAAGCTCCTCTTCATGATGCTCACCATCAATATCCTCAAGGCAACCCAAGCCCTTCATCAAATTCCTCAGAAAGAACCCCACAGATGAACAGATAAACCACTGAACAAACCAAATCATCAGGCAATCTTCAGATAATACCTAAAAATACTAAACTAATGGGGAAAAAATTAACAAATATCCCTAAGGGTCCTCAACACTTACTCATAACATCTACAAAGGTCTCTACCTAAAAATCAAGATAAAACTTGCTCAAAGAAAATGATTCATCACCTAAACACCATTTCTAAACCCTAATTAGACTATCCTAAGCC
Source organism: Lathyrus sativus (assembly GCA_963859935.3). NCBI lineage: Eukaryota > Viridiplantae > Streptophyta > Magnoliopsida > Fabales > Fabaceae > Lathyrus > Lathyrus sativus. The sequence goes on along the minus strand of OZ012735.1, from coordinate 707,803,609 downwards.
AACCCTAATTAAACTAATCAAGATTAATTCTAAAAAATCTAGAAAAAATCCTATGGGGAAGTATGACTAATTATCTAATTGCACCAAAAAGAATGGGTAAAAAAGATTAATGGAAAGTACTAAAACAATTCCTACAAAATCAAATATCAAAATGAAACAATTAAAAAGCTATTTAATTGAAAAATCTACTAAAAATATTAAACCTAAAAATAAAATCTCAATTTTATTTTTATAATTTTCTACTCATTTTAATCTATTCACAGAAAAAAGAAGAATTGAAAAATCATTTTCTATCTATTTTTAATGAATTATACAAAACAGAGAAATATTAAAAAGAAATTAAAAGAATTAAAATAACATGAAATGGGAGAGGGGTGTAATCAGTAGGTGGGTTAAGTGTTAAACGCGCTGGGCCCTTAAGCTGGGGGTGCGCGTAGCACCTGGGGTTAAGCCCAATAACCCCTCAGAATTTAATTAAAAAAACAAAAGAAAAAAAAAAGGCTACGCGGTGCAATTAGCAACACTTCCATGCGTGTTCTGGCTGGGCCTCGCTACGAGGGGGCGCGAAAAGCAAAGGCCCACTCCCCCCACTTAAATGAAACGCAGCGCTTAAGGGGGGAGGGAAAGCCTCAGCTTTCAATCTCGGCCGTGAGATTATTCCAAGAGTCCACGGTCAACACGCCTTTGGACGATGGAGATTATCTCTTCTCCAAATTGCCATGACACTTAGGGTTTTCTCCATTATCATGCATCTTCACACGTGAAATTTCAAGGCTGCGGTTCTCACTCTCTACTCAACCAAATCACACGCTATAAAAATGAAAATTGCTTAGAATCTCTCCCTCTACACGTGTATGCCATTGGTTCACTTTGAAACTCCCTCTACCATGACAACCGCGCGCAACAACATCTTGCCTCCATGGAAATGGTCTGAAACTTTTTCTCATAATTCTCACTAAAACCTATATGAATCTACTCTACATCTAGTGGTGATAATTCTGAACCAAATACCTAAGCTTCTAACGCCCTAATCATGGAGTTCTATGCCCATCAAGATTCAAGCACCTGCACTAAATTGTCTCTAAACAGCCCCAAAGTTATCTAAACTAATCTCCTAACATCCTAGATCAAGATTATGCTAATGAATCTACACGAATCTACTTAAATTAAGCAAGTGGAAGCAAAATGCACCTTGAGCAAAATGTGATGGATGATGAAGAATCTCTTGGATCTTGATCTTGTGAGGCTTGGATCTTGCTCTCCTCTTGCTCTAGATGATTCTGTATGCACGAGTTTGGAAGGGGAACACTTGTAGAGGATGAAATCCAAGGTTGCTTGAAATTGAAGAAAGCTCTTCAATGGCAATCTTTCTCTTTCTCTCCCTTCTGAAAATGCTCTCTATCACCAACCTTGCATTTAGTGTATTACCCTCTTTAAATAACAATTGGAAGAATAATCTAGAACTCCTTAGAATCATCTAGAAACTTCATGAAAGTATCATGTGATGATAAGTTCAAAACCTCTTATCTCATGCTCTTACTCCTTATTTTCGTGCCAAATACTCCTTACATGAGATATTCAAGTGTCATGAACCAAAATAAGGCTTTACATTGGCTTGTGTAAAGATTTTCAAAGTTAACTTCATTTGCAAGTAACAAATTAACAAAGAAACCTCATTTTTTGGACCTCAAATGGAAAATCCACTTAAACCAATCTTCTCAAAATGTTTTTTCCAATCAAAATGATATATTGGATGACCTATTTTGGATTTGTAGATCTCCCAAATCACTTTTCAATTTCAACTTTTCAAAGTTATAAGTCATTTTTAGTTCATTTTTGACCAATCATGGAATCTTGTGCTATGAGCTTTTTCAACAATTTGTGACCTTCTTTCTAGACTTAAAATCACATTTTGAGCAACTTTCATGTTTTAAGTTTTTCCATTTGAGGCTTGGAAATAGGAGTTTTAGGCATTGGCTAAAATGACCTATAACTGACAAATGACCAAAATACCCCTGCCTTGCTCAAACCATAACTTGAGTTCCACAAATCCAATCAAGGACTTCTACCACTCAAATTAAAGCTAAGAACATCCTCTTCAACATTCATGTTGACCAAGAAACCATAGGAATCAACCTACTAGGGCAAAAGTTGTCTGCAAGTTGGGTGACTTTCAAGGACCCAGATTCACACACCTCAGATGACCTGTAATTTTCCAAAACCATAACTTGAGCTCTGCACATCCTATCAAGGACTTCCACCACTCAAATTAAAGCTAAGAACAAGCTCTACAACATTCATGTTGTGGGGAATATGAGATATCAATCACATCTAGAGCTAAAGCTGCCTGGAAGATAGGGATCAAACTAGGGTTTTTTCACTGACAATCCTTAGAAACCCTGACTTGAAACTTCTCAAACTCCTCAATCATGATGAGTTGGTCTAGGAATCATCTTTATAACATGTCTATGCATCATCCCATGATCTCATGGCCCTTGGATTAGGTCTCAACCCTTTTCCAAATCTTCAGTTATCCTAGGGTTGACCCAGTCAAAACCCTAATTCTACCATTCATGGTTGAATCTTCTGAACTCTTGCATAATGACCTCTTTGGACTTCATGATGGCTATCAAGACATCTCATAAGCTTTCTCAAAACATCTAGTCCATTCTCAAAGTCTCATAATCATCTGAGGGGCACCCACAACCCTCAAGCTATGAAGCACACAACCCTGGTTTCAAACCACTCCTCTGAGGATCTCTTGAACTTTCTGATGAAGGTATCAACTTCCAAATACTCAATGAACAAATAAATGTTGGTCAAATTTTGGGGTGCAACAGCTGCCCCTATTCAAACGGCTTGAACCTGACTGGGTGAGAAGCGAACGGCTCTCAACCAATCAAGGTACGAGACGGTTGAATATCGGTAAACCCGAAAATTTGCCAACTGCACGAGCACACGGTACTCTGCGGGGAACAAACCTTTGAACGCTGCAATACTAGCTGCTCAACAACTAGCTGGAGAGATACTGATCTGACGTCGCCGCCGGAAACAAACATCATTCTGCTGGGGATTTAAGGAATCTGACATTGCCGTCAAACAAACATCCAACCTCGCTGCCTGAAACAAACATAATCTGACCTGGGGTTCACCCCTGGTGAATGGAACAAAAAAGTACACTTACATACCTGAAGCTACTCCGCTGGGAAGGAGAGACTTAACCGAGCACACTCTGATCTGGGGTTCACCCTCAGAACCATGACGAATATCGGAATACTGCTGCACACTGCCCGCCGTAGAACTTCAACATTAAAGATATATGAAACCCTGGCCCCTGGCCACTTCCAGCTTCAGCTAGAAAAGATCTTCAAGCACTTATGAAGATAGATGAAACCCTGGCCCCTGGCCGCTTCCAGCTTCAGCTAGCAAAGATCTTCAAGTACTTCTGAAGATAAGCATCCTTGGCCTCCAAGGATGGCAACTCTGCAGGAGGTATCTTCGACTTCAGTCGGAAGAAAATGATCCTTGGCCTTCAAGGATACATGGATCTGCCTTCAGGCAACTCCGCCTCTGCTATAGAGCATCCGAGACTTCAGTCAGGGATATACTTCGGCCTTCAGCCCGAATAATGAATCCTAGGTCCTTCACGACCTTGGGGGATAACCTTGCCTTCAGGCACCTTTGCTTCAGCATAAGAAATCTGTGACTTTAGTCAGAGAAATGGTATCCTGAGCCACTCATGACTCCACGGGGATTCAAACACTTTGCCTACAGGCAAAACTCCGCTTCAGCTGGAGAAACATCTTCGACTTCAATCAGAAGACGTATCATTCACTTGATCGCGATCAATCATCACCTCAGGATAACTGACCTGGTCTTCAGACTCACACGAATTACTCTGTTGTATCTACAACCCTGGAACCTTGTCTTCAGCCACCCGTTGCTTCATCCACACGGAAATCTGGCTTCACAGGAACCTTCTGATATCGCCTTCTGGCGCTTATGAAATCCATCTTCAGATTAGACATCATTGCTGGAGGAACATCTTCGACTTCAATCGGAAGACGTATCATTCCCTTGATCGCGCTCAATCATCGCCTCAGGATAACTGACTTGGTCTTCAGACTCACACGAATTACTCTGTTGTATCTACAACTCTGGAACCTTATCTTCAGCTACCGGTTGATTCATCAATCTGGAAATCTGAACTCACAGGAACCTTCTGATATCGCCTTCGGGCGCTTTACGACATCCATCTTCAGATTAGACATCGTTGCTGGGGCAGACATATCATGCTGCTACTCACTTGACATCCTGTCAAGTCGTTGCTAATTAAAAGCAAACATGTCGGGTCACCGGACATAATCATCACGTTAACAACTCTGTTGAGGAGAGAGGAATGAGGGTTCACCCAAATAATCCTGACGACTCACTGGGGAAAAGGAAGAAGGGTTCACCCGAACAACCTTGTAGACTCTGCTGCAGAAAGACGAGAGAGTTCACCCAAACGACTTCAACAACTGCTGGAGAAAAACGAAAGAGCACACTCAGACGATTCCTACCAACTTTACTAGGGAGCAAGTACTTCTGCACGGGGAAAGCGATAAATGCCCTGAACGACTTTTTGGGAAATGACCCTTCTGGGGAACATAGCCGTCAGGCTACAAGACACTCATGTCATTAAGTTCTCAAACTTGCGGGATAAACAAACTTCAGCTTGCTGGACAATCCTTCGGGATCTGTTTGGGGAAACTTTCCATCTGCCAATCATGACTGTGCTCGGCTGGGGATATCAATCTACCTGCTTGCTGCTGGGGAAGTGCCAACCACCTGCTGGGGAAAAGCCCTCCACTCCGTTGGGGGTTCCAGAAATCTTCCTGGGCAACTCTTGCTGCGGACGCTACTGGGGAGCTCAAGAATCATCTTAAGCAAACAGCTCGGGAAACTGTACTGAGGTCTTAAGAGTCATCTTAAGCAAACGGCTCTGCTGAGGGATTTGAGAATCATCTCGAACTGAAGGCTCCGCTGGGGGTCTCAAAAATCATCTTGAGTGAGCGACTGCGGGGATCACACCGGGGTCTTTTAGAATCATCTTAAGAGAGCGACCTTGTTGGAGAGAATATCAGGAATCGTCCTGGGCAACCGGTCTTTCGGTAGTACACCTGTACAATAAGGATGATAATGACCTAGGTCATGCTTATGATGCGTATGCTTCTGCGCTATGCCCCACACGGTGGGAATGATATGCGAAAATGCTAAATGCCATGCAATCATGCACAACGTTGTTGCAACGTCAGATGCTATGCAGTGTTAAATGCCATGCAGTCATGCACAATGCTATGCAATCATGCACAATGATGCGATCCCATCGGCAAAATAAATGCCGAAGGGGGAAATCTTCCTGTCAAGGAGAAAGAACCACTCAGGTAGAGGAATCATCCTGCCGAGGAGATGGTGAACACGTCAATATCAATCGGGCTCTGTCTGGGGAATTGATCTTCCGCGAATTGCTGCATGGCAAACAACTTCAGCTGACTGCTGCAGGGGAACGAAGCTCTACGAGCACTTGGATCTGCTGATATCAATCGCGAGAATGAACTGTGCGGCCGTCTCGGCTACTCTTCTGGGGATGACCGCTCTGTGGGGAACCAACTTCAGCTGCTCAACACTCCACCGGGGAGAAACCAATCATGATCCGATCAACTTCCAAGGACTCGGCTCTCTTGGGCATCTGCAAACTCGGCTGAGGAAGGAGAAATCGTTCTGCTTCGCTGGATAGAGTACGACTCTGGGGGAATACAACATCAGCTGCTCTACGCTCTGCTGGGGAGAATTAATCATGATCTGATCAACCTCCAAGGATTCTGCTTTTCTGCGGACTCAGCCGGGGAGAGAAATCATTCTACTTCACTGAAGAGTACGACTCTGATGGGGAATTTCAATTCTGCCGGGGAAGAAAGGATCATCTGACTTCGGGGGAGAGTACAACTCTGCAGGGGAATACAACATCAGTTGTTCCAACACTCTACTGGGGAAGAGGGAATCATCCAACTTCAGGAGAGAGCATGACTCTGGTGGGGAATCTCAATTCCGCTGGAGACTTCAGTCTGGCACCATCAGTTACTGCATCCTTCGGCATACGAACAGCTTCCTACAAGACTTGCACTTGTGACCCGGTGCTGGGGAAGACACCTGCTTCGGTGACTTTACTGGGGAAAACACGAGCTTCGGCACCCGAGCAATTCTCTGAAATCTGCACTTGTGACCCGGTGCTGGGGAAAGACGATGAGCTGCTGCGTGCGACTTAGCTGATGAGGTGACATTCCTTCAGGATGCGTCTGCTTGGGGGAGAGAATCACCTCTACCTGGGGAAGACATATCAATGCTCACTATCTGATTTTGATTCTGCGAAGGAGAGACTACTGAACTCTGCCGGGGAAGGAGGATTCATCCTGCTTCGGGGATATCAATCCTGGTCCGCTGAGGGTAATCTTGACCCTAATCTGATGAGGGGTGAACGCCATCTCAATCTGCTGCAGTCTCAAACTGTACAGGGGGAACGACCTCAAATTGTGCGTCTCTGCTGAAAAACAATCCTGGTTCAACAGCGTCAACACAGGGAATACAGGCTACCAATCATGGAGTCAAGTAACAGGTTATGCTGTAGGATAGCAACCCAATGACCGCAAGGCTTCTTCAGAAGGTTCAGGTTTTGGCAGGGTAATGACACGATTCCCCGGTACTCAATTCTTTCTAGGGTGAACAAACTCATTTGAACAACTTGCCCCAGCGCAATTCAACTTGCCCCAATCCGACCTTTGGGAATAATTCAATCTGAGCCGAAAACAACTGGCAACAAGACAATCTTCAGAGGGCTTGCCCCAGCATCTGCACAACGGGAGGATTCATCCTCAACTAATCAACTCTCAGCATGGTCGGCTTCAATATCTCTGAAGTAGTTTGCCCCTGAACGAGCGATGAGCGACTCAACATGCTCTGATCGAACACTGGAGGGATCTGCCCTTAAATCGCAAGGATTCCAGATAACTGCCCCTGATTGGGTCTCGAGAAGATTCACTTCCGATCAACTGCTTTTTGCATAAACTGCCCCATAATCAACTGATGCTCCGGGACTTGTCCTCAGACAAACTGATTCCAGGCTTACTGGAAGTCATTGCCCCAGATTCACAGGGTTTCAAAGCACACCATTCTGATCCAGACCTCTGGCGATTCAGTCCTGATTGACTATTCCTTGCTGAAGTTCCTTCGCATCAGCTACTAACCTGCAACTAAAATTGTTTATTCACGAATAGTAATTTTAATGCAGTGTTCATGCAAATTTCGAAAACGTTGTACTGTCACTCATTTACGTGTCATGCTAGTGAGTGACGAATGAACTCAAGAGTTCAAACGTAGTGCTGATGCGATCAGTGAAAAATGCAATAAGGATATGATTAGCAAATCATGAAGGAGTCAGGTTACTCAACCTTATCGTAATGCGCTCTCAGAATAAACCCTGCCTCAATTAGGTCTTTTAAGGGTTGTATCGTGGTCGGGTTCACGGTTCGTGAAACAAAGGATATTTGGCTCAAATTATGATTTGTACCCACCCCTTCTACGTGATGTTCTCCGATCCTAAAGTCTAGTTAACTTAGCTCGAGCGCTCGCCTCTTCGAGAGGTATGTTGAACATTGAGAACAACTGGTTAAAGAATTCGCAAGGTGTTTCGGAGTGACAGTTACTCCTTTTTCGTTTCGGCGTCTGTGTCTACACGACTTCGTCCTTGTTCGAGGATTTTTCTTTTTTATAATCCTTTCTTTTTCATTCTTTTGTTTTGATTCCCTAATTTTTGCCTGGACTGACTCCTTTTGAGTTCTTTTCGATTTTTCTTTTGAAGTCCAGCGGGATGCCCTGATTTTTGCCTAAGTATTTGCTTTCTAGCTTTTCTTTTTTTACTTAGCGGGCTTTCTTATTTCTCTTTTTCTTGGAACAAGTCGTGTGACACTGGTTGTCTTGATTGCTCCGAAAGGATTATAACTGTCTCACTCCTGATTGGTGAGGTTTAACCATTGTGGTTGATGAGGTACGACCTCTGGAGAGGAATATGATGTGATTGGTCCTCGAAGGACAACACTCCTCTATAAGACTTGAACGCTCGATCAAGCTAACTGACAACTACCCTGCCCCGGGTTAAGATGTGAGGGTTAAAAAGTCCGAAAGAAACTCCTACTCCTCGGCTCGAAGTGGTTAACAAGGGATTCTCTTCCTTATCTCTCCGGTGTTTAGGGATTTGAAACAATGCCTTGTACGTCATCGACAAAGTTTTATCTGAAAGCAATACGATCATCGGTTATGCGTATTCAGTCTCATCATCCTCCCTCCGCTCATTGCTAATCATAGTAAGAAATCGGAGTAAATAAAATGCAAATCAGTGCAATGCAGTAAATGAGTGACAACGACATAACTAATTCAGAAGAAATGCATAGTCACTTTATTATCATTACCATTCGAAACATACAATGTTTAATAGCAAGTAGTAACTAACAGAAAAGAAACTACAAATGCAAATGGTAAAAAGTCTGAGGACTGCCAATGTTGAGGACGTCTGCCCGTCTGGATCACTGGCTTCTGGAAACAATCCTCTGAATCTGTGAGCTCAGGCAGCTGATAGGTCGTCACGCACAACCAAGACTCCCTCTGGAAAGGAAATACACCCTTGGTCGATCAATTGCTGCACCTTCGCCTGGAAAGCCTTGCAATCTTCAGTTGAATGCCCCAGAGATCCACCATGGTAGCCACACTGAGCATGGGGATCGTACCCTGGGGTGTAAGGCTCTAGCACGGGCTTGAGAGCTTTCGGTTCCACCAAGGAATTCTGAACCAATAGCGGAAGAATCTGGCTATACGGCACAGGCACTGGATGGGGAGAAGCATTCCTTTGTTCCCCGTGGTTGCGAGGTCTCTTGTGATCCTGGGGCTGGTATTCTTTCCGCCCAAGAGCAATGGTCTCTCGTTTAGGCGCTGGCGTCCTTGAGCTTGATCCAGGTAAGAACTGCGAGCGAGGTGATTCAGTCACCAAAGGTCGCGGGACATATTCCAGATCTTTCTCAGCTTCAGGCAAAGGAGTGGAATCATCCACTTCTCCCGCAGGGTAGGGGATAAACTTTCCCGATGCACTCATGCCGCCCGGCACAAGCCTAATTGTCCTCGAGTCGATCAAGTCCTGAATCTTATTCCGGAGAGCCTTACATGTTTCAACATGGTGCCCCGGCGCTCCTGAGTGGAAATCACAACGCACGCTTAGATCAACGTCTGATGACCCCTCATCTGGCGGATTTAAGGTCCGAAGCTTGAGAACACGGTTCTGAACCAACAGCGGCAGCAGCTGGGCATAACTCACAGGTAGTGGGTCCAAAGCTCTATCAAGTAGCTTCTTCTTTTGACCATAACCTTCAGGATTATTCTGAGATGCTCGGCGCGGCTGACGACGAGACAGGCCTCGAGCTTCATGCTGTGTAGAGGGTCTATGAGGTCCACTTGGCTTCAGCACAGGTGGCACTGACAGTAACGGAGGAAGCACTCTGGTCTCCTCCTTGGGTGCTTGACCCCTCTCCTTATTTAGCATACTTCTCACTACTCCCATGAGAAAGCTCAACTGATTCTGCAGCTGCTGATTCTCCTCTCTGAGCACTTGCTGGTCCAGACGTACTGCCTGTATGTCATTCATGACCTGCCCCAGCTGGCTTTGGATTTTCTCTAGTTCAGCTTGTATCTGCTCCATCAGTCTGAGCTGCTTGATTCTGAGTCAAACCTGCAAACACAAAGGTTAGAAGACAAGTCGCGGCTTCTGCCATGCAAGATGAATTATGGGCGTCTGTACGTTCAGGAGATCCCCCTGATTCTGGTGTCAACGTGCCAACATAGTGTCAATGCAGTGATAAGACTGGATCCATTCATGGAAGAAAATATCTCATATTGCTCGGGACACCAGGATCAGGGTACGAAATGCGCCTGCAGCACAGACACATGCTAATGGAATGCAAACATGAATATGAGAGCTAATGCAAAATGCAGTCATGCAATAATATATCCCGGTGGCTGCTGTGGAGATTCAGTATCAACAGTCACTGATGAGAAAGAAACCCCGGTGTAAAACCCCTGATCTGATCTGTTGTGAATAACCATCTGGTAAAATCGAGATCAAAATTCTGCTCTGACGAGAACGAAGGCCTGATAATAAAGACCCCGGATGCAAGATCAAGGAATATCTGTTGATGAAGTCTTCGGACCCCAAATCAAAAATCTGCCCTCTCAAGAACAAATGCACAGCTGCTGATGAGATCTTCAAACCCCACTCAAAAATCTGCCCTCTCAAGAACAAATACACAGCTGCTGATGAGATCCTCAGACCTCACTCAAAATCCGCTCCATCCAGAACAAACCTCTGATAACAATACTCTGATCGGAACCTGCTCTATCAAGAACAAACAAACACCTGATGATAAGATCCTCTGATCAAACTCTTGCTCTATCAAGAACATGTCTGCAACTGAGAACCCAACATAACTGATTCACTGTTAAGAAAACCAGGTGGTCTGGAGGTCAAAGTTTCCTGCAATATCCCAACCCCACTCACAGGTATGATGGACCTAATCCACGGACAAAGGTACGGCATCCTATGCGGTCGTCAGCGTCACAGACATTCATGAGTGACAATACGATTCCCAGAAGGAGTGGCATCGTCAAGTCATGAAGAGGCCTCTCTTAGCTGACTTCCAAATGATCGGTCCCCAGAGTCGACAATCCTCACGTCTGGACTCCCCTCAGATCCTCAGGACCGGAAAGGAGCACCTCTGCAAGAATCTCGTCTGAGCGCAGATTTTCGTAGGGAACTGTGCCTGTTCAACAGACAGGTTCGTCTACTACTTCTCCACAACTATATCTAGGTGTGTACTCAAAGCCCAGGTCCGGCTTTTCGCTCACAGTAACATCCCTCTCCCACAGCAGCACAGATAATCATATCAAACTGGAAATAAAATGCGGGAAATAAAATGCGGGAAGTAAAGATGCGATAAATAAACGCAACCCAACAAGCAAACACACAAACGATAGGATTGACTCTCATGGGGAACCGGAGAACCAGAGATTCTGGGTTCGATCCCCAGCAGAGTCGCCAGCTGTCGCTTGCGCGAAAATAAGGTGCCGGCATGACAGAAGAGTCGCCACCTTTCGTTATTTATCCCTCAGAGCGGGAAAGGAAACGATCGGAAAAACCTGACGAATAAGGGTAAGACAAGGTCGTCGCAACCATTGTCTGGGTTCGGGAGTCGGTTACGCAAGGGGAAGGTATTAGCACCCCTCACGTCCGTCGTACTCGACGGGATCCTCGCTTGTTTGTTTACTTGGACGGGTTGGTTATAATCTATCTACCTATCAAGGCTGGCTAAAAAAAGAAAAGAAAAATGACTCGGCAAAGCGTCGCGCTTTATGCCTACGTATTCTCATCAGAGAATGAGAAATCAGAGTCAACGTAGTTCGGCTAACTACGGGGAGGAAGATGGGGAAAGGTTGCTCGCTAGGATATCGCATCCTATGCCTACGTACTTTCATCTGGTATGAAAGATCAGAGCAAACGTAGTTCGGGAAACTACTGAAAATATGGCTCAACTAGGAGGGAGACTATCAAGTCCTACTGTTATCATGCCATGGATTCATCCTATGGTTGAGGTTTAAACAGGGAACTCCTAGATGTTGTCATGCATAGGTTTCAACCTAAAAGTCTATCATCAAATCCTCATCAGAGGAAATGAGAGTCCTAAGGGATCATGTCAATGATACACAGAAACAGACAAAAACATCAGCTTTAAACAGTAAAATGCATGCAATGCAAGTGAGGGAGGAAATGTGTGTGTGGCTTCAGCCTCCACAAGCTCATCTCAACCTCAAGCCAGTCATGCAATAACAGTAATCATACTGAAAATAAACAACGTGCTATCAAGCAATAAACAGATAAAGGAAGTGAAGTGCTATCAGGCAAACAAAACTCACATGAGAAAGAATCATCTATTCTCTAACCCTAACCCTAATCACAGGATCTAAACAAATCAAAGCAAAGCCCTCAAGCACAACCCTAAACAGGGGAAATCATTCCCAGCCTTCAAGCTTCAGAATAAGCTTACCAAAGAAAGGGAGCTAAGCAAGCAAGCTCATAGTGTCTTCCTCAGGAGAACACTAGGAGGTGTATACTCAGGAGTCATACCCTATGTGGCTCAACCACTGTGATCAGTTTACATCCCTCCTCAGGAGAGATTAAACTCACAAGCAGGCTCCAACATCACTGGATATTTAAGAAATCCTATTTAAGCTAGTGGAGCTAAGTGAATAGACCCATAGGACCTTCCTCAGGAAAGTACTAGGAGGCTTCCACTTAGGAGTTGTATCCCATGTGGCTCAACAACATGTGATCAGTTTACATTCCTCCTCAGGAGAAATTAAACTCACAAGTCGGCTCCAACATCATTGGATACTTAAGAAATCCTGGATCAACTAGTGGAACTAAGTGAATAGACCCATAGGACTTTCCTCAGGAAAGTACTAGGAGGCTTCCACTTAGGAGTTGTATCCCACGTGGCTCAACAACAAGTGATCAGTTTACATTCCTCCTCAGGAGAAATTAAACTCACAAGTTGGCTCCAACATCATTGGATACTTAAGGAAGAGGTGAGAAGGAAGGATGAAAGTCATTCATAGTGCCTTCCTCAGGAAAGTACCATGAACTTCCTTCAAACTTCAGGCTCTCAAACCTCACCAACAGGGCATCAGCCAAGCTCTGGGTCTCTGCATCTTGGTCTACAAGCTCCTCTTCATGATGCTCACCATCAATATCCTCAAGGCAACCCAAGCCCTTCATCAAATTCCTCAGAAAGAACCCCACAGATGAACAGATAAACCACTGAACAAACCAAATCATCAGGCAATCTTCAGATAATACCTAAAAATACTAAACTAATGGGGAAAAAATTAACAAATATCCCTAAGGGTCCTCAACACTTACTCATAACATCTACAAAGGTCTCTACCTAAAAATCAAGATAAAACTTGCTCAAAGAAAATGATTCATCACCTAAACACCATTTCTAAACCCTAATTAGACTATCCTAAGCCAACCCTAATTAAACTAATCAAGATTAATTCTAAAAAATCTAGAAAAAATCCTATGGGGAAGTATGACTAATTATCTAATTGCACCAAAAAGAATGGGTAAAAAAGATTAATGGAAAGTACTAAAACAATTCCTACAAAATCAAATATCAAAATGAAACAATTAAAAAGCTATTTAATTGAAAAATCTACTAAAAATATTAAACCTAAAAATAAAATCTCAATTTTATTTTTATAATTTTCTACTCATTTTAATCTATTCACAGAAAAAAGAAGAATTGAAAAATCATTTTCTATCTATTTTTAATGAATTATACAAAACAGAGAAATATTAAAAAGAAATTAAAAGAATTAAAATAACATGAAATGGGAGAGGGGTGTAATCAGTAGGTGGGTTAAGTGTTAAACGCGCTGGGCCCTTAAGCTGGGGGTGCGCGTAGCACCTGGGGTTAAGCCCAATAACCCCTCAGAATTTAATTAAAAAAACAAAAGAAAAAAAAAAGGCTACGCGGTGCAATTAGCAACACTTCCATGCGTGTTCTGGCTGGGCCTCGCTACGAGGGGGCGCGAAAAGCAAAGGCCCACTCCCCCCACTTAAATGAAACGCAGCGCTTAAGGGGGGAGGGAAAGCCTCAGCTTTCAATCTCGGCCGTGAGATTATTCCAAGAGTCCACGGTCAACACGCCTTTGGACGATGGAGATTATCTCTTCTCCAAATTGCCATGACACTTAGGGTTTTCTCCATTATCATGCATCTTCACACGTGAAATTTCAAGGCTGCGGTTCTCACTCTCTACTCAACCAAATCACACGCTATAAAAATGAAAATTGCTTAGAATCTCTCCCTCTACACGTGTATGCCATTGGTTCACTTTGAAACTCCCTCTACCATGACAACCGCGCGCAACAACATCTTGCCTCCATGGAAATGGTCTGAAACTTTTTCTCATAATTCTCACTAAAACCTATATGAATCTACTCTACATCTAGTGGTGATAATTCTGAACCAAATACCTAAGCTTCTAACGCCCTAATCATGGAGTTCTATGCCCATCAAGATTCAAGCACCTGCACTAAATTGTCTCTAAACAGCCCCAAAGTTATCTAAACTAATCTCCTAACATCCTAGATCAAGATTATGCTAATGAATCTACACGAATCTACTTAAATTAAGCAAGTGGAAGCAAAATGCACCTTGAGCAAAATGTGATGGATGATGAAGAATCTCTTGGATCTTGATCTTGTGAGGCTTGGATCTTGCTCTCCTCTTGCTCTAGATGATTCTGTATGCACGAGTTTGGAAGGGGAACACTTGTAGAGGATGAAATCCAAGGTTGCTTGAAATTGAAGAAAGCTCTTCAATGGCAATCTTTCTCTTTCTCTCCCTTCTGAAAATGCTCTCTATCACCAACCTTGCATTTAGTGTATTACCCTCTTTAAATAACAATTGGAAGAATAATCTAGAACTCCTTAGAATCATCTAGAAACTTCATGAAAGTATCATGTGATGATAAGTTCAAAACCTCTTATCTCATGCTCTTACTCCTTATTTTCGTGCCAAATACTCCTTACATGAGATATTCAAGTGTCATGAACCAAAATAAGGCTTTACATTGGCTTGTGTAAAGATTTTCAAAGTTAACTTCATTTGCAAGTAACAAATTAACAAAGAAACCTCATTTTTTGGACCTCAAATGGAAAATCCACTTAAACCAATCTTCTCAAAATGTTTTTTCCAATCAAAATGATATATTGGATGACCTATTTTGGATTTGTAGATCTCCCAAATCACTTTTCAATTTCAACTTTTCAAAGTTATAAGTCATTTTTAGTTCATTTTTGACCAATCATGGAATCTTGTGCTATGAGCTTTTTCAACAATTTGTGACCTTCTTTCTAGACTTAAAATCACATTTTGAGCAACTTTCATGTTTTAAGTTTTTCCATTTGAGGCTTGGAAATAGGAGTTTTAGGCATTGGCTAAAATGACCTATAACTGACAAATGACCAAAATACCCCTGCCTTGCTCAAACCATAACTTGAGTTCCACAAATCCAATCAAGGACTTCTACCACTCAAATTAAAGCTAAGAACATCCTCTTCAACATTCATGTTGACCAAGAAACCATAGGAATCAACCTACTAGGGCAAAAGTTGTCTGCAAGTTGGGTGACTTTCAAGGACCCAGATTCACACACCTCAGATGACCTGTAATTTTCCAAAACCATAACTTGAGCTCTGCACATCCTATCAAGGACTTCCACCACTCAAATTAAAGCTAAGAACAAGCTCTACAACATTCATGTTGTGGGGAATATGAGATATCAATCACATCTAGAGCTAAAGCTGCCTGGAAGATAGGGATCAAACTAGGGTTTTTTCACTGACAATCCTTAGAAACCCTGACTTGAAACTTCTCAAACTCCTCAATCATGATGAGTTGGTCTAGGAATCATCTTTATAACATGTCTATGCATCATCCCATGATCTCATGGCCCTTGGATTAGGTCTCAACCCTTTTCCAAATCTTCAGTTATCCTAGGGTTGACCCAGTCAAAACCCTAATTCTACCATTCATGGTTGAATCTTCTGAACTCTTGCATAATGACCTCTTTGGACTTCATGATGGCTATCAAGACATCTCATAAGCTTTCTCAAAACATCTAGTCCATTCTCAAAGTCTCATAATCATCTGAGGGGCACCCACAACCCTCAAGCTATGAAGCACACAACCCTGGTTTCAAACCACTCCTCTGAGGATCTCTTGAACTTTCTGATGAAGGTATCAACTTCCAAATACTCAATGAACAAATAAATGTTGGTCAAATTTTGGGGTGCAACAATGGCGTCTTCAACAAACTGTGTGTCGAGGAAGTCAATCCCTCCCACCACCCGAAGTCCAATCCGCATTGGCAACTACCCAAAGTCCACCACGCTGGCGTCTCCCTGCATTTCCAATCACCCATTTGCAATCATGTGCATCATATGCATCGCATTCGATCTCATAAATATCTTGCATCATATGCATACTCCAATCATACCATACTTCCCCAGCTCTTGCATCTCCGCCCGTCAGCATTTGCATTTGCACGTCCACTCATATGGAATATCATCCAGCATTCATATATGCAAGTCAAGGTCCAGGATCAATCCCGAAGATTTCCAAGACCATTGGTAGCCCAGTCAGGGGCATCTTCCGCAAGTTGATGGGTTATCCCACGAGTATCAAGAGCTTCAAAGCAGTCATCAGCCCAGGCAGGGGCAATCTTCTGCAAATATAGGTTTCCCCCACGAATTTCAAAGTATTCAAAGCGGGATTCAGCCCAGTCAGGGGCATCTTTTTCAAGACCATGGGCGTCTCCCACAACGTATTTCAACCTTGTGGTTGATCAGATATGCAAATCAACATTCAGCCCAGTCAGGGGCATACCATTCAAGACCGTGGGCTCTCCCCACAAAGTTGTTCAACCATTTATTGGGCAAATCCAAGAAGTTCAGTGTAAGATCCAACCCGAGCAGGGGCATCTTCAGCAAGACCGTGAGCGTTCCTCACAAAGTTGTTCAGCCTTTGTTGAGCAAGACAAGACATCAAGACAAGTTCAGCCCAGTCAGGGGCATCCTCTTCAGGACTCATGGGCGTAACCATGAAATCATTTCAGCAAATATTGTTTTCCAAACAAGACGGTGGGCGTACCCCGTCAACTCGTTTCAAATTCAATCTTCCTCTCAGGGATTCCCCAATGAGTTGTACCCAGCAAGCGTGACCGTTGTCAATTGCCTTACTATCATCCTTTTGGTGATAGTCGAACTTCGTCAGTTCAACCTAGCCTGCATCCTTTTGATGTTGGTAAACTTCAAATTTGTGTTGGTCTATCATCCTTTTGGTGATGACAACCTGTGTGTTGTGTTTCGCTCTACCATCCTTTTGATGGTAGGTCTGATACTTCGTCGGTATCAGGTTGTGCGATGTTTTATTTGTGTTTTCGCTCTACCATTCTTTTGGTGGTAGGTCTGGTACTTCGTCGGTATCAGATTGCGTATTTTATTTGTGTTTCGCTCCGTCATCCTTTTGGTGGGGGGTCTATCATGGTCATTAGTGATAGATTGTGCGAATTTTGTTTATCTCGCTCCGTCATCCTTTTGATGGAGGGGTCTATCATGGTCATTAGTGATAGATTGTGTTTATTTGTGTTTCGCTCCATCATCCTTTTGATGGAGGGGTCTATCATGGTCATTAGTGATAGATTGTGTTTGCGTTGTGTCCCACTCCGTCTTCCTTTTGATGGAGGGGTCTATCATGGTCATTAATGATAGATTGTGTGTGTTTCGCCCCATCATCCTTTTGATGGAGGGGTCTATCATGGTCATTAGTGATAGATTGTGTTTGCGTTGTGTCCCACTCCGTCTTCCTTTTGATGGAGGGGTCTATCATGGTCATTAATGATAGATTGTGTGTGTTTCGCCCCATCATCCTTTTGATGGAGGGGTCTATCATGGTCATTAGTGATAGATTGTGTTTATTTGTATTTGCGTCTATCATGGTCATTAGTGATAGATTGTGTTTATTTGTGTTTGCGTCTATCATGGTCATTAGTGATAGATTGTGTTTATTTGTGTCCCACTCCGTCATCCTTTTGATGGAGGGGTCTATCATGGTCATTAGTGATAGATTGTGCATTTTGTTTTGTGTTTCACTCCGTCTTCCTTTTGAGGGAGGGGTCTATCATGGTCATTAGTGATAGATTGTGTTTGCGTTGTGTTCCACTCCGTCATCCTTTTGGTGGGGGGTCTATCATGGTCATTAATGATAGATTGTGCGATATTGTTTTGCGTTGTATCTCGCTCCGTCATCCTTTTGGTGGGGGGTCTATCATGGTCATTAATGATAGATTGTGCGATTTGTTTTGTGTTTCGCTCCGTCATCCTTTTGGTGGGGGGTCTATCATGGTCATTAATGGTAGATTGTGCGAATTTTGTTTATCTCGCTCCGTCATCCTTTTGGTGGGGGGTCTATCATGGTCATTGATGATAGATTGTGCGATATTGTTTGTGTGTGTTTCGTCCCGTCATCCTTTTGGTGATGGTGACCTTTTGCTTATTATTTACGGTCTACTTAGAGGTGCCTCATCCATCATTTTCAAATTCCCAAGATTTCATTTTCTTTTTGGACAAATTCAGGGTCTTCTTCATATCTATTTGTCTCCTACCTCAAAAGAATGAACGCTGCAGCAGTTCATCTTACCCGGTCTAAGTCAATTAGATAGGGGCATCTGTCATACCCTAAATTTGTCCCACTTGCACATATATTCATTTGTGCATCCAGTCCCCAACCGTTTATCAGAAAAGCAAAATGCTGACCCTTTTGATGGAAATGATGACAATGATTCAATTTGCCAATATGAATGGCTTGTGAAATGGACTGGTCTTGGTTATGATCATGTTACTTGGGAGTTAGACAATGCTTCATTTATGAGATTTTCTAAAGGCATGAAACTTGTAGAGAATTATGAAGTTCGTCAAAGGAGATCAGTTGGACCAACAAATCCTTTTGAAGCCAATGAGGAGAGAAAAGTTTCCTTTACAGAATTATCGGTATTATTATTTGGAGATTCACCAGGATTGTATAACCCGCATTTGAGTTATGTGAACAAGCTTCGCATGTGTTGGCACAAAGGTCAGAGTGTTGTTATCGTTGACGATCAAATAGACCAGGAGCGGGTTACGAAGGTGATTTTGTATATTTCATCTTTGAGTCGTAATGTGAAAAGGCCGTTTCTAATAATCTCAACTTCTACTGGCCTCTCTACATGGGAAACCGAATTCTTAAATTTGGCACCATCTGCCAATCTTGTAATTTACAAGGGAACAAAATATGTACGCGATAGCATCAGAGTGTTAGAGTTTAATAATGAAGATGGTGGTTGTTCATTTCAAATATTACTATCATCATCTAATATCATCATTGAGGACTTACATGCATTGAGATATATTCAATGGGAAGCAATAATAATTGATGAATGTCATCGATCCAGAGTTTTAGGACACATTGACAATTTCAATATTCTAAAATGCTGAAGAACAAGAATCATAGAAGTGCTGGTAAAAGGAAAAGAAAATTGAATGGAGCATCTGTAATGAAGAAACCAATTCAAAAAACAAAAGAAGCGGTCTGACATGCCTAAAAGCACCAAACTCTTGTCAAAGCCTGATATATCTGATCTATGTGATGATCACCAAACTCTCTACACATTTTGAAAAATGTCAAGGCTGTCGCCATGAGGCTTCTTGGGAATGTATTTGAACATTACAACATTTGTTGCCTAGAAGTTTCTATAGTGCAGGCATTTAAAATATTGGTGTGTTGGCTTGCAGCTTCTTTGTTGAAACATAAGATTGATAGGAAACATTCGCAAGACTTCTATGAAAACCGTATTGTGTACGTGTCAGAGAGGCTTGCAATGTTTTCTCCAATATTCGCCAAAACCGTACCCGCAGTATGCCACACACAGCAGTCTGCCCCAAGTTGCTATAGTTGCAAATAACCATGGTCTTAAAGAAGCTGTCAAGCTCCAAGAGGACTCGAGCATGTTGTTACCGGCATCAGCTATTGTGTAGCATGTCCCACTGCTTCTACAAATTTCAAACTCCAAGAGGGAACTGCTGCGATTCAATAAGCTGCTACCACCATGAGCCTGCAGTTACAAAGACACAAAGCAAAAAGGCTTATCGTACGATAACACCGGCTTCCTCACTGAAAAAACTGTACAATACCAAACAGATAAATTGTCGTATGGAGATGAAATTACCAACATCCAAACGCATTGATTTCGGCGGAAAGACAAGCCCCCATAACCATGATGCAGTGCGCAACCTGCGGTCTTCTCGTATCATCCTACACCTGCACAACAATACACTCACGCCATAGACAAAGATGAACTGCTACAATCTCTGCGCAAAGTTTTTTCAATATCATTACAAGTTGTCTGTTATGTAATACGATGGACCTGCAAAAATTGAAAATCACAAATTCATTACAGCCTGGAAAAGGTATGTAAGGAAGAATGAGGAAACCAGTGAAGGAAAGGTCACTAAAACCGTTAATGTGAATTTCGCAGATAACATGTTTGTTAAAATGCCTAGCTAAGAATTGGAGAAAAATGATGGTTTTGATAAAGAACCTCCGCAGAACCTTTCAATATATGTACCTGCATGTTTTTTATTGATGGTTGAAGATTCAAGCCAGGCTAGAAGCAGAGAACAACATTCATCACTCAGCAAACAGAAAAAGAAAAAATCATGATAACAAGCACCCATGTTTCTCTCTTCCTTAGCTTGGCATTCCTCTTCTATGCGGTTGCTGGAGGTGTGGTGACATTCACGAATTGGCGTCGGTATATAGTATGGCCAGGAACTTTAACCGGCAACCCAAAAAACACAACTATCATCAACAAGTTTCGAGTTACAACTAGGTGCAATCACCTCATTGGATCTTCCATCTCCTTGTTCAGGTCGATTTTGAAGTAACAGTAGCATCAAATGGGGGACAAGATTTCTGCGATGCGAGCAATGTTGACGGGTTCAACGTGCCCATGTCTGTAACGCCACAAGATGGGAATGGTGGCTGCAAAACCTCCAGTTGTCCATCGAACATCAATCTTGTTTGTCCTTCAGACCTTCAAGTCAGAGGTTCTGATGGGAGTGTGATTGCTTGTAAAAGTGCTTGCTTAGCTTTCAAGGATCAATATTGTTGCCATGGAGTTTTCAATACCGAACAAACATGTCCACCCACAACATACAAACCTGCTGCAACCTTCAGTGAAAACCAAATTATCCCACTACACCAGACAGACAGCAATAGTACGAGACAGAAGTTGAAAAGGACATACAACAAACCGTACCTTCAAAGCCAGCTGCTACACAATATCACACCAGACCATTCTGCTGCAACCAGCCAAAACCCTTCAACAAGTGCTACCATCCAATTACACTGCAAAACCACAAATAACAAACTTAAACCAGCCTACACACCACAAACAAAGCCAACAAAATAACTTGCCAAAATAAAATGGACATACTGCTGTACCTGCACAAAGTCACACAAGACCAGCAAAACCTTACCTGCTACTTCAAAGACACACCAGACAATAACCTGCTATTACCTCCAATTTGCCAAACAGATCCCTGCTACCACTTGTACCACTACAAAAACAACAGGACCAACACGCATTAAAATGGGCAAAGAGACAAAATGTACAGAGGATAGCTGCAGAGAAAAAAACAACTACACCATAAAACCTACGAGACTGGATGTGATGGGGGGAGGACTTGGCTTCACTAAAACCTGTCAAAGAAAACCACACCGAGAGACAACACTGAAATCAATTTTTTTTCCAAGTTTTCACCTTCGACCAACCAACAACAACCAAACTTAAAACACTTCCTAATCTTCAAACACCTTTCTTCAGCATTTATCTTCATCATTCAAACCCAACCTCCCTTCAAACTATTTTCATAAAACAACAACTGAAATCCCCTTCACACCTCTATCTTCTGCAAAATTCATCATTGTTAAATCATCCACACACAAACCCTTTGAATAAACCAGAAACCATTCATTGAACTCCAAACCTCACCATAACATATCACCGATCAAACTCTTTCTTCTCTCAATCTTCAACAACCACCCTCAAAAATATCTTATCTCAACCTCATTCCCTTCAACAAACCTGACATCCTCGATTCAATAAACATTTAACCCTAAAACAGTTTCAGAAATCACTCCTTTCAAATCTGTTCACTCCGAAAGCTCTTCGAAACTCCTCCAACCCTCTTCCGTTTTCGCACCCAACCAAATAACAACCTTAAAAAAAAAAACCCACAACCCAAAACCTTCCATAACGCTTTCTTCTTCCAAATCCGTAAAACAACCCGTCTTCAAAAATCTACGAACCCGCTCGCAACAAAACCAGATCGAGTGAGAAGATGAAAAGGAAAGTTCAATTTGAGTTTTAAGACGGAACTTACCACAGAGGAAGGTTGAAAACCGAGATTGAACACGAGAAGGGGGAGAAGGTTGAGACGGAGAGACAGAGGAAGATTGGTGATGTTGTTTCTTTTTTTTTGAATGAAATTTCTTCGGGTAAGACGTTGTGGATGCCTCGCGTTCATTCTCTCGTGATTTGTTTGTTATTGATTGAGCTATTCTCTTGCTAAAAAGCCCAATGGATTTATGGGTGTATATTGCCAGAATCCTCACGATTTTAGGACATTTGATGTGGGGCTTTTCAGCTCATTTGTTCCCATTTTATTTTTCTTTATTTATTTTAGAGTGCAGATTTTGTTTTAAATGATTTTCCTGAATTGTTTTTTAACAAATCGAGTTTTCTATTTAATATATACTTTTTTTTTCTTCCTTTAATCATGGTTAATACTTTTATATTGTAAAAATTCTTTGGAAAATAATATTGGATTTATTTCATTTTTTTTCTTTCCGATTTTACTCATCTTTTATCGTTTATCGTTTTCTTTGGGTCGATGACGATACCCCAAGTTATAACTTTGTCAAATTATTGACGAGTAATGACAAACCCGAGACCGTTTTCTTTTTAACTTCTTTCATTTTCGATTTTTATCGATTTCTTGCTTATTTTGGTCAAATGACCATTTTTTAAATTATTATCGGTCAAATTATTGATAGATGATAATTTTAGTCGAGACTACTTCACTTACACTTCAAATCTTTCTTCAAACTTTTTCTCGATCAAACTTCGAAAGAAGAAGGTTCTTGGAGTCTAGCATTCCTTGAATTTTCGAGTGAATAATTCTCGAGGCACGCCCTTTGAGTTATTATTCACTCAATCTTTCGACCTTTTTAAATATCTTTTTTCGATTCACACTTCGAAAGAAGGAGGTTCTGGGAGTCTAGCATTCCTTGAATTTTCGAGTGAATAGCTCTCGAAGCACGCCCTTTGGGTTGTTATTCACTCAACCTTTCGACTTTTTTCAAACTCAACCGTCCTTTATATTCTTCTGAGTCGATTGCTCGTCCGCATTCGCAACCCTTTTCTTTCACAATTCCTCGTGGTCTCGATATTAGGAGCACCCTCAGGGACTAATATCGTTTCTCACAACCTTAACCCTTGGCACGTCGTTAAGCCGGTTCCATCTTCAATCAAATCCTCGACACGTCGTCGAGCCATTTCAAAATAACTTCCTTTTGGCCTCGCATGCCATTCTTCGATTCAATCTTTTCGCAAACTTACGAAAGAAGGATATTCTTAGGATCTAGCATTCTTTGAATATTCGAACGAGTAATTCTTGGGCACGCCCCCGAGTTGTTATTAGTTCATTCTTTCGATTTCAAAACATCCAATTCTTATCTCCAACTTACGAAAGAACTGAGTTCTTGGGATCTCGCATTCCTTGAATTCTTGAATGACAAGCTCTTGAGGCACGCCCTTAGGTTGTTTGTCAGTCACTCTTTCGTTCCCAACTCAACGTCAAACCAATTCAAACCTCATCTTTTCATGGTTGTTACCACGAACTACGGACGCTCTGATTCTTTATTCATTCTTGAATACAAGATACGTAGGCACAAGATTGCGATGATCTTGGCGAGCACACTTCTACCCATCTTCCGTTTTCCCCCATCCTTTCCCGTAGTCGAACTACGACGCTCTGATTTCTCATTCTCGTCCGAATGAGCATACGTAGGCACAAGGGCCCCAATCCTTGGCGAGCACCCTATCTTCTAACCACCCATCTCTCCTTAGCGTCTTTTACCTTTTACCTACCAATTCTACCTTTATCAACGAGGAGAAAACTAGTAAACCTTAAACAACACTCCCCACAATTACCTTAAGAGGTTCCCGTCGAGTACGACGGACGTGAGGGGTGCTAATACCTTCCCCTCACGTAACCGACTCCCGAACCCGGAACTTGGTTGCGACAGCCCTGTTCCTATCCTTTCATTTTCAAGAGGTTTTCTCGATATTTTCCTCTCCCGTTTATTTCGGGAAAAATAAAGTTCGGTGGCGACTCTGTCGAACCGCATTTTCCGCGCCTTTCGCGCGAGGGTCGTATTTCCGAAATGTCTCCGTGATTTTTTTCGAGGTGCGACACTCATGTGAAGTAGATCACTCTGTTTTCTTCCTTCATTCCTCTACCAGTCAGCACATCTTTCTTGTGGTCTATGTTGATGACATTGTTATTACCGGAGACGATACAGAAGGTGTCCAGTGACTCAAAACTCATATTTTCAAAAACTTTTAGACAAAAGATTTAGGTCCACTCAGATACTTCTTAGGTATTGAAGTTGCTCAGTCCTCATCAGGCATTGCGATTAACCAACGTAAGTATGTACTAGACATCCTAACTGAAATTGGTATGCTTGACTATCTTCCGATTCATACCCCTATGGATCCCAATGTTAAGCTTGTTTTGGGTTATGGGGAGCTATTGAAAGACTCGAGAAGATATTGACGTTTAGTGGGTATACTCAATTATCTTACCGTCACCAGATCAGATATTACTTTTGCAGTGAGCATTATGAGTCAATTCCTGAATGCTCCATGTGATACTCATTGGAATGTGGTTATTCGTATTCTAAGATATATAAAGAATACACCAGAAAGAGGCTTATTATATGAAGATAAGGGTGATGCTAAAATCAAGCGTTATTCAGATGCAGACTGGGCAGGTGTCGTACCCTATTTTAAACCCTAAGATCCCACCTCTTCTGGCTTCGTCTTGCATAACATTTCTAGGTCATCATATGCATAGGTAACCGAGCCTTTTGTTTCTTTATATTTGTTTGTTCACTGATAAATTAGGACCCCCCTTTAAAGGGACTTCGAAGGTTAGTCAGCCCAATTTTGAATGCACCATCAACCAAGTACACCAGATTCAAGTGGATACTCATTCTCACAATTGTTTAAAGACATGACTAACTCACCTTGACCCTAGGGCTTGTTGTTGGCCTTTCTACTCAAAACTTCTGAGAAGATTCGAGAAGAATTAGGGTTTCCATCCCATTGATACTAAGCTTGGGCATGTGGAGGTTGTTTAGGGCCTTCGTGACAAGTTGACTTGTTCTTATCCATGAGGACTGGATCATCATTTGTTCCCCTCGGATTTTAAGGGAAGGAGTTTAGATTTCATTGTTGGTGGATATTGAGTAATTTTCTTTGAAGTGGTAAATTTGGAAAATAGATCCTAAATCGAGTTTAGGAAGGTTCGCATTAATTTATTTGTTTTTACAAGTCCAAGGTCCATTCAAGCTACTACAAATTTTGTTCAGGTTCAAGATTGCAAATTGAGCTAAAAAACGTCGAGATCATAAGTTTATGTTGAAATACAAGAGACTAAGAGACATGAATAAACCGTGTGTCTTGAAAAGCATTACAGAGACATTATTATATATAGATAGATTATAACTAATTACATGATATAGTCGATGTGGGACTATTCTATATACAAATATTCTTAACACTATATATATTTACAAATATCAAAACTCCCCCTCAAGCTTGAGCATATAAGTCAAATGCACCAAGCTTCTTACATATATAATTAGTTCCGGGGCTTCGTAGGGATTTTGTAAACACATCTGCCAATCGATCATTAGAGTTGACAAAGCTTGTGACGATGTCGCCTGACTCGATCTTCTCTCTGACAAAGTGACAGTCTATCTCAATATGTTTTGTCCTCTCATGGAAGACTGGATTTGAAGCAATGTGCAATGCAGCTTGATTATCACAAATAAGTGTCATTGGTCTTACTTCTTCAATTTGAAGTTCCTTGAGCAACTGTTTTAACCAAATAAGTTCACATGTTGCCATTTCCATGGCCCTATACTCTGCCTCGACGCTTGATCTTGCAACTACATTTTGTTTCTTACTTTTCCAGGATATAAGGTTTCCTCCAACAAGTACACAATACCTAGAGGTGGATCGTCTATCAATGAGTGACCCTGCCCAATCAGCATCGGAGTATCCAATCATCTGGTTATGTCCTTTATCCTCATACACAAGACCTTTTCCTAGAGCACATTTGATGTATCTCAGAATCTGGATAACAGCATCCATGTGTTCCTGACAAGGGGAATTTAAGAACTAACTTACCACATTGACTGCAAAAGAAATGTCCGGACGAGTGACTGTGAGATAATTCAACTTTCCAACCAATCTCCTATACCTTCCTGAGTCAGATAGAGGCTCCCCCTGATTGGGTAGTAGTTTAACACTTGGATCCATAGGAGTATCGGCTGGTTTAGCATTTAACAAACCTGTTTCTTCCAAAATATCCATAGCATATTTTCGCTGAGAAATCACCAAACCATCTTTAGATTGGGCTACTTCAATACTCAAGAAATAGCGGAGTTTACCAAGATCTTTTGTCTGAAATTGTTTCGAGAGATGTTGTTTCAACTGGAGTATTCCCTGCTGATCACTACCAGTTATGACAATGTCATCTACATACACTATAAGATAAATACACCCTTGGGGTGAGTGACGATAAAAAACAGAATGGTCAGCTTCACTACGGATCATACCAAATTGTTGTACTACAGTGCTGAATCTGCCAAACCAAGCTCTCGGAGATTGCTTAAGACCATAAAGAGACCTGTGTAGCCTACAAACCATATTTGATGACTCCCCCTGAGCAACAAACCCAGGTGGTTGCTTCATATATACTTCCTCTTCAAGATCACCATGTAAGAATGCATTTTTGATGTCAAGTTGATGAAGAGACTAATGTCGAATGGCTGCAATGGCTAGAAGAAGTCTAACAGATGCCATCTTGGCTACAGGCGAGAAGGTATCACTATAATCCAACCCAAAAATTTGAGTGTATCCTTTGGCTACCAAGCGAGCTTTAAATCGATCAATCTTACCATCTGAACCAACCTTCACTGTATAAAGCCAACGACAACCTACTAAAGATTTTCCATGGGGTAGAGGAACCAGTTCCCAGGTACCACTGCTTTGAAGAGCACACATTTCATCAATCATCGCTTGCCTCCACTCAGGGTGAGATAATGCTTCACCTGGAGTTTTAGGAATAGAAACAGAAGACAAAGAAGACAAACAAGTATACTACAAAGGGGAAAGACGATGATAACATAAATCAATATAATGCGGGGAAGGATTTCGTGTTTGACGTATACCTTTTTGAAGGGCAATCAGAAGATCAGACTCAGGTTACAGGATCAAATTCGGTGATGGAGAGAGCGTCGGAGGAGAGTCCGTAGTGACCTCAGGGATATGTACGACTTCAGGGACAAATACGACTTCAGGGACATGTACGACAGACTTTGGGTGGCGACGCTGATATGTTTGAAGTGGGCGAAGGTGGGGGGGTCAACCGTAGGGGTATCGAGTAGGTCAGGTTCCCTAGAATGATGGGGGATAATGACAGATGGGACTTCCGGAAGAGGTGTGGGAATACTTTCCTGTAGAGGTTCCGTAGTTACTTGACTGGACTCGAAATATGGAACAGACTCGAAGAAGGAAACATCGGCCGATACGAGGTATCGTTGTAGAGTATGTGAGTAGCAACAATAACCCTTTTGAGATCGATGATAGCCAAGAAAGACACACTTTAGTGATCGAGATGATATTTTATCAAGACCAGGAGAGAGATTGTGTACAAAACACGTAGATCCGAAGACTCGAGGAGGAATTGGGTGGAGTGGAGAGTTTGGAAACAAGATTGAATGAGGGATTTTATTATTAAGGACAGATGAGGGCATGCGATTTATGAGGTAACATGCCGTGAGCACTGCATCTCCCCAAAACCGGAGAGGAACATTACCATGGAGAAGTAGGGTCCGAGTGGTTTCTACGAGGTGCCGATTTTTGCGTTCGGCTACCCCGTTTTGTTGGGGTGTATGAGGGTAAGATGTTTGGTGCAAAATACCATTTGATGACATAAATGTTTGAAATTGTTGGGATAAATATTCACGTGCATTGTCACTTTTTAAGGTACGAATAGACAAACCAAATTGAGTTTTTATTTCTCGATAAAATTGTTCAAAAATGGAAAACAATTCAGATCTATTCTTCATTAAAAATAACCACGTGCAACGTGAATAATCATCAATAAAGGTGACAAAATACCTAGACTCAAGAGTAGAGACAGTACGTGAGGGACCCCAAACATCAGTGTGAACTAAAGCAAAAGGGGACGAAGCTCGTTTGTTGACTCGACTGGGAAATTGACTACGAGTGTGTTTTCCTAACTGGCACAACTCACAATGTAAATTAGATACCTTCGATAAATTTGGCACCAACTTATGTAATTTGGAAAGATTGAGATGACCTAACTGAGCATGAATAGTGAGTGGAGAATCTTTGGTTGAGCATGTCTGAGATGACAATGAAAGGTAGTAAAGGCCTTGCGACTCATATCCGACGCCAATCGTCTTTCCCGAACTCCGATCCTGCAGGATAACATTATTGTTAGTGAAGGTGATACTACAATCAAGAGAACGAGTTAAACGACTGACTGAAAGTAAATTAAATGGACAATTAGGTACATAGAGGACAGAAGTAACAGATAGAGAAGGTAGAATTTGAACAGTACCAATCCCTTCGGATCGGGTTTGAGAACCATTGGCAGAAGTTATAGTAGGTAAGAAACCAGAGGTAGAGAGGGAAGAGAACAAATTTTTATTACCAGTAACATGATCAGACGCACCAGAATCAAGGACCCAAGGTTGAAGTGGAGATGATTGAGAGAGGCAAACAGATAAATTACCGGTGTGTGCTACCGTAGCAGTAGAATCTGAGCTCTGATAATTTTGATACCACCTGAGAAAATCATCGTAGTTTGGCGTAAAGTTCTGAGGAGTAGCCATGAGTATCTAAAGAGAGAAAATATCACGCGATTGATCTCCGGACGTGCTGTCACGTGCGATTCAGGTGGTGGCGCCGGACGTGCTGTCACGTGCGATTCATGTGGCGGCGCTTGATTCCCATGCGCGGAGACGAAGGTGGCAAGTGTGTGCGTGTGAAGAGGTTTCTGCCGATGAAAAAGTTTGCCGGAAGGTCGTCGAGAATAGTAGCGACGACGGCGGCTATGCGGTTATGACCGGAGAATGTTGAAAATTGATGGTGGGATTGGATTTCCGAAATGTCGCCGAAAGTTTTGCCAAAACAGTAATGACGGCGGGGTGGTCACCGGAGAATTTTGAAAAGTGAGGCAAACCGGAGTGACAACACGGTTTGCAAAAAAAAATTTTTTTAAAAAATTTCTCACCGGAAGACAGTGGGTCAACCGGGTAAAGCACGACGAAGAAAGAATTGCCTCTTAGCAGGCTCTAGATACCATGTTAAAATACAAGAGACTAAGAGACATGAATAAACCGTGTGTCTTGAAAAGCACTACGGAGACATTATTATATATAGATAGATTATAACTAATTACATGATATAGTCTATGTGAGACTATTCTATATACAAATATTCTTAACACTATATATATTTACAAATATCAACAGTTTAAAACTTCAAGTCTATAGCATGGTATTACCATTCAAACTCGAAGTGTAAAGAGTGCAAATATCATTTACAAGCCAAGTTCGTAATATTCGAATCATTAAAACTTGAATACCAAGGATTTGTGAGTTCGAGTAAGAAAAGTCCAAAGTACAAAAGGGTCTCAACATCTCAATTTACAAATTTAGAACTTCAAATTCAAAAAGAATGGATCCAAATCCTAAAGAGTTGACCAAAATCATTTCCAACCATTACATTCCCTCGTTGCAAGACAAGAAATCCAAAGGTGTTCTTTTTTCCTTCTTGAATACAGGCTCAAGAGAGACTTGTTTACCAGAACTGCAACATTGCTGAATAGAACTAATCAAGGCGATTCCACAATAGGGTAAATGATGAGATAACTCAAATACCGACAGCATAGTGGTCCTGAATGTTTAATAGTCACTAGTTTTACATTTACAACATAATAATTATCTTGATGATGAGTGAATGGTACTAATGTGCAGAAATATAATAATGATTCATTTGCCCGAAGCCGTAACGAGAAAAAGAAATGCAAACCAATTATCCTCTATTGACCATCACTTACCATTCGAGCTTCCGCGCTCACCAATGCCGTTTTTAACTCACAGATCAGATTCTCGCAATTGCACCTGGTGACGAAGATGATCTCTGATGCAAGGACATCACGCTAACCAAGACTCCTCTTGAGGATTTTCTTTTCCTTAAGGTATTACTATATATACAAACAAAGCAAATTAAATGCAGCTCTACAGTCTTTGCAAAAGAAAAAAGCACGAAAGAAGTAATGAAACTATACTTTTGGAGTCTCAAATTTCATACTATCTTGGAAAATGGATGCTCGCTTAGATATCTACCAGAAGCCTCAAGTCCAAAATCGATATGTTGGAAGTAAATTCTGCTGCTGCCTTGGTTATGGATGAGAGATCATCTGAAGTACAAGGATGGTTAGATTCACTGTGGGTCAAAGCAACAAACAATTTTAAATTGGCATATGACATTGTTGGTTCTCTAATTCAAAAGAATAAGTGCATCTATGCTGAATTACACTTACCTTCTGAATGAGGAATTAATCAAGACAACCTGATAGAAGTATTGGCATGGTTTGCT
The DNA here is from genome assembly GCA_963859935.3 of Lathyrus sativus. Lineage (NCBI taxonomy): Eukaryota > Viridiplantae > Streptophyta > Magnoliopsida > Fabales > Fabaceae > Lathyrus > Lathyrus sativus. Next base: position 707,772,818 of record OZ012735.1, on the reverse strand, counting down.
GGAAAGTTCCCTGAAAGTCCCAAGTTCTTTACTTAGCCAGGGCTCAAGCAGCGATAGCAGCTGGCCATCCATATTTTTGCAGCCGATTCTCTGACCAAGACACCAGGATATTACTGCAAGCATCATTGAAAACCGCAGGAATCTGTCAAAATTCAACCAGAACTTGGTTAGGAGCACCTCAAATAGCATAAAGGAAAACGTCAGACACTATTTACAAATTCAAAGATATGGACATAAAAATCTGTGATTCAATTCATCCCAAAATAATCCGCAATTATTGATTTATAAGACAAGGAGACAGGAACCATTAATGTTTCCAAAATAGTGTTGAATCAAAAGAGATAAAGAATCAGAATATGTCCCAAACAAAATCCTACCAAAATGGAAATTTACCATCATACAATTGAAACCTCTTTGAAACATAAAAACTAGAATCATTCAAAACATTCATGACATAATCAATTTTCCAAAACCATCCTCAATATATCTGCCTAAAAGAGAAAGTATTCAATCGGGGTAGATCATAAAATTCAGAGTCTGCTGCCTATAAAAAGAAAATACACACTGCAGAAAGAGGAGGAGAAATCACAGACAACACACACACATATTCATTGTAGAAAGAAAAACCAGGAACAACACGTGTTATACCCTAAATTTTGACCCCTAGATTCCATTATCATTCTAGGTGCATCAATCATATGTTATCTAACCTTAATCTCTTTCAAGTTAGTCTTTATCAAGATGCAAGTGAATTAGGGTTTCACACTGTTAAAATCAAGAATCCCGTGGGTTGATCAGTCAAGGTTTTGGATTGATCTTATACATATCAAGTCTTCACATCATCAAGAGGTTCATATATTACCAAGAACAAGTGCTATTTGAGGTTGTTACCAAGAGAATTGAAGCAGTGTTATGCAAAACCCTGATTAGGGTTTTTAGTTGAAAAAGTCAGTTGTAGTTTGACTTTTGGTCTAAATGAGTTTCCAAAACTTGAACCATGGTCCATGATGTTTCTATGACTTATTGAAGTCCCCTCAAGAAGTATGGAAGGTTTAAAGAACCCCATAACACTAAGGATTGATTCTGAAGATTTCAATTGTTTGGTTCGTTTGTTTGGAAAGTCAACTCTTTGACTTTTATCGTTTTGACCCAAAATTGAAGCAATCAAGGTTTCCAACATCCAAATTTAATCAAGAATTGATGGATAACTTGTGAATCAAGAATTTAGGGTTTATGAAAAACCCTAATTACAAGCTTATTTGGAATGGTCATAACTCTCAAACCACACATCCAAATTGAGTGGTCCAAAGCTGGTTCGAAAGCTCTTGAGAAGTTCTACAAAAGTGTCATAGAGGGTTGATGTCAAAAAATGCATATATTTTGAGTTATGAACTCATCAAGTTGTAAAGGATTTCCACACTTGGAAAATTTTCTTGTTTCTTGGCTTGTAAGTCATGTTTTGCAGCTAACTTCATGAAAACTTTTGACCTAGTTCCCTTTGGAATCTGAACTTTGGCCAAACATGAACATTTTAGATCATATTTGAGGCTTTTTAAAAATTTCAAGATAATTTTCACAGCCTTTGCGGTTATGGAGAATTGAAGAGAGCAAGTTAGGAGTTTTTCATGTCACAAAACCAAGTTCAGCACTTGCATTTTGATACATAAACCACTCAAACCTCTTCTAATCACTTCCTTAACTCACTCTCTGATGTTTAGGGACTTAATTGATGAGATTATAATGCATTACCACGAGCAAAAACCAGAGATTGAGTATTTTGAATTGTTTATTCAAGCAAGTGGCAAGGAGAGAGAAACTTTTTGCATTTTCTGCTACACCTCAGCTACTGCATCAACTACTCTTTTTTCTTCACTTCATTTCAACTATTTTTCAGACTATTGATGATGTTGAAACACATAGGAAGGTTGATCATGCTCAGAAAAGAGATTCCAAGTTGGATTTGCTCATTTTGCCTCTAAAAAGGGCAAATTTGGCAAGTTGGCACAATCTGCCCATACCTCTCATTCTCCAAGCTTGCCTATAAATAGAATACACTCATAACATTAAAAAACATTAGAATCAACTAGAAAGCAAGTTGAATCTCTCTCATTTCTCTGATCACCATCTTCTTGCAAGTGGTAGAGGTAGCTTCCTTGTGAAGAAAAATCTGCCTTGCAAAAAACTCTGCCACAACTCAATAAAACTACCAAAAACTTGAACCAACACCTCAAATACATCACATATAATGTATTGAATCTGTCCAAACCCTCACATTCACCAGAAAACCTCATATTCCAAAAGTCGACTCTCATACATTGAGATTTTGACTTTTCTGCATCTTCATAGATCAGAACCAAACCAGCTCTTATCCAATCATTCTAACACTTCAAAAACTCTCCATATAAGTCGTTTGAACTATCCATGGCATCACAAAAGTTCTGTAACACCATTTCCTAGAGTTTCACTTTGAAGCTCTTGGGGTTTTCTTGCATAAGAAGACATTCTGTCAAGGCAAGTGATCTTGGAGGAGTTTTCATCATTTGAACACCTTATTTGGATCACATTGGAGCTACTTGGATCATCATCTATCATCTGGTTTTCTTATTTGGTGCATTAACTTGAAAAAGTTGTAAGAGGTAAGTGTTCCAACTTTCTACTTTTAAGATCATGATGAATATTGATGTACACTGAATATGAACATGCTAGATGCACTTTATAGGTCATGTTTGAACCATTTCTTGCTCCTAAACTTGTGTGTTCACGACTGTCCCTTTGGTTTGGCTTGTTAGATTACTTTAAGTGTCATTTCAATATGCAACTTGTTGATTCTGGTTAGGAATAGATGATTGGTGTTTGTAAATATCATTTATAGGTCATATGTGATATGTTTGATCATTTGGTTGATGTTGAATTGATGCATTTTTGTATGTTGCTTTGCTCTTGCACAAACTTGCCATTTTTGCCACTACACATGCCATCTGTTGGATCAGCTTGTCTATTGATGTATGATGCTTGTAAGCACTCTATATATGTCTCATATGTTGTGTTTGAATCATTACTTGCTACTTAGAACATGTATATTGGACTGTCACATTGCTCTTGCACATGACATGTCTTTTCAATGATACTATCAAATTTTTCACATAATGCATGATCTGAGAAAACCACCAACAACATTGGATTTCTTGTGAAAAAAAAACACACAATTTGCTTTTTTATTTCATTCAATTTGGTTAAGTTTTGAGTGAGTTGTGACTCTTCTTGCAAATCTGCCTTGCCTTGATTTTTACCCTAGTTGCCTAATTTTGTGCCTAGTTTTCAACTGTGCATAACTTCTTTGATTTCTATCATTTTTATGCCACTTTTTTTTACACTATGCTCCTTAATATGTCTAGTTTCAATATGTGAAGAAAGAATTCAAAAATTATTATTTTTGAAACACTTTGGTCCACTTTAATGATATGGTCTTTTTAGGTTTTTTCTTTGGTTTTCATGAACTTTCTTGACATAGTGATTTTTCTTGTAAGATTGATCTTGTATGAATCATTTTTGAATGTCTAACATGTTTATATGTTTGAAAACAATTTGCTATTTGCTTTACCAAGATTATACTTGCTTTTGTGAATGTATGAATGTGAAAAGTATGCCTTGAAACTTCTTTGTGAACCATGATATGTTTCTTGATGTTGTAAACTCATGAACATGATCCTTCACCCCCATATTACTTGTTTATGTGTCTTGTTAGAACCATAACATTTTTAGGCTTGTTTCTTGCCTTGAAATTTACCATGAATCTTGTTTATCTTTCCCTTTGTGAAGTTTGAATCCATGCTTGAACTGTTGTTACTTTTCTTGCCTATCCATGATTGATTGTCATCAATATGTCTTGAATATGATTAAATGTGTTGCATTTGTCTTTAATTGAACATGTATATTGGAATGTCACATTGCTCTTGCACATGACATGCCTTTTTCAATGATACTATCAAAATTTTCACATAATGCATGATCTGAGAAAACCACCACCAGCATTGGATTTCTTATGAAAAAAATACACAATTTGATTTTTTATTTCGTCCAATTTGGTTAAGTTTTGAGTGAGTTGTGACTCTTCTTGCAAATATGCCTTGCCTTGGTTTTTGTCCTAATTGTCTATTGTGTGCCTAGTTTTCAAGTGTGCATAACTTCTTTGATTTTTATCATTTTGATGCCACTGTTTATACATTATGCTCCTTAATATATCTAGTTTCAATGTGTGAAGAAAGAATTCAAAAATTATTATTTTTGAAACACTTTGGTCCACTTTAATGACATGGTCTTTTTAGGTTTTTTCTTTGGTTTTCATGAACTTTCTTGACATAGTACTTGATTTTTCTTGTAAGATTGATCTTGTATGAATCATTTTTGAATGTCTAACATATTTATATGTTTGAAAATAATTTTCTCTTTGCTTTACCAAGATTATACTTGCTTTTGTGAATGCATGAATGTGAAAAGTATGCCTTGAAACTTCTTTGTGAACCATGATATGTTTCTTGATGTTGTAACCTCATGGACATGATCCTTCACCCCTATCTTACTTGTTTATGTGTCATGTTAGAACCATAACATTTTTAGGCTTGTTTCTTGCCTTGAAATTTACCATGAATCTTGTTTATCTTTCCCTTTATGAAGTTTGAATCCATGCTTGAACTGTTGTTACTTTTCTGGCCTATCCCTGATTGATTGTCATCAATATGTATTAAAAATGATTAAATATGTTGCATTTGTATTTAATTTATTCATATACCATGCATGAGTTTTGTTTGATTATCATTGACGAAAATGTTGTTGTTACACATGTTTCATGCCTGCCCTTGTTGGTTGTTACCTCATGATCTTTGAACATTGTAATGTTAAATCATAAAAACTTGGTTGTTACCATGTTTTTTATGTTCAATTTGTTAATTGATCCTACTTGTTTATCTTTATCTTTATCAAGTTTGTTTCCCCAGTGATGGAACTTGTCAGTTCTTATCAAGTTGTCTTGTTATCATCTTTGCTTGATGTTGTCATAGGCTTGCCCTTATCTTTCTTGGTTGTTACCATGAATTTATATCTTCATCACGTTTGAATGAATTCATATGTATGTTTAGGTTTTGTTAAGTTTCCCCCAAGTGGTGTAGCTTGTTAGCTCTCATCCAGTTGCCTTATTATCCCTTGTTCCAAAGGAAAGTCTGTCTATTAACTTCACTTTCATAGATAACTCATTACCCCCCTTGACCTGGTTAAGTCATTAGGTCGTTTAACTTAGTTAATTTAGAACCTATATCCACTAGACTTTGATTTAAGTCTAAAGACCTACCCCTTGTTAGGAGTATCCTTCAATTAGAACTTTAGGATAGAGTTTGTCAACTCTATGTAAGGATCATTGTCATGATTACTTACTCCCCTCTTGGCTTTTGTAAAAGTCAATCCCCTTGAGTGTTAAACTTAGATCTATAGATTTTTGTAAAACTCTATAAAAACATTGTTATGTTTGTTCCCCCTTGGAGTCTTGGCCATAGTCAAGTATTCCTTTGTGAGGAGAACTGCGGTTGCTCTGATTCCATCCTAATAAGGATACGTAGGTGTTGCACCCCAAAATTTGCCCAACCTTTTCTAACCTAGGTTTATGTTTCAATTGCATAGTCATTTGCATTGTCATCATGTACATAGTGCATTCATCTGCATTGCATATCATAGGCAAGATATCTTAATCAGGGGATCAAGTGCCATTCTTGTTTCAAGAGGCATATTCAAGGGGTTTCATTTATATTCAAGACTGTTCAGGTCATCATAGAAGAATTTGAACTTTAAAGAGTTGACAGGTTGATCAGTGAGTTCTCTCATATCTTGAGAATGTTTGGGGGTCATCAGAGGAGGTGTGAGCCATGAGCCAAGAGAATGAGGTGTGTATGGATGTTATGAAGAGCCTAGATGATCATTTTTGAGGAGTAACCAAGTCATTGGAATGATTGCAAGAGCCTCAGTTGAAGTCAGTCAACTAGGGTTTTATCTGGGTCAACACTAGGTCAAAGACTTGTTTTGAAAGGCATCAAGGATCATTTGAAGAATGTGGGATTCATTATTTGCTATATGGATATGGATATGGTGTTGTGCTAAAGAAAAATCAGAAGGAATCAAGGAGAAATGGAGTTACTAAAGTAGGGTTTCAGTGTAAAATCCCCTGATTTAGGTCAAACTTCAAAGCAGTGTAACTCAAGATTCAAGCTTCATATGAATTTCTGGTCCACATGAAACTTGTAGAGTATCTTCATAGCTTTAATTTTAGTGGTGGAAGTCATCAAGATGATTTATAGAACTCAAGTTATAGCTCTTGCAAGTTACAGGTCATCTGAGGGCACTGAAATTTGTCTATGAAAGTTGTCTGTCTTCCAAGCAACTCTTGACCTTCAAGGAGATTTCAAATGGATTTCTGGACAACATAAGAGTTGTTCCTCATTGTCTTAGCTTTCTAGAAATGTATGGTATGCCTTCATATGATTTGTGGAACTCTACTTATGGTCTTGGCAAGCAAAGGGTATTTTGGTCATTTGGGAATTACAGGTCATTGTTAGCCTATGCCTAAAACTCATACAAGGAAGCTTCAAATGAAAAACTTCACAACATCAAAGTTGCTCAAAATGTCATTTTAAGTCTAGGAAAGAGGTCATGGAAGTTTGGAAATGCATAGAACAAGACTTGATAAAAGTTGGTGAAAAATGACTTAAAAAAGGCATATAACTTGAAAAAGTTCAAGTTGGAAAATGGTTTGAGAGATCTACAAATCCAAAATGGGTCATCCAATATACCAAATTGAATCCAAACATCATTTTAAAGACATTGGTTCAGCCACTTTTTTGAGTTAGGGTTTAAATTTTGGACTTGCTTTGTATTTTTGTTACTTGCATAATAAGGCAAGTATGGAAAACTTGGCACAAGGTAATTTTCAAGGCAAGGAGCTTGCATATCATTCCAATTTGGCATGTAAGGAGATTTTGAAGAGTTATAAGTGCATTGTAAGGAGATACCATGAGATATCAATATGTCATCACATGAGAATTTCCATGAATTTCCATCACATTCTAGAATCATCCTAGAGGCATCCAGAAACTTCTAGATCTGTCCATCATCCTCTATATATTGAGTGTGGATCATTAGTGCAAGAGGTTGGTGAAAAGAGAGTGAAGAGAGAGTGAGATACCTTTTCTTCCATTTTTGCAAATCAATATCAAACTCCATTTTCTTCTTCATCTCCATTGAATTCTTCTCCACAAATCAATTCTCTGGATCATACTGAACACATACATACAGATTGGAGTGGCCATTGATGAATGTTTGAAGGTGTGGCTTCAAAATTGCAAGAGAAGCAAGTTGGATCCAAACTCACAATCCAAGCACTGTCCATCCAAGATCTTGCAAACAGAAAGGTTATCCTCCATTAAAGATCATTTGTGACAAGTTTCAAGCATTGGATTGAAGTGTAGCTGCACTTGCCATCACCAATTTTCAGGTTTGCAAAAGCTCTCGAATCTCTTTATTTATGCAGCATTAGATGAAATGGTTAGGATAAGAATGATTAGAGACCATAGGGGATTGATTTCTGAGAGTTAGAGAGAATTCTATGAGGTTCAATGGCAGGGTGTTGAAACTTTGATGATCAAGAAATCTTAGTTTAGGGGATGTTAATCATAGTGTATTAGTTCAGAATAATCAGTGCAATATGGAGAGCACATTAGTACAAGAATTTGCAAGTTTTATGAAGGTCCATCACTGAGTGCAGTTGGTATGCTATGAGCTTGCACCTATCGGGTTTCATTCTGGGGTTGGTTTCAATCCAAACTAAGGGTACCATCGTGTTCAGGGGAGAGAATAGAGCAATTTTGCTCTTTATAGTGTAGATTTTCATGGCCTATTGAGAGAGAACGATGGACTTGAGTATGGTTGCATGGAGAAGAGGATTCTGAAAACCCTAGCTTCATGTTGGGGACGATGACCAATGGCCGTGAGATCATTTCCAAGTTTTGACTTATTACACTAATCCAATGGCTGATGTTTAAAGTTGAGAAACGGAGGGAATTGATAACGTTGAAATGATGCGTTTCACTTAATGAAACGCGTGGGCTTTGGATCAGGTTCATATCCCCACCCCCCATATGGAAGCCCAATGAATTTTAACTGGAATCAGTTGCTATTTGCACCGTGGACCTAATCTTTTTCTTTTATTTTTTCAATTGATTTCTGATGCGTACTGGGCTTAATGCTTTTGTTATCTGCACCTCCCACCTTCATGGCCCATCTGAATAAATAACTGAGCGCATATACTATACGCACCCCTCCCCATTTAATTCATTTTTTTGATTTTCATTTTCTTCAATTTTCTTTGATCTTAGAAAATCCATATAAAAATGAAAAAAGCTTGTTTTTAATTGGTTCTTTTTGTGGTAGATTCATAATTTTGTTAAGAAAAATATCCAATAATAAAAAGAGAATTTTATTTTGTTTTACTATTTTTTGTGTATTTTCCTTTTAATTAGCTTTTTAATGAGTTTAGTTTGGTACTTCATTTTGTTGATTTTAATTCTAATAGTTCCCTTTAGATTTAGGGTCCATTCTTTTTAGGTTGATTAGCTTAGACCCTCAACTTGTATATAGGATTTAATTCATAATTTTAGGATTAATTTTTAGATGATTTGATTAGGTGAGACTAGAGTGGTTAAAATTAGGGTTTTAAGTGAACATAGGTGAAGTAAATCATTTTCTTTTAGGAGTTTTGATTTGATTTTGGGGTATGGGACTATAGGGATATTATGGGTAAGTATAATAGACCCTTGTGAATAAAGGGTAGATTTTTCCCTTTGATTTTAGTATTTTTAGGGTATTTTCGGATTTGATTGATTGTATTGGATGCTTTATGATGAGTGTCTGCTTTTGGGGTTTATCTTTGGGGAATTGTTTGGGGGTTTGGTTCACTTTGAAGACCTTGGTGAAGGAGCATGATGAGGAGAAGATTGAAGACCTAGCCTAGGAGCTTGTTCTCTGTTTGTGAGGTTTGAGATCCTGAAGTTTGAAGGGAGTTTATGGTACTTTCCTGAGGAAGGCACTATGAATGCCTTTCATTCTTTCTTCTCACCTCTTTCCCAAGTATCCAATGATGTTGGAGCCTTCATGTGAGTTTAGTTTCTCCTGAGGAGGAATGTAAACCGATCACAGTTGTTGAGCCACATGGGATGCGATTCCTAAGTGGAAGCCTCCTAGTACTTTCCCGAGGAAGGCACTATGGGCCTGTTCACTTAGTTCCCTTAGTTCATCTAGGATTTCTTAAGTATCCAATGATGTTGGAGCCTTCATGTGAGTTTAGTTTCTCCTGAGGAGGAATGTAAACTGATCACAGTTGTTGAGCCACATGGGATATGATTCCTAAGTGGAAGCCTCCTAGTACTTTCCTGAGGAAGGCACTATGGGTCTGTTCACTTAGTTCCCTTAGTTCAGGTAGGATTTCCCAAGTATCCAATGATGCTGGAGCCTTCATGTGAGTTTAGTTTCTCCTGAGGAGGAATGTAAACCGTTCACAGTTGTTGAGCCGCATAGGATATGATTCCTGAGTGGTAACCTCCTAGTACTTTCCTGAGGAAGGCACTATGGGTTTGTCTGCTTAGCTCCCTTTCTTTGGTAAGCTTGTTTTGAAGCTTGAAGACTGGGATTGATTTCTCTTGTGTAGAGTTTGATTAGGGTTTTGCTTAGAGATTTGATTAGGGTTTTGCATAGAGTTTGATTAGGGTGTTGCTTAGAGATTTGATTAGGGTTTTGAATAGGGCTTTGCTCAGGGGTTTGATTAGGGTTTTGTTTAGGGGTCCTGCTCAGGGTTTTGGCTTAAGTCTTAGATAGGGGCTTGTCAGGCTGGTTCGCCTTCTCTTTGTGTTGTTTGACTTGTGTGGTGTTGTGCTGCATTAGACTTAGGGGTTCATCTAGATATTTCTGAGGTAGGTGCATCTTAGAAGTAGGCTTTGTGTGCATGAGAAGTTGAGGTGGGCCTCCTTCTGCTTGTTTGTTATTTGAGTGGCTTTGCTTGCTGGTATTTGGTAGAGCTGAGCTCCCTTACCTCTGTGGTTTGCGGCCTTTGTGCTTTGTTTGTTTGGTTGTTGCATTCATGCATATTTCCAGTATTTCTTTACTTTGCAGTTGATTCCTGTTTGCTGTTTAGTCCTGTTGCCATGATCCCTTAGGAGCTCTAACTTCTCTGTTGTGAAGGAGTTATGATAGACATTAGGATGGTCAACCATGCATGATAACAGTAGGTAGATTCCCTTTTTCAGCCATAGTTTTAGGGTGTCTTTTCCCTTTCTCAGCAATAGAAAAACACTTGAGTAGCTTGTGTCGTAGTTAGCCGAACTACAGCTGCTCTGATTCCTCGTACTAGACCAGGATATGTAGGCATAGGATGCGATATCCTAGCGAGCACACTAACAACTAACCTTTTGTTCTCTCGCGGCTGTGCGATCGAGACTTTCCCGCTGACGACTGATGTTAACCCTTTTCTCTTGCCCAAGTGCATTTGAGACCAGACCGTAGTTGTAGGTTCCCGAACCTTTGAAACCAGTATTTTCTCACTGCTGTGTGAGAACACCCAGTTTAGCCGTAGTTAGTCGAACTACGTAAGCTCTGATCTTCCATGTTGTATGGAAGTACGTAGGCACAGGACGCGATGTCTTGGCGAGCAACCTCCCCCCGTCTAGACGTAGGTAGTCGAACTACGTTGACTCTGACTTTCCCATTGCACGAGGGAGTACGTAGGCCCAGAACAGCGTATGTTCTGTCGAGTCCTGTCCTTTTCTTTTCTTTTCAGACTGACCATTAGCGTAGATAGATAAACACACCCTTTTCCTTATAAACACCAAGCGTGGATCCCATCGAGTACGATGGACGTGAGGGGTGCTAATACCTTCCCCTTGCGTAACCGACTCCCGAACCCAGGTTTTGGTTGCGATGACCATACCTTTTCCCGTGTTTTGCGAGGTTTACTTCGAGCATTTCCTTTCCCTCCTTGGGATAAATAACGCACGGTGGCGACTCTCCTGTCATGCCGGCGCCGATTTTCGCAGTAGCGACAGTAGGCATAAGATGCGATATCTTTGCGAGCAAACTTAGAACTATCCTTAGGTATTTACCTTAACCTTGATCCCATGACCCTAGTAAACAACTTAGATAACTTAGCATACACATACACAAAAGGTTCCTGTAGAGTACTACATATGTTTAGGATGTGAATAACTACCCTAGGCATAACCAACCCCGATCCCCGAAACTCTAGCGTTGTTGTTACATCGCACAAAAGGTTTTTCTTTCTTTAACCTTTCTTTGGATAAATCAAAGCTCGGTGGTGAACTTCAATGAATTAAGATTCAAGTTAATCAATAGCTTGATATCCAATTCTCACCGCAACAGAAATGGCGACTTCATTAGGGAAACTATTTTGAGGGTTTAGCCCAGTTTGTGTGCTTGTATGCTATATTTCTGTATGTTTGCCGATACATGTATATTTGTGAATATATAAATGTATGTTTGCATTGGATCATTTGGGTGATATCTTGAGTGGTGAGATAAGTCCTAACCCGGACTTGAGCGTACACATATGATAAGATGTGGTGTGATCAATAATTGACTGTTGGGAGTAGTCCTAACATATTTGACATATGATGTAACCACGCTCAGTTGAGACATCCTTGAGATGATTGATCGTGTATGAGTAGTCATGCATTTCATTAGTTTTTTCAACCTGAGAGTCCGTGAAACTGAGGACCTTTAGTTACCCACTTACCCCACTTGGCCTTTTTAGGACGTAGTGCGGTTACTATGAGGGAGTAGTCCCGAAATAGTTGTTACACAATACTACACTCAGACGAGTTTATCCCGAGAATATTTTTGACCCACGTGAGTAGTCATTTTGGTTGATAATATTCGAAGGATTTATCAATGACTCTGGGAACTCTTGATAGAACCCGTTCTACAGGTACAATGAACACCTTAGTACATGTCCTTTGGAAGGGTATACCCTGGCTTCATGCTCATAACCTCAAACCTAGGACCCTTGCTTGTTAGCATATGCATTTGTGCATTGTGTATACTTGTATATGTGCTATGTGTGCATCATGTCATCATATCATCATGGCATCTCATCTGGTTGCACTGGTTTTGTGAAACTCAGTCATCTTCTTTTTGCGAAACCCTAGATATCATGGATTTTGGGAAAAGAAACAATAATAAATACAACTTCAAGAAATGTGATGCAATGAAGTTGAGAGAGCTAGGAATATTGGTATCCGAAGATTTTGGGAAAGCATACGAGAAACTCATGAGTATTATGAAGACTAGAATGGAAGAAGGGGTTCTTAGCACTTTGGTTCAGTTCTACGATCCGTTGTACCACTACTTCACCTTCCTGGATTAACAATTGATGCCGACACTGAAGGAATACTCTTACTTCATTAGAATCCCCGTGTCAGATAAGAAATCGTTCAGCGGTTTGGAGAAGTTAACCTCACCGAAAGAGGTTGCTGATGCACTTCATCTAGAAGTATCCAAGATCAAAGCCAATTATGCTTCAAAGAATGGAGTTGAAGGTTTTCATTCTGATTACTTATTGGAGAAGGCTACTTACCTTGCCAAGGAGGGTAGGATGGACACATTTGAAGCATTTTTGGCTCTGTTGATATATGGGTTGGTGTTGTTCCCTGAGATAGAAGAATTTGTCAATTCAACTGCTATCACCGTGTTCTTGAAAGGTAATCTGATACCCGCTTTGCTAGGTGATGTTTATCATTCCATTCATCATAAGACTCTTCATGTAAAAGGAACTATTCTCTGTTGTGCACCCTTGTTATACAAGTGGTTTATCAATCATTTACCAAGGACGAACGCTTTCAAGGAAAATCCTAATGGTTGGAGATGGTCTCAAAGGATTATGTATCTAACTTAAGAAGATATTCACTGGTACGATCTCGCCTATGATCGAGGAGTCTACATCGACAACTGTAGTTCTTTCCCAAATGTGCCACTCCTGGGAGTACAAGGGGGAATCAACTACAATCCTGCTTAGGCCAGACATCAATTTGGATTCCCAATGAAGGAAAAACCTAGCAACATCCTATTGTCTGGTTTCTTTTACCTTAACGCCAAAGCAGAAGAGAGTTTAAAGAATAGTATGATTGATGCTTGGGAGAACATCCGGAAGAAAACTAAAGCTAACCTTGGGAAAAGGAATTGTGTAGCCTTTGAGCCATTCACTCAGTGGGTTCAATCTAGAGCCTGTGATCTCAAGATGCCCTACCTTTCTGAAAAGAATACGCAGATTGTCATCGCATCATCTTCCATCATATCTATTGAAAAGATATAATAATACCAAGAGATCCTTGAGAGAACCAAGCTTGAAAGGAACACTTGGTAAGGAAAGTACCATACTCTTCATTCTGAGATGACGGAATTAAAGAGAGAGCTGAAAGAAAAAGATGCGTTTATTGAGTGGCTCAAACATCACTTAATTGGTGAAGATGTGACGAAAGAGAACTTATTTTTCTCTAGTGTCAAACCTACACAAAATACTCATGAGTATTCAAATATCCCACCAACTTCTAGCATCTGGAAAGGAATAGTAGATAAATTGGTGATGGAGAACGCCATGCTGAAAAGACTGAAGAGGACGTGCGGATATGACTCTTGTCAGATTTCTTGACCATAGGGCCTAGTCTTCTCCTTTGATGTAGCCTCACATTTCTTGTATTGCATTTCAAAAGTTGTAAATATTCCCAATATAAATGAAGCGACGGTTTTACTTTAATTTATCTTACGAGTTTTGTAAAATCAGTTGCATCTAGCATCTTTGCATTGCATTTTGCATCTTGCTAACCATTCAAGGAATTCAAAGTCTTCTTTTGCAGACATAGTAATGGATCAAAGAAACAGGTTCACATTCCCAAGCCTGAGGTTGAACAACTTGAGGATCTTAAGAGGCCTAGTAAAGAACTTTGCTGCTTTCTTCACCAAGTATGGAGACCTGTTATCTTTATTGGACATACAAGTAAATGAGGAAATGCTGCTAGCTCTCATAAAGTTCTATGATCCTCTTTACCATTGCTTCACATTTTCAGACTTTCAGCTACTGCCGACTTTGGAAGAATACTCTGCGCATCTGAAGATTCCCGTAACTTTTACACCTCACTATGGAAGAAAGAGAAGACCAAACAGGAGAGATATTGCTAAGGCTTTATGTTAGAACACATATTGGTTCTTAATAATATCTCTATGTTTTGATGATAACTATTATGAAATTTTGTATTTAAGAATTATATACTCTAAAATTTGCTTGAGAATTTTTACTGCAGATAGTAAAGGAATTAACACTCCAGAAGCAAATTAGAATTGAACACAAGAAATTAGCTGGACTCTGAAGCGCCATATGCATTCATTAGAAGATTCTGATTGCTGCCAACAGAAGATCCTGAGCGTAGCCTCCAGAAGATTCTGAAGCAGAAGCTCCAGAAGGATCTGAAGCAGAAGCTCCAGAAGAATCTGAAGCAAGTCAGAAGCATCTGAAGCAAAGAAGAATTTTGTATGAAGAGTTTTTCAAAGCATAGTTTCTACAGAAGATTCTGAAAGTACTAAAGCTGCCAGTACTGAAGTTCTGTCTCAAATATGCTCTGATCTTAAACACGCTGAAAGCACACCTGCTGCAGAAGACTCTGATTCCGCAAGACTCTGATCATCATTAGAAGACTCTGACCCAATTAGAGTCTGATGAATTTGCTGAAAACTGAAGAAGAAATATTCAAAGAATATATCCGTTGGAGTGAACCAAACGTCTCTTTCCTTATTTATGCTAGACACAAGAACACAAACAAAAAGGATTTTTCTGTGCTTTCTTCTTCTAGGAAAGGTCACTTGATGTGAAGACAAAAAGGCTCAGACCTTTTGGACACTCTTCTCAACGTGAAGCTCACCTTGGATCAGCTGCCTATAAAAGCAAGACTCCACCAAATTCTTCAGTTGACGTTTTGTTGAAAAGAAATCAAATATTCAAGCTCTCATACTATTCATATTCATTCTAAGAATTTATTTCTTTGTTCTAAATAGTTAAGTGAAAAATCACAGTTGTGATAAATCTTTTTAGAAGCAATCTTAAACACTTGTATTTGTATTACATTTGATTGTAAACCTTAAGAAGATCCAGTGAGGATCAGTAGTTCTTGAGAAGACTTTGAACAGTTGTTCTAAGTGTTAACTATTGTAATCAGTTGATTTAATAGTGGATTAAGTCCTTGATTGAGAAAGGCAAATGACTCTAGGAAGGGTGGACTTGAGTAGTTGAGTTCAACGAACCAGGATAAAAATACTTGAGTTTTTATTTCTAAGTTTTAATCTTTCATACTTATTCAACCCCCCCTTCTAAGTATTATCTCACCTTCAATTGGCATCAGAGCTCCGGTTCTGTGTGTGCTACCACTTAACAGTGACAGTAAAGATCCAGAGAGAAATACTTTGATATATATTTAGTTGTTACTATGGCTAATAATACAATGTCTAATATTAACAACAAATATGAAGAAAGGGACAGAATAAGCACCAAACCCCCTATGTTTGATGGGGAGAAATTTGATTATTGGAAAGATAGAATTGAAAGTTTTTTCCTTGGATATGATGCTGATTTATGGGATCTGGTCATAGATGGATATGTTCATCCCACAGATGGGAATGGCAAGAAGATAGACAGAAAATCTATGACAGATGCTCAGAAGAAAGAATTTAGAAATCATCACAAGGCCAGAACAATATTGTTGAATGCAATATCTCATACTGAGTATGAAAAAATTACAAACAGGGAAACTGCATTTGACATGTTTGAATCCTTAAAGATGACTCATGAGGGAAACTCTCAAGTCAAGGAAACAAAGGCTCTGGCTCTGATCCAGAAGTATGAAGCCTTCAAGATGGAAGACTCTGAATCTGTTGAAGCTATGTTCTCCAGATTTCAAATACTTACAGCTGGACTAAAGGTTCTGGACAAAGGATATTCTACTGCTGATCATGTGAAAAAGATCATCAGAAGTTTACCCACCAGATGGAGACCTATGGTGACAGCACTGAAGATGGCTAAAGATCTGAACAAGATCTCCTTGGAGGAATTGATCAGTTCACGAAGAAGTCCTGAAATAAAACTTGAGGAAGATGAACCTCAAAAGAAAAGTAAATCTGTAGCTTTAAAATCTAATAAATCTGCTAAAGCTTTGCAGGTAATAGAGGAAAGCTCTGAAGAATCTTCATCTGAAGATGAAGATGAACTATCCATGCTGTCCAGAAGAATAAACAAACTCTGGAAGCACAAAGGAAAGAAGTTCAGAAACTTCAGAAAGCCTGACCAAAGAAAAGAATCTTCTGGACACAGAAGATCTGGCAAAAAGAAGGTTGTTTGTTATGAGTGTAAAGAACCTGGACATTACAAAAATGAATGTCCAAAGGTGTTGAAAGAAAAGCCTAAAAGAAAATTTGATAAGAAGAAAAAGGTTCTGATGGCCACTTGGGATGATTCAGATACATCTGAATCTGAATCTGAGTCAGAAGAAGAGTGTGCCAATGTAGCTTTGATGGCAGACATAGAAGATCAGGAGGAAGGAACTTTAGGATCTGAATCTGATTCTAAATCTGACTCTGACGCTGAAGAGGTAATGGCCAAACTTACTAAAGAAGAACTTATCAAAGTGTTATCATAAGTTCTGAAAAGCTATAACAATATTAAGCTCAAATACTAGAAGCGTCAAAGCAATCTTGTATCTGAAAATAATATTCTCAAATCAGAAGTAGCTGAGCTAAATGAAAAGAACTTAAAATTGAAAACTGATTCTGAATTAGCTCAACAAAACTCTGATTCTGAAACTGAATCTGAATGCAAAAATATTTTGGAAAAATATGATTATAGCTTTCAGAAGTTTCTTGCTAAAAGCATAGACAGAAGCAAAATGGCTTCTATGACCTATGGAGTTAGCAGAAATAACAGAAAAGGTATTGGATATGAATCCCCCTCTGGAAAGGATTTAAATCCAAAACCTGTTGATAAAATAATCATCAAGAAAACTCCTTTATATTCACACTTTAAATTTGGTCACTTGAATGATATTGAACAAACACGCTCTGAAAAGAATATTCATGTGTTTAAATCTAAGGCTAGTCAGAATAAACCTTATGTTGAAAAACATAAGTTTAGACAAACCTTCAGAACCACTAACCCTAAAGGACCCAAGAAGATCTGGGTACCTAAAAGTAAAATAATTCCTGTTGCAGATGTTCTTAGCAGCAAGGTCAGGACGCTAATCATGGTACCTGGACTCTGGATGCTCACCACACATGATAGGAGAAAGGTCTATGTTCCAAAGCCTGGAGCTTAGATCTGGAGGTGATGTGAAGTTTGGAGGGAACCAGAAGGGCAAGATCATTGGATCTGGCACCATTGGAAATGGTAAACTTCCCTCTATTACTAATGTTTTACTTGTTGAAGGGTTAAAGCATAACTTATTGTCCATAAGTCAATTAAGTGACAATGGTTATGATATTACCTTTAATCAAAAATGTTGTAAAGCTATTAGTCAAAAGGATGGCTTTATTCTATTTAGTGGTAAGAGGAAAAACAACATTTATAAAATAAATCTTTCAGAACTTAAAGTTCAAAATGTTAAATGCCTTTTGTCTGTTAATGAAGAGCAATGGGTCTGGCATAAAAGATTGGGCCATATTAATATGAGACGTATATCTCAGATTAATAAACTTAATCTTGTCAGAGGACTTCCTAATCTGAAGTTCACCTCAGATGCTCTTTTTGAAGCATGCCAAAAAGGGAAGTTTTCAAAATCATCTTTTAAATCAAAAAATGTTGTTTCTACTTCCAGACCACTAGAATTACTTCATATTGATCTGTTTGGACCAGTGAAAACTGCATCCATCAGAGGCAAGAAGTATGGATTAGTCATTGTTGATGACTATAGTAGATGGACATGGGTAAAGTTCTTAAAACACAAGGATGAGTCACATTCTGTGTTCTTTGACTTCTGCAAGCAAGTCCAGAATGAGAAAGATTTCAAAATTATAAAAGTTAGAAGTGATAATGGTGGTGAGTTTGAAAATAAATATTTTGAAAAATATTTTAATGAAAATGGCATTGCTCATGATTTTTCCTGTCCTAGAACTCCACAATAAAATGGAGTTGTAGAGAGGAAAAACAGAACTATGCAAGAAATGGCCAGAACCATGATCAATGAGACAAATCTGGCAAAACACTTTTGGGCAGAAGCAATCAACACAACTTGTTACATTCAGAACAGAGTGTCTGTAAGACCTCTTCTGGAGAAGACTCCATATTCTGTGGAAGAAAAGAAAGCCCAACATTTCATATTTCCAAAGCACAAAAGTGTTTCATGCTTGAATATTCTGAACGCTCTAAAGGCTACAGAGTATACAACACTGAGACACAGATTGTGGAAGAATCTATTCATGTTAGATTTGATGATAAGCTTGGCAATAAAAAGCCAAAGCAGTCTGAAAACTCTGCAGATAGAGAAGTAGTCTTCACTGACTCTGAAGTCCCAGAAGCAGACAAAGCTCAAGTGAAGGAACCAGAAGCAATGCCAGATGCTATTCCTTTAACTTCTTAGATGAACAATCTAAACATTTCTGAAGAATCATCTGTTAGAGGATCATCATCCAAAATTAAAGCTTCTCATCCAGAGAATGTCATTATTGGAAAGAAGGATGATCCCATCAGAACAAGATCCTTTCTAAGATCATCTGAAGCATCACTATTTGGACTGGTGTCAGAAATTGAACCATCTTCTGTAGATGAATCTCTGCAAGACAATGATTGGATTATTGCCATGCAAGAAGAGCTAAATCAATTCACCAGAAATGATGTATGGGATCTAGTTCAAAGACCACAAGGATTCAATATAATTGGAACAAAATGGGTCTTTAGAAATAAGCTAAATGAGAAAGGAGAAGTTGAAAGAAATAAGGCAAGGCTTGTAGCTCAAGGGTACAGTCAACAAGAAGGTATTGATTACACTGAAACTTATGCTCCAGTGGCAAGGTTAGAATCTATACGCCTTCTTATTTCATTTGATGCACAAAATAACATCACTCTGTATCAGATGGATGTTAAAAGTGCCTTTCTAAATGGTATTATAGAAGAAGAAGTTTATGTCCACCAACCCCCTGGTTTTGAAAATGATAAATTTCCAGATCATGTTTTCAAATTAAAGAAATCTCTGTATGGTTTAAAACAAGCTCCCAGAGCTTGGTATGAGAGATTGAGCAATTTTCTTCTGGAGAAAAATTTC
Organism: Lathyrus sativus; assembly: GCA_963859935.3. NCBI lineage: Eukaryota > Viridiplantae > Streptophyta > Magnoliopsida > Fabales > Fabaceae > Lathyrus > Lathyrus sativus. The sequence continues at coordinate 707,753,424 of OZ012735.1, read as the reverse complement.
ATCAGAGGCAAAGTGGACACAACACTCTTTTGTAAATCAATTAAGAAAGATCTTCTAATTTGTCAAATTTTTGTGGATGATATAATATTTGGATCTACCAATACTATGCTGGGAAAGGAGTTTGCTACATGTATGCAGACAGAATTTGAAATGAGCATGATGGGAGAACTCAGATTCTTTCTAGGAATCCAAGTCAATCAAACTCCAGAGTGCACTTACATACATCAAACCAAATATGTTAAAGAACTTCTGAAGAAATTTAACATGACTGATAGTAAGCTGGCAAAGACTCCCATGCATCCAATTAGCTCACTTGGCAAGGAAGAGGTAAGTAAGAAAGTAGACCAGAAGCTCTACAGAGGTATGATAGGATCTCTTCTTTACTTAACTGCTTCTAGACCTGACATATTGTTCAGTGTATGCTTGTGTGCTAGATTCCAATCAGATCATGGAGAATCACACTTGACAGCTGTCAAGAGGATTCTAAGGTATCTAAAAGGTACTTCTAATGTGGGTCTGTGTTATAGAAAATCTGATGATTTCAAATTAGTTGGATTCTGTGATGCTGACTACGCTGGAGACATAGTGGAAAGGAAAAGTACTTCTGGAAGTTGTCAATTTCTAGGAAGAAATCTAATCTCTTGGTACAACAAGAAGCAACCCACAATTGCACTTTCAACCACTGAGGCAGAATATATTGCTGCTGCTGGATGTAGCACGCAGATGCTCTGGATGAAAAGTCAGCTAGAAGATTATCAAATATTTGAAAGTAATATTTCTATCTTCTGTGATAATACTTCTGCTATATGTTTGTCTAAAAACCCCATTTTACACTCTAAGGCAAAACATATAGAAATTAAGCATCATTTCATCAGAGACTATGTTCAGAAGGGAATCATAAATTTAGCCTTTGTTGATACAGATCATCAATGGGCAGATATTTTTACAAAACCCCTTGTTGAAGATAGATTCAAATTTATTCTGAAAAATATTGGTATGGATTTTTGTCCAGAATGATATTTGTCAGAAGCAAATTTTTACAGATGCAAAAATGCCTAATGCTCTGAAGTATTTCTTATGACTACTTATTTATTTTATTAAATTTGTTTTGTGAAACTCTGAACTAACAATCCTTAGAGGATCTGAACGTTGGTTAACGTTTCATTTCTCAAGAGAATTCAGAACACATGCAAGCAAACACGTGTCACTCCAAATCTGCAAAGGTGGCGTGTACACTACTGAAGAGACGTTTGAGGTGAAGTTTGAATAGTGAAAATCTTGATTTCCCCCCCCCAATTTGTCAGAAGCAATAAATGCTTGAAATGATTTTTATTCTTTTCATTTAATGCTTTGTTCAAACGTGCCAAATTCTGACTGTTTGTATGCCTACTTGTTTTAGTATAAATACATCTCTTCTCTTCACATTCACACTTTTCACATCTCATATATTTTATGCATTTCCATCTTCTCTTCTCTCTGCATAAAAACCCTAAGCGTGTGACAAAACCATCTTCAATGGCAACTTCATCATCAACTGCTGCACAATTTCAATCTATAATGGCTGCAGTTACCTCTGCTAACATGGGCGTTACTCCTTATTCTCCATCAAAACGAACATTGTTAACACCTGTTGAAAAGCTGGAAGTTCTGTGTGAATCAATGGTAGAATTTGATTCACTTGCTGAGAATGGATTTGAGTTTCGTTCCATTATAGGTGCTCAAGGATGGGTGAAGTATTTTGATAGACTTTTTGAACCAGTTTACCCCCTTCTTGTGAAAGAGTTCTGGATCCATGCTTCAGTTTACCCTAAGTTTATCTTATCTTCTGTTCTGGGCAAAGATATAATAATAACAGAAGATCTGATTAGAAAACTTATTGGCTATGAGGAAACAGATGGAGTTTCACACTTGCCAACTGGGCGTGTGGATATGGATGAAGTGTATGAAGAAGTGATGACTGCTGGACAAGCTTCTAACAAGTTCAAGGATCTGAAGCCTGACTACAAGATCTGGGCTAAGATCTTCATGGGATGCATTCATCATAGGAAGTCAACCAACTCTCCAGACTATGTCAATAATGAACAACTTTACTTTATGTATTGCCTCAGTCAGAGCACCAAGGTAGATCTTCCATATATTCTCTTTATGCATCTTTGGAATCATATAAATGCCTCTAGAGAATATGTGAAAGAAAAAGGTTAGAAGATCAGAACCTGGATTCCTTTTGGAAGGTTAATCTCAGATCTTCTAACTGAGAATGGACTTGTAACTGCTCTGTACGCTGCTGGAGTTACAGAGGAATTAGAATTCATTTTGGGAAAGCCTCTGAATGCCAAAAGTCTTCAGAGACTTAAAATAGTGGATGAACTCACAACAGCTCCCAAGAAGCTGAATATTTCTGAACCGAGTAAGAAGAGAACTCCTATAGATGATTACCCTCTGTTCTATGCTGAAGAACCAAGGGAAATTGTTGTAATGTATATTGATGATTGCAAGAAAGAAGGAAAGCCTATTCCTGCAAACATTATAAAGAGAGCAAGACAACCATTGCCTGTTGTAGAAGAAGAAGAACCACCAAGAAAGAGGACTCAGCCAGAAGCAGAAGCTGCACCTGTTCAGAAGAAGATCAAGATTGCTGAGAAGCCACAGAAGCTCCTAAAGAGGAAAGAATCTGAAGACACTCCTTCTGTACCAGCTAAAAGAATCAAGATCAAAGGTACTAAAACTTCTGTATCTTCTGCAAATCCTATTGTTTTAAATGATTCTAATGTTAAGTCTATTCCAAAACCACCCTCTACACAAAATACATCTGTTACTGCTCCACCTCATGTTTCTACCCCATCACCACAAAAATCTTCTAATCCAATTTCCATTTCACCTGAAAAATCATATGTTCCAACACCAATAACAACAAAAACAATTCAAACTCAAAAGTCTCTGTACCACAAACAATTCAACCAAAAATTCAAATCAAACAATCTGTACCACAAAAACAACCTTCAGAAAAACAACCCACAGAACAACAACAATCAACAAAACCATCTGCTCCACAAAAGCCATCTGAACACCAACAACAACCACAAGAAAAACAATCAGAAAAACACTCTGAACCTCTACAAGAAAAGGACTCTGCACATCAACAACCACAAAAATCATCTGAACCTCATAAACAACCACCATCAGATAATCCACCATCCAAATCATCTGAACCCACTGAATCTATTCCAGTTTCATCTGAACCAATAAAAGTTTCATCTGATCCACCCTCATCAAAACCCTCTAAAATTCCCTTAGAACCAACCAATCCTTCTGAACCCAACATTGCTGAGACAGAAGTTCTTGATGTCACACCACTAAAAACTGTGTTTCAAGTATCTTCTACCTCCTGCACACCAACCACCTCATCAAACTCCTCAGAATCTGACATTCACCCAGATTTTCTAATCTCTCCATCTCACAGAGACTCTGAGGTAAACCAACCAGAACCCTCTATATCTTCTAAAGCTCATATTCCAGATCTTACTCCCACACCCAATCCAGCATCTGAAATCCTAATTCCAAATCCTAACCCAACATCTAACCCAAGATCATCTATCTCTTGTGCACAATTCTCATCCCTATTTCACAATCTTGCATACGGTTTCAAACTCAAAGATTTTTATGACAGAGTTGAACCATCTGACCCTATCACCCCTCTGAAACCCAAACTCACAATCACCCTACCATTTGTGCTTCTCACCTATATACAATCCATGTCAGATGTAGGTTCATTAGCAACTATATCATATTCTACTAAATCTGACAAAGTTGTTGCTTCAGCTATACCAATTTCATCTGATAAAACTGTTGCTTATGAGGAACCTCCAAAATCTGCCTTCCAAACCTACTCAAATAAACCCTTTGATGTGGTTCCCTATCACACCAGAGCAAAACCAAATCTGTTAAATGCTTTAAACAGATCCAAACCAGAAAAAGCCCCTGAAATTCCTTTCATTCCATACTACCCTCCTTCTCTGATCTCCATTCAGAAATCCATTTTTCCACCTACTCCCCAACCAAAACCAATAACACTGGAGACTCTGTTACATCCCAATCCTAGACTTAATATTAATCATTTATTTCAATCTTTTTTGCAAGAAATGCATTTGTATTTAGGTACTGTATAGAGGAAGTGCCCAGCAACAATGGATGCACAAGAATCTGATGTCATCTGGAATGGATTCATCAACAGATTCAACTCTGTGGCCTCAAATTTGAAGAACATCTGTTCTGATGATGCGAAACTCAGATTTGCTGAAGCTGCAAGAAATCTGTTTTGGAATGTCAAGAGATCTGAACCTTTGCTCCTTACAGATGCTCATCCACCATCAGAAGAAACTACTGAATCTGCATCTGAAGATAATCCTTTGGCCATGACTCTGGTAGAACTTCCTTCTGGCTCCAATGCTCTAGACTCTACAGACCCTATGGAAATTGACTCTGTTCAAGCTCCAGAAAATAATCAAACTTCTTCATCTGAGATTAAGAAAGAACATCCAGATTTTGAGGATAAAATTGCTGCTCTAGAAGCTGGTCAATCAGAGATCAAGTCTTGGATGGCCAAACAGGATAAGAAATCTGAAGACATGACTGAGTGGATGTCAAAACAGGATCAGAAGAATGAAACAATGGCTAAGTGGATGTCAAAACAAGAGCAGTCCTCCTTTGAGATCACGGATCTGTTGAAGATGCTTTTGTCAAAACACTCTTAGATTTTCATTTTTTTTCATTCTGATGTTTTTGCATTTGATGTTTGCTTATGTATTTTTTTTTTGAAATATCTTCTGATGCATGTACTATTGATCTGAACTCATTGAATGAATCAAAGTTTTCTCCACTGAATTATATCATTTACTGTTTCCTTTTATTTGTCTTTTTAAAGTTTTTACTTTTTGCTTATGATAAAAAAGGGGGAGAAAATATAGATCTGAACTGTTTAATTTAACTTCACCAGAATGAAACTTCAGACATATCTATTCTATCTAACATTTAATCTGAGTATTTCAGAACATTTGATAAGTACACTCTATAAAAGAAACTCTGAGCCTCTCAGATCATTTGACTATTATCAAACTCTGAATCTGATATTTGCAAGACATTCTGACTTTCAAATGTTAAAAGAACAATCAAGATCTAACTCTGAAAATTACTCAAGACAAAAGGGAAGTTTCTATTCCTTATCTGTATTTAACTCAGGGGGAGATTCATCATCTCAGGGGGAGTTATAATTTTAATATTTTCAATTAAACAAAATTTCTGATGTTTTTGTCATCATAAAAAAGGGGGAGATTGTTAGAACACAGATTGGTTCTTAATAATATCTCTATGTTTTAATAATAACTATTATGAAATTTTGTATTTAAGAATTATATACTCTAAAATTTGCTTGAGAATTTTTACTGCAGATAGTAAAGGAATTAACACTCCAGAAGCAAATTAGAATTGAACACAAGAAATTAGCTGGACTCTGAAGCGCCAGATGCATTCATTAGAAGATTCTGATTGCTGCCAACAGAAGATCCTGAGCGTAGCCTCCAGAAGATTCTGAAGCAGAAGCTCCAGAAGGATCTGAAGCAGAAGCTCCAGAAGAATCTGAAGCAAGTCAGAAGCATCTGAAGCAAAGAAGAATTTTGTATGAAGAGTTTTTCAAAGCATAATTTCTACAGAAGATTCTGAAAGTACTAAAGTTGCCAATACTGAAGTTCTGTCTCAAATATGCTCTGATCTTAAACACGCTGAAAGCACACCTGCTGCAGAAGACTCTGATTCAACAAGACTTTGATCATCATTAGAAGACTCTGACCCAATTAGAGTCTGATGAATTTGCTGAAAACTGAAGAAGAAATATTCAAAGAATATATCCGTTGGAGTGAACCAAACGTCTCTTTCCTTATTTATGCTAGACACAAGAACACAGACAAAAAAGATTTTTCTGTGCTTTCTTCTTCTAGGAAAGGTCACTTGATGTGAAGACAAAAAGGCTCAGACCTTTTGGACACTCTTCTCAACGTGAAGCTCACCTTGGATCAGCTGTCTATAAAAGTAAGACTCCACCAAATTCTTCAGTTGACGTTTTGTTGAAAAGAAATCAAATATTCAAGCTCTCATACTATTCATATTCATTCTAAGAATTTATTTCTTTGTTCTAAATAGTTAAGTGAAAAATCACAGTTGTGATAAAGCTTTTTAGAAGCAATCTTAAACACTTGTATTTGTATTACATTTGATTGTAAACCTTAAGAAGATCCAGTGAGGATCAATAGTTCTTGAGAAGACTTTAAACAGTTGTTCTAAGTGTTAACTATTGTAATCAGTTGATTTAATAGTGGATTAAGTCCTTGATTGAGAAAGGAAAATCACTCTAGGAAGGGTGGACTGGAGTAGTTGAGTTCAACGAACCAGGATAAAAATACTTGAGTTTTTATTTCTAAGTTTTAATATTTCATACTTATTCAACCCCCCCCCCCTTCTAAGTATTATCTCACCTTTACTTTACACCTAGAACCCACTGACCTTCCAACCCGTTTGGATATTAAAGGAGGATTTACTGGAATGGAAGCAAGACCATTTACGGAAAAGGCTGAGTTTCATTATGATCATGGAGATATGGGAACCTTTGAAGCTATAATGGCTTTCTTAATTTATGGCTTATATCTGTTTCCAAGTAGCCCCGAGTTCATCAACTTAGAGGCCATCAAGTTAATCATTGTTATAAATCCCACTCCTACTTTATTGGCTGATACGTACTACACCATTCATAGGTAGAGGGTGTATAATCTTGGACAATTTGCTTGCTGCACGACGCTCTTAAGCAAGTGGTTTCACATTTGCCTAAGACGTTCTCTCTATGGAACCTAGAAAATAGTGATGCATGTGTTAGAAAGCTGGTTTCACTCTCTCACTATGACATCAATTGGTATAATCTTGCTCACAGAGGAATAATAATGATACATAGCTGTGGGGATTTCCCAAACGTACCTCTGATTGGCACCAAAGGATGTATCAGCTACAACCCTATACTGGCATGCCTCTAGTTAGGATATCCAACTGATATCCAGCCTTGTTAGAGACTTGCTTCTATGAAAAAGGTAGTGACCCGAATTTCAGAGCACAAGTCATATTTTCCTGGCATCATCCTAACTTACAAGGAATGACTACCGTGGAAAACCTGAGTTGCCTCGCTTCAAAGGCATATCTGCTTTGGTTAAAGGAGATAGTGTTGAAGATGTTCTACACCCACTCTTATGACACTCCGCCAGTCTCGGAAGAACTTTTGTCTAGACGAGAGTTGAGGTTTGCTTTAGTTAAAGCCAAACGAGAAAAGGAAGAACTCTTGTAGCTGCTTTGTCAAGACCAGAGGAGGACAAGGCTGCAAGAAGGAGAAGGATCATCTTGTTAGAAGATCTTGGCCTTTTAATTTCCTTTTGTTTAGTTTGTACCCCTAGCTTTTGGGAATGTGTAACCTTCATTTGTAAAATATTGTAAAAGTTTCATTTGTTAATGAAAACTTTATGCTTGTGAGACTCCATTTGTTAATGGAAATTTGGTTAAGCTTTCATTTGTTAATGATAAGCATCACATTGTTATATGTTGATCCATTAAGTTTGTTCATAAACAAACCTTTTGGTTTTCCTTGAATGTGTGGCTTGCATTTGCATTTGCATCCTAAATTTCATTTGCATTGCATTGCATCGGTTCTACGGCTCATCCTGTACTCTGTTGCTGTCAGAAATCACGCTGAATACCCACCGATACAAACCCAGAGCCAACACTCAGAGAAGAATGGCTAATCAAGATCAAAGAATTGATCAAATCGACAATGATCTCGAGGGGTTACACGGTGACGTTAGCCAGATTATGGAAGTCCTTCAAGTGATAAAAGCAAAAATGGACACGCAGATTACAGTGGTATCTGAAATCAATACAACGACGACAAATCCTCCTCCGATAGTGGCCTCATCAATTGAACATCCGTTTGGTGTTGCCAGGGACTTCATGCCACCATTCAGTAATGCCCAACATTTCGACCTTCAACAACACTTTAATCCGCAAACTGTTCCGTTAATGATGGAATTCCAAAATCCTATCTACACTCAGACAGGTGCTTAGGCACAGGTCCGACCGATCTTTAACAATCATCAGCAGATATTTGATATACCCGGTGGGTCTGAGGTCGAAGATGAGAAACACGAAAAATTAAGGGTTGAGATGGATATAATGGAAAGACGAATGAGGGCCATAGAAGGAAACAACGTCTTTGGTTCTGATGCTAAGGACATGTGTCTGGTTTCGGGTTTGGTATTTCCTCCTAAGTTCGTGATGCCCACATTATAAAAATATGAAGGATCGACCTGCCCAAAGATTCACCTGATCATGTATTGTCGGGTATGGTCGCGCACATTGAAAATGACAAATTATTAATCCATTGCTTCCAAGACAGTCTTAAGGGTGCCTCTGCGAAATGGTACCTAAGTCTAGACCAGTCAAAAATCCATTGCTTTCAAGACTTGTCCAACGCATTCATTCAACAATACAAGTACAACATGGACTTGGCGCCAGACCATCGTCAGCTCCTCAGCATGACACGGAAGAGCTCTGAATCTTTCAAAGAGTATGCACAGAGATGGCGCGAAACTGCCGCTCAGGTGGAACCTCCCCTGACAGAGAAAAAATTGGTTGAATGGTGCGTAGATACAGTCAGGCCCGAATTTTACGAGAGGATGATTAGTAGTGTCACAACGAACTTTTCCGATATTGTGGTCGTAGGTGTTAAAGTGGAGGCAGGTTTAAAAAACATCAAAGTAACAAGATCAGCTAGTAGTACCAGCACTAGCACAACGAAGAAGCCACCGAGAAATTTTCATAAGAAAAAAGAAAGGGAAACTAATGCTGTAATATGTGATAGGAGGGTTCAGAGCAGAACGAATCGCCCATAAAATCAAGAACTATCTCGTCTACAACCACAACAAAACTATCAGCAGTACCAACAACAACAGTATGTGGCCGCGGTCACGCAAGTTTTTCAACCTCGGCCAAATCAACAAAACTTTCAACAACAGGTGCCCAACACCTACCAGCAAAATCTTAATCAACAAGTACAACAGCAACAAAGAGCTCCGGCTTCGAGGCATGCTTTCCAGAATAGAAGGCCAAGGATTTAACCCATTCCTATGAGTTACACTGAGTTGCACCCCTTAATGGTGTGACAAGGCTTGATTCAGACAAGGAAATTGGGTCCTCCTCTAAATCCGTTGCCATATTTCTACAATCCAAACGCACGATGTGCCTTTCATGAAAATGTTGCGGGACACGACCTTGAAGGTTGTATAGCACTTCAGCACATTATGCGCGAGTTAATTGAAAAGAAGATTCTCTCCTTCGAGGATAATCAGCCCAATGTGGAAAACTGCCCTTTACCAAACCATGGTGGTGTCCATGCCGTAGAGGAAGATTCTGATATGAGAGTGATTTCCAGGGTTTCTAAAGTTAAAACTCCATTGACCGAGTTACACAAGAGATTAATAAAGGCAAGTCTGATCAAAGACTTTCATGAAGACTGCAGTACTTATTTGCAAGGTTGTGACTTAGTATAGAGGAATATTCAGTCGATGATTGACGAGGGTCTGCTACAGATATGTGGGAAAAAGAGAAAACAAGATATCTCAGTGATTGAACTTTTATTTAATTTACCAAAGAAGTCTAAAAAAGTACCGGTATTCAACACTGCAAATAACAAGCCCGATTCTCCTGCTGCTGTTAGGCCTGTATTCTACAACAACCCAGTATCAACGATTGGCCAACCTAAGCTAAGTTATGATCCAAGAAGAGGACCAGGTCCCAATCCAAAGGCTGTATCATGGAAATATGACTATTCCTAGTACAATATGAAAGCTGGGAGAAAGCATGAGGATGTAACAAATATTATTGGGGAAAGAAAAATGACCCACAATGGTCGTATATATCAATCCAAAGCAACTGTTACCATTCCCAAGGAAACTATTCCTAAGGAACCTATCTCAAAATAGCCTGTTATTATGAAGAAGTCAAAACAAAAAGAATTCGCGAAGGAAGATGAAGAATATTTCTTGAGAATAATCCGTTGGAGCGACTATAGGGAAGTAGACCCGCTCAATCAGACGTCGTAAAAAATATCAGTCATGTCTCTGCTGCTAAGTTCTTCTGCCCATCAATAAGCATTGTTGAAAATACTGACACAAGCCCATGTTACAAAATATATCACTATGGGGAAGTTCGATTTCGTTGTTGCTAACATCATGGCTTGCAATACGCTGAGCTTCAATAACAATGACTTATCCTCTGAAGGTTGCAAGCACAATCGTGCCTTGCATGTATATGTCAAATGTGAAGATGATACTCTCATTAGAGTACTTGTTGATACTGGGTCATCTCTCAATGTGATGCCCAAGAGAACATTGGCCAAGTTGGCATATAAAAGAGCTGTGATGAGAGCCACATCTCTGATCGTGAAAGCCTTCGACGAATCAAGAAGAACAATAATTAGAGAAGTTGATTTGCCAATTTTGGTGGGACCACAGGTCTTTGAGGTCACTTTTCAAGTAATGGACATAAATCTGGGATACAAATGTTTACTGGGAAGGTCGTGGATACATGCAGCGGGCGCTGTCACATCCATATTACATCAAAAAATGAATTTTATTACTGAAGATCATTTGGTCATAGTACATGGCGAAGAAGATTTAATGGTGAGCAATTTATCATCCTTCTGGTACATCGAAGCCGATGACGATGCATTAGAAGCAGCTTTCCAGGCATTCGAAATAGCACACACTGTATTGATTGAGGACGCTGTTGTTACACGTAGGCCATCTTTCGTCTCTGTCCAGAGTATCAAAAGTGCCATGAAGGAAGGCATTCCTTAAGGTTGAGGAGAAGTAATTGAGGTTAACGCTCGGGCAAAGAACAATTGACAAGGGTTGGGTTACAAACCAACTCTAGATGAAGGATCAGAGATCAACGACAAGCACCTAAAGACCCTAAAAGAAACCTTTGTGAGCAGCGAAATTCAAATAAATGCCATCAAAGAAGATGCCGAAGTAAGCTGTATTGATAACCTGGTATTCTGGGATAAAGTCGTTTTGTGCAATTGGGAGGCCGTTGAAGTTCCCATCATGTTACCACTCTTAGAGTAATATGTTTATCTTTCTTGTTAGCTTTTTATCTGTTTAAAATCCAAGGTCACGCCCGAGGCCAATGGATCATTTCGTATGGGCCACACTTTTGCAATTAAAGATCAATAAATGAATGAGTGTTTTGTTAAACTTCCATTTGTTGTTCATTTTTGTTTTCACTCTTTCAAAAAAGGAAAATGACAATCTTTTGAAAACCTAAAAAGAATTCATCATCTGCATCTCTTTGTGTGCGTTTGATAATTTAAAACTCGTTAACACATGCAGAGAACCTCCATCACCCGCTAAATTCAATGATCATCCAGTGCTTTATGACTTTGGTTCACATGTATTCTAAGCTGAAGATGAGATTGATGAGGATTTTGTAATTCCTAGAGAACTGATAAAGATGATTGAGTACGAGGATGCCTATCTTGAACTGTCATACCCCAAATTTTACCCTTAGATTCATTTTGCATTTCATTCTTTTCCGTATTTTGTTTTAACTAACCGCTAACCAGTTTTGCCAGTTTGTTCGTTTTGCAGGTGTATGGAAAAAGCCGGAAAATATTACCGTGTGCCTTTAGTTCATGAAGTGCAAACATATGTTAGTTCACAGTTTGTTGACGATTACAGGGCCAATTCATTGTCAGAGGATTCCCCAAGCAACTAGGGTTTCCTATCTCTCGATTCACACGACGTTTGGTTTGAGAATGGTTTGGATTTCTATGACAATATTGACGTCAGATTCTTCTTGATACAATCCATCTTTATTTGAGAACCAAATTTAGTCGTCAGTTGGGTTTTGGAATGCTGTTTGATTTATAAACCGTATTGGTTTAAGGGTGTTGAAATATGAATGGATTTGGATTTGAATCAGTGTGAGAATGGTTTCAAATAAGTCATCTGAACAAGTTCGAGCCGTATTCATTTTTCTTTCTGTATTGATTACGAGCTTAAATTTTTAGAGGCGTAGCAGAATTGCAATTTGCATCGGATTTATAATGAGTATCAATTTGGTTTTGTCGCGAGTATCAGTGGATTCAATTCAGGTTACAAAAGTCAGGTTTATTCGAGATACGACTTGGAATTTAAATGCGGAATAAAATTCATTTTTGCTACAAGAATGAATTTATTTATTTTATTCAAGGCGAATTTCTGTACATTATTCAGATTACATCGTTATTCCGAATTTTTACATTTTTGAAGAATTACAAATCTAGTCCTAAAATGCTAAGTCCTAAGTTTCTAAGCTAAGTCTTTAGCTTCCGATTCTGCGTCATCTCCCGAGCTTCAAGAACCTGCAAAATAAGACAAGTCAGATAAAAATGTCAGATGGTTAAATAGTCGGAGTTTTTAAAGCAGAAAAGTTTTTATTTAATTTTTTTCCGAAGAAGACCTTAGAAAAATATCATCACCGGGCATGTCGGGAGGGCAACAAAAAGTTCGTCGCCAGCTCCCCGGTCTCATTTCCGACCTCGGTCCAAAATTGGCAGAATTCTGTTCTTAGAGAGAGAGAGAGAGAGAGAAAAAGAGCTTTTTGTGAAAAAAATGATTTTCATCCAAACAAGTCCTTAAGGAAAATCCGGATCCAACAACACCATCAACGAAATGGTCCCAACAAATCATCAACAGCCAAATCCGAAAATCACCCAAAATCCGAATCAGATGCAAATGAACCCAATCATAAAAAATAATGACACTTCTAGATCTGAGTCCGTAAATGGAAACAAAAAAAAATCATTTTTCATCAAATCAAAGAAAAACGGAAATCCTTCAATGAATTAAATCTCAGATATCATCAAATCAAAATGTAAATCATTCGATCCAAGCCCAAAATAAGAACGAAAAAGATTAAAATCAAGAGGTATAAGAAGACGAAGAAAGGCATCAATGAGGGGGCCGAAACCCTAAAAACGACTGAAAACCCTGAATCATCATCATCACCATTCATCCGAAACGGCCAAAAACTGAAGGATCCAACATCACAAACAAAACCCACGACCGCAAACCCCAGCAAAAATCACCGTTAAAAGCCATACGAAAAGCCTAAGACCGTTACAAACCCTCTAGCCTTAGAGGATTCTCATCATCGGCTATCAAACTCATCGCCATCATCAATCATCTCACAGCCAAACGTAAGTCATGGAAACGTCGCGATTTGACAGTTGTTTTGTCTTCTTTTTTTAGGTAATACAAAGAACACCACATGTAAGAAGGAAGAAAGGTGAAATCGCGGACGGAAAGAAAGAGGGAGCCATGGCAAACAGATATGCAGAAAGAAGATGTGACGAAGAAGAGAGAAGAGAGGGAAGAGCAAAGAAAAATCAGAGTGAAACCCACATGGGGGATCCGTCGCAAGCCACACGAATTAGGGTTAAAACCCTAATTTCGTGACCCCTCCCCCTTTTATGTTATGACCCGGGTCGGGTCTGGGGGTGGTGACCCAACTCGATCCATTTCCTTTATTTTCTATTTTTTTTAATTCCAATTAAAATTAACCATTTTTTTATATAAATCTAAACCTTTTTAAAAAAAATTAAATTCTAACCTTTTAAAAAAAATTAAAATCAACTTTTTTTAAAACTTAAAATTAACACCTTTTTTAATTAAAACTAACACTTTTGTTTAAAAAAATAAATTATTAAACTTTTTCTAAAATAAAATCCAACTCTTTTTCTTTAATCAATTCTAACTTTTTTCTTAATTAAAATTCTAAACTTCTTTTTAAAATTATAACTCAGTTTTTTTTACTAAAAACTCTAACTCTTTTTAAAATTCTAACTCATTTTTTTAACTTAAAACTCTAACTTTTTTAAAATTAAAACCCTAACACAATTTTAAATAAAATTTTAATTTTTTTTTCTAACCATTTTTTTAAATTAAAATTTCTAATTTTTTTTTAACATTCAAACTTTCTTTTAATTTTAAATCAAAATCTAATACCCTTTTTTTTAGATTAAATCTCTAACTCCTTTTTTTTTTATTTTTAAATTCTAACCTTTTTTACTTTTTAATTGCTAACAACCTTTTTGATTAATAATTAAACTTTAAATTTTTTTCTCAAAAATACCCTAAAACCATATTTCGATTAATTTTAATTTTGTCTAACTTTCATCTCATTCTTAACCTCATTCACGATGATCCATGAACTTGTTGCCAATCTTTCTTGATATTTTTACTTGTACATTCTCTAACGTTATTGTTGCTATTTACCTCTCATTACTATCACCTTGTATATTATTCCAAAAACGTCATTAAATTATTAATTTTTCACCGGTTATTATTTTCCGCTTATTCCCTTCTGAGGGAAAGGTCCAACTGTTTGACCGCCGCGTCAATAGTCCTTAACCCTCGTCCATCTTTCACCTTTCAAGCCGTATAATCCGAGTCACCGTACTCATGCTTAGGCGTCCCGCCGTGAACAATTTAAACCTTTACCCTAGCCTTAGGCTTAGGAGTCGCCGTACTCCATGTGGGTTCCCGCTGTGGAATACTTACTTCACCCTTTTTAATTCAACTTTGCAACGTAGAAATTGGAGTTTTCGCACTCCACATAAGTGCTTCCATATGAACGTTTATTTCCCCCTTTGAAACCTTGAACACAGTCAAGAAGTTTCTCTTCCTCCCTCTATGAGGGGAACTACGATTACTCTGATTCCATCCCCTACATCGGATACGTAGGCACAAGATGTGAATCTTGGCGAGTAAACATATGACTAATCCCTTAGGTCTTTCTCTTTACCTTTAATCTTTAGCATTACCCTTAAGCAAATAACTTTAGCAATAACACGTTTAAAACAAGAAGTTCCTATAGAGTACTACAGAAGTTTATGATGCTAATACCTTCCTTAAGCTTAACCAACCCCGAACCCTAGATCTTTCCCCGCATTGTGTTTACGATGCAAAACTAGGTTTTTCCTTTCTTTAACCTTTCCTTCAGATAAATCAAAGACCGGTTGTGAACTAAAGATGTGATTCAAATTAATTAATAATTGATATCCTATTCTCACCACAACATCAACCTTACAAAGAACAAATCGACATTATCAACTTCGACTCTGAAGAAGTAAAAAGAGAGGTCAAGATTGGGGCATCGCTTGGGGCAGGGGTTAAGAACAGATTGATAATGCTTCTCAAAGATTATGCAGATGTGTTTGCTTGGTCCTACCAAGATATGCCTGAGTTAGATACCGATATTGTAGTTCACAAGCTCCCTCTTAAACCTGAGTGTCCTCCAGTTAAGCAGAAACTTCGAAGATCCAGACTCGACATGGCTCTCAAAATCAGAGACGAGGTTAAAAAGAAGATCGACGCAAGCTTTCTGGCAGTTTCTAAATACCCTGAGTGGGTGGCCAATATTTTACCAGTACCTAAGAAGGATGGAAAAGTTAGAATGTGCATAAATTATAAGGATCTTAACAAAGCTAGTCTGAAGGACGATTTCCCTCTGCCGCATATCAACACTTTGGTGGAAAATACAACCAACTTTGCAGTATTTTCATTCATGGATGGCTTCTCTGGCTATAATCAGATAAGAATGGACCCAACTGATATGAAAAAGACAACCTTCATTACACCCTGGGGCACTTATTGTTATAAAGTTATGCCTTTTGGTTAGAAAAGTGCTGGAGCCACATACCAATGAGCCATGGTGGCATTATTTCATGACATGATGCACCAAGAAATTGAGGTTTACATAAATGATATGATTTCCAAGTCTCAGAGCGAAGAAGATCACCTTGATCATTTGTTGAAGCTATTTGAAAGACTCAAGAAGTATCAATTGAGACTAAATCCTGCCAAATGTACCTTCGGAGTCAGATCTGGTAAACTACTCGGCTTCATTGTTAGTCAACATGGAATCGAGGTAGATTTCGACAAGGTACGAGCCATCCAGGAAATGCCTGCCCCACAAATTGAGAAGTAGATCAGAGGTTTCCTTGGCAGATTGAATTATATCTCCAGGTTTATCTCCAACTTGACTTTTACTTGCGCGCCGATCTTTAAAGTTTCTACGGAAAGATCAAGCAGTTGTGTGGAACGAGGATTTCCAGTCGGCATTTGAAAAGATCAAAGGATACCTCAAAGAGCCTCCAATATTGATCCCTCAAGTTCATGGAAGGCCTCTCTTCATGTACATGACTGTGCTCGAGGAATTGATGGGTTGTGTCTTGGGCCAAACAGATGAGTCGGGGAAGAAGGAGCATGCGATTTACTACTTGAGCAAGAAATTCACCGATTGTGAAAGTCGTTATTCTCCATTAGAAAAATCTTGTTGCACTTTGGCTTGGGCAACAAAATGTTTGAGGCAATACATGATTTGTCACACTACTCTGTTAATATCCAAAATGGATCCGATAAAGTACATATTTGAAAAACCTGCTCAGACGAGAAGACTTGCAAGATGGCACATGCTCTTATTAGAATATGACATTCAATATATTGCTCAGAAGTCAATAAAAGGAAGCTTCTTGCCAGACTACCTTGCTGATCAACCTGTTGAAGATTATTAGCCGCTCAAATTCAACTTCTCCGACGAAGATATCATGCTTCTTTACAAAGCCAAAGAAGAGCCTGGCCCCGAGGAGGGTCCTGAACCTGGTTCCCATAGGAAAATGATGTTCGACGGTGCATCCAACAAAAGAGGCCATGGTGTTGGTGCTGTTATGGAAAATTCGACTAGTGGCTACACTGCTGTTATTGCAAGATTGTGCTTCAAATGCACGAACAATATAGCTGAGTATGAAGCCTGCATTCTGGGTCTTGAAGATGCCATTGACCTTCGTATCTGGAAGTAATTGGCGACTCTGCCTTAGTAATTTATCAGCTCAAGGGTGAATGGGATACCCAAGACAAAAAACTGATTCCTTACAAAGACTATATTTTGGAGATGATAGAGTATTTTGACGAAATCACTTTCGAACACCTCCTAAGATCTAAAAACCACATAGCAGATGCTCTGCTATGATGGGTGCTAAGTGGAAGGTTCAGTTTGTCAATGAAGCTCCCCTAATTAGCATTAAAAGGAAGACTGCGCCAACATACATCATGATGGTTGAAGAAAAGTTTGACGGAAAACCTTGGTTTTATGACATCAAAAATTACCTTTAGAGTCAAGAATATCCTGCCGACACCTCTAAACTTGATAAGAGAGCTTTGCGAAGATTATCATCCAAGTTCTTCGTTAGTAATAATGTTCTGTACAAGAGAAATCACGACATGGTCTTACTCAGATGTATTGACAGTAGAGAAGCAGATATATTGATGATAGACATTCATGAAGGTACCTTTGGTACTCATGCAAGCGGTCATGCCATGTAAAAGAAGATCTTGAGGGCTGGTTATTACTGGTTGACTTTGAAGACCGATTGTATCCTATTTTTCCGAAGATGTCATAAATGCCAAATTTATGCGGACAAGGTGCACATGCCACCATATCCTCTGAATGTATTGTCGTCACCTTGGCCGTTCTCAATGTAGGGCATTGATATGATTGGGACAATTGAGCCTAAAGCATATAACGATCATCAATTTATCCTAATCGCCATCGACTATTTCACTAAATGGGTAGAAGTTGCCTCCTATGCGAAAGTAACGAAGCAGGTGGTTGCCCGATTCATTAAAAAGGAGATTATCTATCGTTACGGAATCCCTAACCAGATCATTACAGATAATGGGACAAATCTGAACAATAAAACAATGAAGGAGCTCTGTGACAGTTTCAAGATTGGACATCACAACTCTTCTCCTTACTGGCCCAAGATGAATGGGGCTGTTGAAGCTGCAAATAAAATCATTAAAAATATTGTGCAGAAAATGGTAGTAACTTACAAAGATTGGCATGAAATACTACCATTTGCTTTACACGGATATAGAACATGTGTTCACACTTCAACATCTGTCCATCTCCATGGTTTACAGGATGGATGTAGTATTACTTATTGAGGTTGAGATACTTTCGTTAAGGGTCTTAATGGAAGCCGAGCTCGAAGAAGCTGAGTGGGTGAAAGAAAGGTTTGATACCCTGAATCTCATTGACGATAAAAGGATGATGACAATGTACCACATTCATCTATATCAGAAGAGAGTTAAAAGATCCTTCAACAAAAGAGTTCAGGTTAAAGAATATAAAGAGGGTGAGTTGGTACTCGGGAATATTCTATCGGTGCAGCAAGACATGCATGGAAAGTGGATGCCAAACTAAGATGCCCATCTGTAAGAACGCAGATTGTTTCTTAGTAATATCTCTATGTTTTGATGATAACTCTTATGAAATTTTGTATTAAAGAATTATATACTCTAAAATTTGTTCATGAATATTTGCTGCAGATAATTAAAGTATATATACATCCAAGAGCAAATTAATCTGAACGTAGAACTATGAAAGGCTCTGAAGAGTCAGAATAATCTTACAGAAGAATCTGAAGCAGAAGCTACAGAAGAATCTGAAGCAGAAGCTACAGAAGAATCTGAAGCAGAAGCTGCAGAAGAATCTGAAGCAGAAGACTCTAATAAAATCTGAAGACTCTGAAGCATTAAAGAACTTTGTATGAGAGTTAAGAAGCACAGTTTTTCAGAAGACTCTGAGAGTACTACATGCTGCATGTACTGAGAATCTGATTCATAAAACTCTGCTCTGAAAGAACTACACGCTAAAGAACACTTGTTGCCTTGCTCTGATTCAGCAAAATCTGATGGGTATCCAAGACTCTGATCATGCAAGATATGATGGTTACCATGCTGAAAAGAAATATTTACTGAAGAAGAATTCAAAGTAATATCCTTTGATTCAGCTCAACGACTCTTTCCTCTTTCATGCTTGACACTAGAACACAGACTAAAAGCATTTCTCTGTGCATTCTACTTCCAGGAAAAGTCATGTGATGTAAAGACAAAAAAGGTACCAGGATAAAAATACTTGAGTTTTTACTTCTAAGTTTTTATCTTTCATACTTATTCAACCCCCCTTCTAAGTATTTTCTCACCTTCAGTTGGCATCAGAGCTCCGGTTCTGTGTGTACTACCACGTCACAGTGACAGAAAAGATCCAGTGAGAAAAACTTTGATACTTATATTTGGTTGTTTATAATGGCTGATGTTTCAACATCTAACAAGTATGAAGAAAGAGACAGAATCAATAATAAACCCCCTATGTTTGATGGGGAGAAATTTGAGTATTGGAAAGACAGGATTGCAAGTTTTTTCCTTGGCTATGATGCTGATTTATGGGATTTGGTCATAGATGGATATGTTCATCCCATTGATGGGAATGGCAAGAAAGTAGATAGAAAATCTATGACAGAAGCCCAAAAGAAGGAATTTAGAAATCACCACAAGGCTAGAACAATATTGTTAAATGCAATATCTCACACTGAGTATGAAAAGATCACAAATAGAGAAACTGCATTTGACATGTTTGAGTCCTTGAAAATGACTCATGAGGGAAACTCTCAAGTCAAGGAAACAAAGGCTCTGGCTCTAATTCAGAAGTATGAAGCTTTCAAGATGGAAGAAGCTGAATCTGTTGAAGCCATGTTCTCCAGGTTTCAAATACTTACAGCTGGACTAAAGGTTCTGGATAAAGGTTACTCTACTGCTGATCACGTGAAGAAGATCATCAGAAGTTTACCTACCAGATGGAGACCTATGGTGACTGCGCTGAAAATGGCTAAAGATCTGAACCAGATTTCCTTGGAGGAACTAATCAGCTCACTAAGGAGCCATGAAATTGAACTTGAGGAAGATGAGCCTCAAAAGAAAGGTAAGTCAATTGCCTTAAAATCTAATAAATCTGCTAAAGCGTTGCAGGTAATAGAGGAAAGCTCTGAAGAATCCTCATATGAAGATGAAGATGAATTATCCATGTTGTCCAGAAGAATAAACAAACTCTGGAAGCATAAAGGAAATAAGTTTAGAAACTTCAAGAAGCCTGACCAAAGAAAGGAATCTTCTGGACACAGAAGATCTGGCAAAAAGGAGGTTGTCTGCTAGGAATGTAAAGAACCTGGGCATTACAAAAATGATTGTCCAAAGCTTCTGAAAGAAAAGCCTAAAAGAAAATTTGATAAGAAGAAGAAGGTTCTAATGGCAACCTGGGATGATTCAGATACGTCTGAATCTGAATCTGAGGCAGAAGAAGAATGTGCCAATGTAGCATTAATGGCAAACATAGAAGATCAGGAGGAAGGAATTTCAGGTTCTGAATCTGACTCTGAATCTGACTTTGACGCTGAAGAGGTAATGGCTAAACTCACTAAAGATGAACTTACCAAAGTGTTATCAGAGGTTTTGAAGAGCTATAATAATATTAAGCTCAAATACAAGGAGCTTCAAAGCAATCTTGTATCTGAGAATAATATTCTCAAATCAGAAGTGGCTGAGCTAATTGAAAAGAACTTAAAAATGAAAAATGATTTTGAATTAGCTCAACAAAACTCTGATTTTGAAACTGAGTCTGAATGCAAAAATATTTTGGAAAGGTATGACTACAACTTTCAGAAGTTTCTTGCTAAAAGCATAGATAGAAGCAAAATGGCTTCTATGATCTATGGAGTTAGCAGAAATAACAGAAAAGGAATTGGATATAAATCTTCCTCTAATTTAAATCCAAAATCCGTTGATAAAATTATCATCAAGAAGACTCCTTTATATTCCAATTTTAAATTTGGTCACTTGAATGATATTGAACACACTCGTTCTGAAAAGAACATTCATGTGTTCAAATCTAAGGCTAGTCATAATAAACCCTATGTTGAAAAACATAAGTTTAGACGAACCTTCAGAACAACTAACCCAAAAGGACCCAAGAAGATCTGGGTACCTAAGAGTAAAATAATTCCTGTTGCAGATGTTCTTAGCAGCAAAATCAGGACTTCAGTCATGGTACCTGGACTCTGGATGCTCGCGACATATGACGGGAGAAAGGTCTATGTTCCAAAGTCTGGAGCTTAGATCTGGAGGTGACATGAAATTTGGAGGGAATCAAAAGGGCAAGATCATTGGATCTGGCACTGTTGGAAATGGTAACCTTCCCTCTATCACTAATGTTTTACTTGTAGAAGGACTAAAGCATAATCTATTGTCAATAAGTCAATTAAGTGACAATGGTTATGACATATACTTTAATCAAAAATGTTGTAAAGCTATTAGTCAAAAGGATGGCTCAATCCTATTTAGTGGAAAGAGGAAGAACAACATTTATAAAATAAATCTTTCAGAACTTAAGGTTCAGAATGTTAAATGCCTCTTGTTTGTTAATGAGGAGCAATGGGTCTGGCACAAAAGATTATGGCATATTAATATGAGACATATATCTCAGATTAATAAACTTAATCTTGTCAGAGGACTTCCTAGGTTGAAGTTCACCTCAGATGCTCTTTGTGAAGCATGTCAAAAAGGGAAGTTTTCAAAATCATCTTTTAAATCAAAAAAGGTTGTTTCTACCTCCAGACCATTAGAATTACTTCATATTGATCTGTTTGGACCAGTGAAAACTGCATCCATTAGAGGCAAGAAGTATGGATTAGTCATTGTTGATGACTATAGTAGATGGACATGGGTAAAGTTCTTAAAACACAAGGATGAGTCACATTCTGTGTTCTTTGACTTCTGCAAACAAGTCCAGAATGAAAAAGATTTCAAAATTATAAAAGTTAGAAGTGATCATGGTGGTGAATTTGAAAACAAATATTTTGAAAAATATTTTAATGAAAATGGCATTGCTCATGAATTTTCCCGTCCTAGAACTCCACAACAGAATGGAGTTGTAGAGAGGAAAAATAGAACTCTGCAAGAAATGGCCAGAACCATGATCAATGAGACTAATCTGGCAAAGCACTTTTGGGCAGAAGCAATCAACACAGCATGTTACATTCAGAACAGAGTGTTTGTAAGACCTCTTCTTGAAAAGACTCCCTATGAATTGTGGAGGAACAGAAAGCCCAACATTGCTTATTTTCATCCTTTTGGATGTATTTGTTATATATTGAATACTAAAGAGAATCTTAGCAAGTTTGATTCTAAAGCACATAAGTGTTTCATGATTGGGTATTCTGAACGCTCTAAAGGCTACAGAGTATACAATACTGAAACACAGATTATGGAAGAATCTATTCATGTTAGATTTGATGATAAGCTTGGCATTGAGAAGCCAAAGCAGTTTGAAAGTTCTGCAGATAGAGAAGTAGTCTTCACAGACTCTGAAGGATCAGAGGCAGACAAAGCTCAAGTGAAGGAACCAGAAGCAACGCCAGATGCAATTCCTTTGAGTTCTCAGATGAACAACTTAAACATTTCTGAAGAATCAACTGTTAGAGGATCATCTTCCAGAATCAAAGCTTCTCATCCAGAGAATGTGATCATTGGAAAGAATGATGACCCTATCAGAACAAGATCCTTCCTCGGATCCTCTGAAGCATCATTATTTGGATTGGTGTCAGTAATTGAACCAACCACTGTGGATGAAGCTCTGCAAGACAGTGACTGGATTATTGCCATGCAAGAAGAGCTAAATCAGTTCACTAGAAATGATGTGTGGGACTTAGTTCCAAGACCAAAAGGATTCAACATAATTGGAACTAAGTGGGTCTTCAGAAATAAGCTTAATGAGAAAGGAAAAGTTGAAAGAAATAAGGCAAGGCTTATTGCTCAAGGGTACAGTCAACAAGAAGGTATTGATTACACTAAAACTTATGCTCCAGTGGCAAGGTTAGAATCTATACGCCTTCTTATTTCATTTGTTGCACAATATAACATCACTCTATATCAGATGGATGTTAAAAGTGCCTTTCTAAATGGTATTATAGAAGAAGAAGTTTATGTTCAGCAGCCTCCTGGTTTTGAGAGTGAAAAATTTCCAGAACATGTTTTTAAACTAAAGAAATCTCTGTATGGTTTAAAACAAGCTCCTAGAGCTTGGTATGAGAGACTAAGTAATTTTCTTCTGGAAAAGAATTTCATCAGAGGCAAGGTGGACACAACACTCTTTTGTAAAACATTTAAGAAAGATCTTCTAATATCTCAAATATATGTGGATGATATTATATTTGGATCTACCAATACTATGCTGGGAAAGGAGTTTGCTCAATGTATGCAGACATAATTTGAAATGAGCATGATGGGGGAATTGAAATTCTTTCTGGGAATTCAAGTCAACCAAACTCCAAAGTGCACTTACATTCATCAGACCAAATATGTTAAAGAACTTCTGAAGAAATTTAACATGACTGATAGTAAGATGGCAAAGACTCCCATGCATCCAACTAGTACACTAGGCAAGGAAGAGGTAAGTAAGAAAGTAGATCAGAAACTCTACAGAGGTATGATAAGATCTCTTCTCTACTTAACTGCTTCTAGACCTGACATTCTGTTCAGTGTATGTTTATGTGCAAGATTCCAATTAGATCCTAGAGAATCTCACTTAACTGCTGTTAAGAGGATTCTAAGGTATCTGAAAGGTACTACTAACGTGGGTCTGTGTTACAGAAGATCTGATAAATATACATTAGTTGGATTCTGTGATGCTGACTATGCTGGAGACAGAGTAGAATGTAAAAGTACTTCTGGAAGCTGTCAGTTCCTTGGAAGTCATCTGATCTCATGGTACAACAAGAAGCAACCCACAATTGCACTTTCTACAACAGAGGCAGAATACATTGTTGCTGCTGGATGTAGCACGCAAATGCTCTGGATGAAGAGTCAATTAGAGGACTATCAGATCTTTGAGAGTAATATATCTATCTTCTGTGATAATACTTCTGCTATATGTTTGTCTAAAAATCCAATTTTACACTCTAAGGCAAAACATATAGAAATTAAACATCATTTCATCAGAGACTATGTTCAGAAGGGTATTATAAACTTAGCTTTTGTTGATACAGATCATCAATGGGCTGATATTTTTACAAAACCCCTTGCTGAAGATAGGTTGAAGTTTATTCTGAAAAATATTGGTATGGATTTTTGTCCAGAATAATATTTATCAGAGGCAAACTTCTCAGATGAAAAATGTTTAATGCTCTGAAGTATTTCATTTGTTAATTTATTCATTTTCTTGAATTATTTTACTTGTGTAAATCTGAACTAACAATGCTCAGAGGATCTGAACGTTGTCTAACGTTTCATTTCTCAAAAGATTTCAGAAGCACAAGCAATCAAACACGTGTAGCTCAGAACTGAAAAGGTAGAGTGCACTTTACTGAATTAACGTTTGAAGTACTGCTTTGAAAATCTGAATTTTCTTGATTTTCCCCCCACCTGTCAGAATCATAATTGCTGTGTAATGATGTTTTTACTTTTTCATTAAATGCTATGTGAAGCGTGCCTATGTGACTGTTTGTGTATCTGATTTTATGTATAAATATCACAAATCACACCATTTCACACTTTTCACCTCACGAACCTTTTATGCATTTCTGTCGTCTCTTTGCTCTCCATCTAAACCCTAAACCTAAAATATCTCTCTCAATAACATCAATGGCATCTTCCTCATCAACATCTGCTCAGATGCAATCAACCATTGCTGGTTCTGTTCCTAATGTTGAAGATTACAAAGAACCTGTAAGAACTCTTCTCACTCCAACCATAGAACTGGAAGTTCTGAGTGAATGCTTCATAGACCTTGAGTCCATTGAAGAAAATGGATTTAATCTCTCCTCAACCATCCAAACTCAGAGTTGGACAAGTTATTTTGACAGGCTTATGGGTCCTGTTTATCCAACCTTGGTGAAAGAGTTCTGGATACATGCTCAGGTGTGCCCTAAGTTCATCCATTCTTCTGTCCTTGGGAAGGAGATTGTGATTACTGAGAAGCTGATTAGACAACTTATTGGGTACTCTGAAACTGATGGTGAAACCAGTCTACAATCTGCTCGTGTGGATCTTGCTGATGTGTTTCAAGAAGTGACTATTTATGGGGCACCAACTAGCAAAGTAAGGGAACTAAAGCCAGTCTACAGGATCTGGGCCAAGATTTTCATGAGTTCCATCTTTCACAGAAAATCATCAAATTCCCCAGACTATGTCAGTGCTGAACAACTATATTTTATGTTCTGTATGAGCAAGGGAAAGAAGGTGGACTTGCCTTATCTTCTGTTTAGTCACCTTCTGATCATGTAAAGGAAACAAGAGAAGATGTAAGAGTCAAAACTGGAAAAGTTAGGAATTGGATTCCTATGGGTAGGCTGATATCAGACATTCTAACAGAGAATGGTCTTGTGAAATATCTGTATGACACTGGATTGACAGAGGATCTGTCTTATGTCATAGGTTCTGTCATCAATGGCAATACTCTGAAGAGGATGAAGGTCATCACAGAGCTTGCCAGCAAACCCAAGAAAATTGCTACTAAGGATGTAAGCAACAGAAGGATTCCTGTTGAAGATTTTCCAATGTTCACTGCTGATGAACCTAGGCACATCATTCTGACATTCATTGCTAATTGTTTAAAAGAACGTATTCCTCTGCCTGTGAACATAGTACAAAAGGAAGGAGAAGTTCTGCCCAATCCTGTTAGAGAAAGACGCTCAAAGAAGATTGCTGAAGAAGGATCTGAGGCTCAACCAAAGAGAAAAGCCTCTGAAGCTGTTGTTAAGCCTCAGAAGGTAAAGAAAGTGAAACCCACTCCTCCAAAAGCAAGTCTGGAAGACATAAGAGAAACTATCAAGCAAGTATTAACATCTGATCCAACTCCAACCATTCACTCTCCATTACCTTCACCTCCTCCATCACCTTATAGACCACATTCATCTGTACCACCATCATCTGGAATTCAAACATCTGAACCCCCTCCATCTCAAACTACACTTTCACAACCATCTTCTGTACAAACTCCATCTGAACCACCTCAAACAAAAATCCAACCAGAACATCAACAACAAGAACCATCTCAACCAGAATCTCAATAAAAACAACAACCAGAATCTCAACAAACACAAAAACCAGAATCTCAACAAACACAACAACCAGAATCTCAAGAAACACAACAACCAGAATCACAACAACAACCAGAACCTTAACAACAACAATAACAAACACCACCAGAACAACAACAACAATCACCAGAACATCAATCTCAACCCATTTCATCTAAACCTCCCCAACCAACACCATCTGAACATCCCTTAATAATAGAACAACCATTACCTGTTCCAGAACCATCAAATGACATTCTTGATCTGGAACCACTTGCAACCATGGTTGTCTTGTCATCCACCTCATGCCACTCCACTGAATCATCTGATTCTAAATTAGAAGTTCCATCACCCTCTTGTTTACACATTCCTAATCCACTCAAACCTGCATTTTCTGATCTTTCAGCACCTGAACAAATAAATCGAAGACTTGCACTTCGTTCAAATTTCAACCTCTCATATTTTCAAAATTCATCCTCTGAAGCTGAAATTTCACCAACCCCTACACCTCAACTCACAATACCACAACCATCTGAACCTCAACAGTCTGAACCTCAACCATCTGCATTTCAACCATCTGACCAACCACCATCTGATCCAACACCTCCTAATATCACTTATGAGCAACCTCAGCCAAACTCTGAATCTGTTGAGAAAGTGACCCCTGAGGAATTTCTTTACACCAACCCTAGATCAAATGTTGATAAACTGTTTGATAATTTCAAAAAGGAAGTTCGTATGGGGATTGCACGTGCGGAAGAAGAGTGTCTGTTCAGTATAGATCCTGCTAAGTCTGAAGCTGCTTGGGATAAATTTATCTCTAAGATCAACGTGGTGGCCTCTCATCTCAAGACAGTCTGTGCTGAAGATGCTAAGGCAAAGTTTGCTGAGTTGGTAAGACAAACTCTGATGAGCATTCCCAAACCACCATTGCTGCTTCTGGAAGCTGCTCCTACTGAAGACTCTCCATCTGAAGATGTTGCATCTGATATGGACATTGATGCATCTGCACCTGAAGTAAAGGCTGACAATTCAGAACTTGTAAAAGAGGTTAAGGAAATCAAGTCTTGGATGATCAAACAAGAACAAACCACTGAAGAGATTAAGACTTGGATGGCCAAGCAAGAAGAGTCTACTTCAAAGATCACAGATCTTCTGACCCTGATTGCATCTCGTCAACCCTAGTTTCTTTTCATGTTCTTGCACTGCTGTTTTGAATCTGTTTTCTCTTGTTTGTTTATTATCATCTGTTATGTGAACCATCTGAATGAATGAAATTATTTGCTGTGTTTTTCTTCTATTATCTTTTCTGTCTTTACACATCTTTTTGATTATGACAAAAAGGGGGAGAAAAAGAATCTGATTGTTCAATCCATAAGCAAATACTAAAACAAAATTCAGACATATTATTAACTATCTGTGAATTTAAGTCTTTCAGATTCTATTGTTTCATCTAAAAAAATAAATTCATTGAAGTTATCCTGAGAATTACCCAACCAGACTCTGATTCTTGAAGCAAATTGTACTCTGAGTCTAAACGCAAAACCAGACTCTGTGTTTGAAAGAAGTCATCAGACTCTGATTAACCAGACTCTGCGTTTGAAAGAAGTCATCAGACTCTGATTCTGAAATACACTCAAGCAAAAAGGGAAGTATTCTTTTCCTTAGAGTATTCATTTCAGAGGGAGATTCTTAATCTCAGGGGGAGTTATAATTATTATTTTTTTATTATTGAACAAAATTTATCATGTTTTGTCATCATCAAAAAGGGGGAGATTGTAAGAACACAAATTGTTTCTTAGTAATATCTCTATGTTTTGATGATAACTCTTATGAAATTTTGTATTAAAGAATTATATACTCTAAAATTTGTTCATGAATATTTGCTGCAGATAATTAAAGTATATATACATCCAAGAGCAAATTAATCTGAACATAGAACTATGGAAGGCTCTGAAGAGTCAGAATAATCTTACAGAAGAATCTGAAGCAGAAGCTACAAAAGAATCTGAAGCAGAAGCTACAGAAGAATCTGAAGCAGAAGCTGCAGAAGAATCTGAAGCAGAAGACTCTAATAAAATCTGAAGACTCTGAAGCATTAAAGAACTTTGTATGAGAGTTAAGAAGCACAGTTTTTCAGAAGACTCTGAGAGTACTACACGCTGCATGTACTGAGGATCTGATTCATAAAACTCTACTCTGAAAGAACTACACGCTAAAGCACACTTGCTGCCTTGCTCTGATTCAACAAAATCTGATGGGTATCCAAGACTCTGATCATGCAAGATCTGATGGTTACCATGCTGAAAAGAAATATTTACTGAAGAATAATTCAAAGTAATATCCTTTGATTTAGCTCAACGACTCTTTCCTCTTTCATGCTTGACACTAGAACACAGACCAAAGCATTTCTCTGTGCATTCTACTTCCAGGAAAAGTCATGTGATGTAAAGACAAAAAAGGTTCAGGCCTTTTCAGTACACAACCTCCAATGTCAAGACTTTGTGGACTATTGTGCATATAAAAGCAAGTCTTCATCATCTTCTTTAAAGTGATCAAGAACCAACGAATCTCAAAAATAAACTCTTACAAGCTCTCATAAAATATTCTTATTGCTGAGTTTATTCTTTTGTTCTTAACATTAAGTGAAATATCACTGTTGTGATAAAGCTTGTTAGAAGCATTCATACACTTGTATTAATCTTACATTTTATTGTAATAGTTCCTTAAGAAGATCCAGTTGGGATCAGTAGTTCTTAAGAAGACTTTGAACAATTGTTCTTAGTGGTTACTATTGTAATCAGTTAATTAAATAGTGGATTAAGTACTTGTTTGAGAAAGGCAAATCACTCTGGATAGGGTGGACTGGAGTAGTTGAGTTCAACGAACCAGGATAAAAATACTTGAGTTTTTACTTCTAAGTTTTTATCTTCATACTTATTCAACCCCCCTTCTAAGTATTTTCTCACCTTCACCATCTGTTGTGAAGACAGTTTTTTCTAGAGGCTCTCTTATCCTTGCGACGATGGACGATGAACAGCTCCAACATCCCATGAACTCAGATGTAGTAAGAAAATATTATGCCTTAAAACCCCGCTAAGTTGAAAACCTGGAAAGGCAACTTAGGGAAAAAAGGGGCATCATGGTGGATTATAACCTATGAAGGAGATCTAGGAAAAAATTAGGGATAAAAGAAAGAAAAGCTTGCTAAGTCGAAAACCAGAAAAGGCGGCTTAGAAAAAAATGAGCGCCTCGGTGAATTGAAAACCTGAAAGGGCGATTCAGACAAAAGTTAGGGACAAAGGCATTTCACTGCATCAGGAGTTGTCACTACTGCAGAAGGTCTTCAAAGAGGCTCACTTTCCTCTACTCTCATCATAGGCAATGGTTCAGACAGACTCTTAGCTAGTTAGGACTAGATTATCGTTGGATTTTGTAACCTTTTCCCATATTGCTATTTTTCCAAATTGTAAATGTTCCAGGGGACTTTGCCTTTTTCAAGTCTCCATCTTTGAATGAAATCAGATTTGGACCAATCTTTGTTTATGCTCTATTGATTGCCCTGTCTTTTTGTTATGCAAAATATCCCTTATTCGTTAATAATGACTTTTAAAGGAAAAAGTTTTTTGAAACAAAAAAATTGTTTTGGAGAAAGTTAATTAACAAGCAAGTCATAATTTTGATTGTGACATGACAATATAAAATTAGACTCCTCTCATAAGGACAGAACGGTTGAAATCTTGATACCATCATTGCAGCAATATGAATGATAGAGATTTCTTTCTCCACGCCACTGTGCTACGAAGTTTCAATATCTCTGATTAGGTATTTTGACTGCTGTATTGAAGTTGTGACCTCTCTCCGGCAAGTCTGCAAGAACATGGATCGTTTCCTCTCTAGAGGATTAAGACCATTCCTTAGCGTTGGGATTCAGTGTGATTCTTTTTGCCTCCGGTGTGATAGATCGTTATCTATCTTTTGTTTCCTTCTCCCGCGGAGTCGTTCGACATTGCATTTGCATCATACCTTTAGCATATGCATTGTTCAACATACCTCTTGTTTTGGTTTGTTCTGACGGTGGCCATTATGATCCAATTGAATGGTTTTCTTTGTCAAGAATCTGTCGGGTGTTCCTTCCCCAGTAGTTACTGGATACCATCTTGAGATCCTTTAGTCGTTACCAAACTCTTTTGCTTCAGACCTGTTGTCACGGGATTACCCTTTGGTTGTTACCTTAACTTTGTCAAGTTATTCGGCTTAGTTATTATTGTGATAAATACTTATATCCCCGGGAAGTCTAGTTGTGACTAGCAATAGGCCGGTCACTGACCCCTATCTAATACTGCTAATTGGTGGTTACCAAATTTTAGTTGTTACTAATATTGCAGCTTATCCTTACGATCTGGTTTTTACCTGAATCTACCCCCCAATCGATGTCCCGTTTGTTAAATTACTCTGCTGAAAGTTTAGTAGTTACTAGAATTGCTTAAAATTCAATCGTTATTGGTATCACTGATTTGGTCGTCACCATATTTGCTGAAAGTTTAGTAGTTACTGGTGTTGCTTAATATCCAATCGTTATTGGTATCGTTGATTTGGTCGTCACCATATCTGATGAAAGTCCAGTAGTTACTAGCATTGCTTAAAATCCAATCGTTATTGGTATCGTTGATTTGGTTGTCACCATATACTCCTGAAAGTCCAATAGTTACTTGCATTGCTTAAAATCTAATCGTTATTGGTATCATTGATTTGATCATCACCATATCCTCTTAAAATTTCAATAGTTACTGGCATTGCTTAAAATCCAATTGTTATTGGTATCACTGTTTTTGTTGTCACCAATTCCAAAGGAAAGTCCAGTAGTTACTGGCATTAATGGAAAACACATTGTTATTGATGATGGAGTGTTTGGTCGTTACCTGTCTCCTCTCGGAAGTCCAGTGGTTACTAGCATTGTTAAGTTCAATGGTTATTGAAAATTTCATTCAACTCTGTTGTGTTCTGTGATTGTTGGTTGTTACCACCATCTCCCCATGAAGTCTAGTAGTTACTGGTATTGTTTAAAACTCAATTGTTATTGGAATGTGGTTATAACCTACATCTTTTTCCCCTGTAAGTCCAGTGGTTACTGACATTAATTGATAGGTCTAATTATTATTGGTATGTAGTTTGGTTGTTACCACTATCTCCCCATGAAGTCTAGTAGTTACTGGCACTGTTTGAAACCCAATTGTTATTGGAATATGGTTGTGACATACATCTATTTTCCCCTGTAAGTCCAGTGGTTACTGACATTAATTGATAATTCCAATTGTTATTGGCACGTAGTTTTGTTGTCACCAATCCCTGGGAAAGACCAGTGGTTACTGGCATCGTTTGAAGCCCAATGATTATTGGCAGGGCTTTTTCTGTACTTTTAGGATAGTTGGTTGTGATCAACATCCCTAGATGTCCCCAGTAGGTCTTGGAGGTCTAGTAGTCACTAGCATCCCTGGTGAGTCTGGTCTTGTTTCTAGTATTTTCCTGAAGATCCCATTTGAACTCTTCGTTGGAAGGAAAGTCCCCATTTGGTTTGTTCCCCAATACGGAATGTGTCTCTTGTCTTTTGAATCTCCAGGAGGAGTTTGAGTCTTCCTAGGTGGAGTTTTTGTTCCCTGTCCCCTGTATGGAGGATCCCCTTGAAGCACCGTCATTAGTCATGTATGAACTATTGGTTGGTATGCTTTGGATCTCTCCCTATTTTGTTTGTGTTCCTAGTGAGTGGTTACTCGTTATTTTGCTCTTTTTTTTCTTTTGCTCGTGTGTCAGCATTTTCTTACACTCAAGCATCATAAAGCATCATTCTCAGAACTCATTTCATGATCAACATTTGTCCTTTTGCATACCATCGTATCTAAGGGAAAAATTTTCGGTCTACTATATTTAAATACCTTTCACCATGATTATATGGAGATCGTTATCTCTCATTGCCATCTGATAAATATATTTAAATAGGGGCAACTGTCATACCCCAAATTTGGACCCCTAGATTCCATTATCACTCTAGGTGCATCAAACATATGTTATCTAACCCTAACCTCTTTCAAGTTAGTCTTTATCAAGATGCATATGAATTAGGGTTTCACACTGTTAAGATCAAGAATCCTGTGGACTGATTAGTCAAGGTTTTGGATTGATCTTCTACATATCAAGTCTTCACATCATCAATAGGTTCATATCTTACCAAGAACAAGTGATATTTGAGGTTGTTACCAAGAGAATTAAAGCAGTGCTGTGCAAAACCCTGATTAGGGTTTCTAGTTGAAAAAGTCAATTGTAGTTTGAATTTTGGTCTAAATGGGTTTATAAAGCTTGAACCATGGTCCATGATGTTTCTATGACTTATTGAAGTACCCTCAAGAAGTATGAAAGGTTCAAAGAATCCCAGAACACTAAGGATTGATCCTGAAGATTTCAACTGTTTGGTTCGTTTGTTTGGAAAGTCAACTCTTTGACTTTAAGGGTTTTAACCCTAAATTAAAGCAATCACGGTTTCCAACATCATGTTATACCTAATTAAGAATTAATCAAGAATTAATGGATAACCTTTGAATCAAGAAATTAGGGTTTATGAAAAACCCTAATTACAAGCTTATTTGGAATGGTCATAACTCCCAAACCACACATCCAAATTGAGTGGTCCAAAGATGGTTGGAAAGCTCTTGAGAAGTCCTACAAAAGTTTCCTAGAGGGTTGATGTCCAAAAATGCATATATTTTGAGTTATGAGCTCTTGGTTAAGTCATTAGGTCCTTTAACTTAATTAAGTTAGAACCTATATCCACTAGACTTTGCTTTAAGTCTAAAGACCTACCCCTTGTTAGGAGTATCCTTCAATTAGAACTTTAAGATAGAGTTTGTTAACTCTATTTAAGGATCATTGTCATTGTTACTTACTCTCATCTTGGCCTTTGTCAAAGTCAATCCCCTTGAGTGTTAAACTTAGATCTAGAGAGTTTTGTCAAACTCTATACAAACATTGTTATGTTTGTTCCTCCCTTAGAGTCTTGGCCATAGTCAAGTATTCCTTAGTGAGGAGAATTACGGTTGCTATGAATTCCATCCTAGTAAGAATACGTAGGCATAAGATGCAATATCTTTGCCAGCAAACTTAGAACTATCCTTAGGTCTTTACCTTAACCTTGATCCCATGACCCTAGCAAACAACTTAGATAACTTAGCATACACATACACAAAAGGTTCCTGTAGAGTACTACAAATGTTTAGGATGTGAATAACTACCCTAAGCATAACCAACCCCCGATCCCCGAAACTCTAGCATTGTTGTTACATCGCGCAAAAGGTTTTTCTTTCTTTAACCTTTCTTTGGATAAATCAAAGCACGGTGGTCAATTTCAATGAATTAATATTCAAGTTAATCAAGGTTTCGTCGGTTTCATCGTCGAAGATGCGTCAGACGAATTCTGATAGCTAATCCTACTTAACTCCACCCTCGCATTGTATATGTAGTATTAACTGTTGTTTGTTGCCGAGATTTGTTCAATTCCCCTAAATACGGTGATCATTTTTTGCTCCATTTCGATCCCGGTTACGAACGAAGGTGGAGGCGCCTTCGTGACAATTTCACAGAGGAGATAGCCGCGTCGAGAAAGAGAGGAAAAATGATGATGAGCATCATAATGCGAACAACGTCGTGTGAAGGAGGGAGAGCTTCAAGAAAGAAGACATGAGGGAAATGGATTTTTCGCATGAGATTGAAGAGTTGGATAGCGATCCGAGGTGAAGAATTTAAGAGGCGGACGGAAAGGTTGTGATTGCATTTTGATGAGCTGATTTTGATCTTCATCCCTTTCTAAGTCGTTGTTCGATATCGACGTTATGCCCTGCGCCCTTTGTTTGATTTTAATCTGAAATTTTCTTTGCTGCATAATAGAAGTGATGTTTTTTATTGGATTGGTCTTGAACTATGTGTTTTTTTAGTAAAACTTAAGTTTTGTCTCCTTGGGATTTGTTAGGCCCAAACGTCTTCACCAACACCCCATCGATCTCTTTTACACCTTTTGAAGACTCATGCTATTTTCTTTTTTTACTAATCAATTAAAATGTTTTCATGGTTATGTTTGATTATGAGGACGATTGTTTTATTTTAAAATTAGTTAGATTCTAATTAAATTTTTTTTGAACATTTGATTTTGATCATGTTTAAATCATTAATCTTGATATTAATTTTGGTGCTAAATTAGCGATTAATTATAGTTTAAATTTAGGATTAATTCTTTATTTAAATCTATGATTAATTCTTGGTTTAAATTCGTGAGTAAATTCTTGCTTTGGAATTACAAAGATAGGGCCAGGCTGATGGTTATCTTCTCGATGCATAGTTGTTAACGATTTATGTCATGACTCTTATATATGTGTTAGATGACTGTTCTTGATACATGATGCTTTTGATTACCCATTTGAATCCAAGGGAATAACTTGTGTGTGACTTCATAAGCCATATACACTCCATTATTCATTTTCATCATTTCCCCTGCTCGATCTCTGATTTTATTTTAGGTCGATCATCTTAGGTTATTATCCTCAGGATAGATTTCTCTTAAGATTTCAACTTAGGCAACTTATAGTTAAAACATATTCTCCCACAAGAGAATTAGACATGATTCATCTATGTAGTCGAGATATAATTCCCCTGCCCCATAACATAACCGAGAAAGATGTAGAATCTTTTCCACTTGAGAGAGATATGTGGCATATTCGTCGATTAAATATGAGTTGGATCCCTTCTCTCAATGCGAGGCAAAAACCATCTTCCATGCTGTCGCTACTGCGAAAATCGGCGCCGGCTGACAGGAGAGTCGCCACCGTGCGTTATTTATCCCTCAGAGCGGGAAAGGAAACGCTCGAAGTAAACCTCGCAAAGACGGGAAAAGGTATGGTCATCGCAACCAAAACCTGGATTCGGGAGTCGGTTACGCAAGGGGAAGGTATTAGCACCCCTCACGTCCATCGTACTCGATGGGATCCACGCTTGGTGTTTATAGGTAAAAGGGTGTGTTATCTATCTGCGCTAATGGCTGGTCTGAAAAGAAAATGAAAGGACAGGACTCGACAGAACATACGGTGTTCTGGGCCTACGTATTCCCTCGTGCAATGGGAAAGTCAGAGTCAACGTAGTTCGACTGCCTACGTCTAAACGGGGGAAAGATTGCTCGCCAGGACATCGCGTCCTGTGCCTACGTACTTTCATCTGGAATGAAAGATCAGAGCAAGCGTAGTTCGGCTAACTACGGGTAAACAGGAGCTCTCACACAGCAGTGAGAAAACAAACTGGTCTCTAAGGCTCTGGAACCTACAAATACGATCTGGTCTCAAATGCACTCGGGCAGGAGAAAGGGGAACAATTAGTCGTTAGCGGGAAAGTCTCGATCGCACAGCCGCGAGAGAACAAAGGTTAGTCGTTAGTGTGCTCGCTAGGATATCGCATCCTATGCCTACATATCTTCGTCTGGAACGAAGAATCAGAGCAGCTGTAGTTCAGCTAACTACGGGTCAAGCTACTCACAAGCTCCTACAGAAAGGAAAGGGAAACCCTAGAACCATAGCTGAGAAACAGGGGAATCTACCTACTGCTATCACACCTGGCTGACCATCCTAATGTCTATCATAACAACTCCGCAGCGGAGAAGTCAGAGCTCCTAAGGGATCATGGCAACAGGACTAAACCACAAACAAGAAACTGCAACGTAAAGGAATACTGAAAATATGCATGAATGCAACAGCTAAACAAACAAGGCACAGAGGCCGCAAACCACAAAGGCAAGGGAGCTCAGCTCTACCGAATACCAACAAGCAAAGCCACGCAATAACAAACAAGCAGAAGGAGGACCACCTCAACTTCTCATGCACACAACGTCTACTTCTAAGATGCACCTACTCAGAAACTATTTAGATGGACACCTAAGTCTAATGCAACACAATATCACACAAGTCAAACAATACAAGGAGACTAACCCTGACCAGGGCCTCAAACAAACCTGAAACAATCTCCTAACCCAGCTCTAAACAGAACTCTATCCAACACCCTAAGCAAAGATCTAAGCAACAATTAATCAAAACCCTAGGCAGGAGGAATCAATCCCAGTCTCCAAGCTTCAGAACAAGCTTACCAGAGAAAGGAAGCTAAGCAGACAAGCTCATAGTGCTTTCCTCAGGAAAGTACCAGGAGGTTACTACTCAGGAGTCATATCCTATGCGGCTCGACAACTGTGATCAGTTTACATCCCTCCTCAGGAGAGATTAAACTCACATGAAGGCTCCGGCGTCACTGGATATTTGGGAAAGAACCTATATGCACTAAGGGAACTAAGTGAACAGACTCATAGGACTTTCCTCAGGAAAGTACTAGGAGGCTGACACTTAGGAATCGTATCCTACGTGGCTCAACAACTGTGATTAGTTTACATTCCTCCTCAGGAGGAATTAAACTCACAAATTGGCTCCAACATCACTGGATACTTACGAAATCCTAGACAAACTACTGGAACTAAGTGAATAGACCCATAGGACCTTCCTCAGGAAAATACTATGAGGCTTCCACTTAGGAGGCATATCCCATGTGGCTCAACAACCGTGAACGGTTTACATTCCTCCTCAGGAGAAACTAAACTCACGCGAAGGCTCCAACATCATTGGATACTTACGAAAGAGGTGAGAAGGAGGGATGAAAGTCATTCATAGTGCCTTCCTCAGGAAAGTACCATAAACTCCCTTCAAACTTCAGGATCTCGAACCTCACAAACAGACAACAAGCTCCTAGACTAAGCCTCAATCCAATGCAACCTTGCAAGCTCCAACAGGACCTCCATCAGCTCCCACCTTCAAGAAGAACCCACAGGCCAACAAACTACAAAAGACTATCTCTGAAGTTCAACCACAGTTGAACTCCAAAGTCAGAAGTCATCAAGACTTCCCCTATCTTCAGGCTCAGACAAATCACAGCAGAACACCCTACAAAAATCTAACAAAAATCTAATGGGAGACCTACATGGCTCTAGGATAACATACTAAAAAAAAATCAGAATAAAATTCAACACCAGATGAAAGAACTAAAAATCAGCAGCACAGACATATTCACAGACCAATTATTCAACATCAATAATAGTGAAAAAAATGCAATTAAAATGACAATGCATGATTAAGCTAATATTTTTATGCTATAAAATTCTACACTGAATTACGAGTCTACAGAAAAAAGAACGGAATTATTTGACTAATTCTACCATTTTTTATGAATTTTCTAATGATATGCATGCATTGAAAATATTAAAAACAAATCAATTAATTGAAAAATATGCAAAATATAACAAACAAAAATAAAATGTCACTTTTATTTTTATTTTCTAAACATTTTTCATGAAATGGTGGAAAAAAGAAATATTGAAACAAAACATTTATTTACATTTTATTATGATTTACTTAATGTGGAAATATAAAAGAAAAATCAAAAATAAAGGAAAATGACATGGAAGGTGCAAACAGCAAGAGTCTAGTTATCAATTCACTGGGCCCTCACATTGGGGGGGGCGAGAAGCAAAGGGCGTAAGGCCCAGGTCTTATTATCAAACAATTCAGAAAAAAAAACCTATGGGGTGCAGCACTAGCAATTACCTAGTTGTTATCTCAATGGGCTTACGCCCAGGGGGTACAGATAGCCATTTTGGGGCTTAAGGCCCACATCCAACTTCCCAGACCCACACGCCAGGGGGGGTGAAAGCAAATTGGGAGGTGTGGCTTCAGAAACACGTTTGGGCCTAAGCCCAACGTCAAACCCTAATCCAACATTCAGTTAACAAAACCTAAATCATCCCCCCAAATACCCTGGTACTGTTCACTCTGGGAACCCTAGCCGCTTCTACCCGTTCTTCCTCCTCACTCTCTCTGCAACTCACTCAACCCAGCAAACCCTAAACGAAACCAGACCTGCAACTCAATCTGACCTAAACCTAAACAAACCCTAACTCAAACCTAAATCCAATCTAGTCTCCAAATCAAGACGAAATGAATCCATACATTCAACAATCCACAACGAGATGCGAGTAAGAATCGAAGGGCAACATACCTGGAGGTGGAATACGAGCAAATTTGCGGTGTTCTCTTGATGATTTCAACAACTCGCGCGAAAATCTTGATGAGAGTTCCTAAGAACTTCTTTGGAGGTTGTTGCCGTCTTCTGAACAAGCACCGAGGAACTCAACGAGTTCTTGGAGATCTGGAAAAACGCACGAACATATGAAGATTGCTGAAGGTCTTCTGGAAATGATACGAAGGTCAACGAACAACAATCTGGTGATCGATGACGGTTTTGCTGGAAACAAGACGAGGGAGATCTTGGAAGTCCTTTCTGGGAGTCTTGATGAACGCTCTGAAGGTTTTCTGGGGTTTCTTTGAAGAGCGATGAAGGTGGAATGATTTTCTGGAAAAGGTCATGAAGACTGATGAACGTTTGGTTGAAGACGATGAATCTTCATCGTTCTGGTTTGTTTTCTGAGTTTGGTGATGAGTGTTGAACGGAGATCGCTGGGGATTGTGGTGGTTTCTGGTAGTTTAGTGGTGGCGATGAAGGTTCATGGAGGAAGGTGAAGGGATCTGGGTTTGGAGGGAGTTCTGGTGAGTTTTCCGGTGGGGAACGGTTGCCGGCGTACATGCACGGCGGCCGGAGTGGTTTCACGGCGAAGCTTGTGGAGCAGGACGCGTGGAAGGAGGGAGAGTCAGTGAGAGACGCGTGTGGGAGTTACGTGGCAGGAGGGAGAGTGGGTTCTGAGTGTGGCGTGGCGTGCTTCAAGGCAAAACGCGTGGGGCCCCTGCATGGCCACCACGTGGCTGCTTTTATACCACAGAGAGTGCCAGAACTCTCTAGAAACTTCCAGGCTGCGCTGGACATTTGTGGATGACTTGGACCAGTTTTTTTTTTGGACTTTTCTGAATCAATTATGAATTGGGCCTTTGCAAAAACGCCTCACTGGGCCCATACGAAAATGAATGCAAAAACTGTAAAATATTAACTAAATCTGATTAATACTAATAACCCTAATTAAATCTAAAACTCAATTAACCTAATTAAACTCTAAAAAGTCATTAACCTATTTAATTCTAAAAAAATCAATTAATCCTAATTAAACTCCAAAAAATGATTAAAAATCTAATTAATCCTAAAAAATCAATTAACCTCTAATTAACTCTAAAAATGATTAAACTCATATTAATTCTATATTATCCTAATTTTCTATTAAAATTCTAAAAATGATTTAAAAACAATTAAACCTATTATTAATAAAAGAAAACTACGTTATTTTCTATAGAAAAATTCCTAAAAATGATTTAAAAGAAAAACCATATTATTCTAAAATGATAAAACTATTTAAAATCTTATTTATTCTAAAAACCTATTTAAAAAAATCTATAAAATCCTAAAAAAGAGAATTAAACCCTTAAAATATTCAAAAACCCTATTTAAATTCCAGAAAAATTCTATAAAGCCTGTTAAAAATTCACAAAAGCCTATTAAACCCTAAAAATGCAGATGAATGCAAATGACTCCCATAAAAGCGCACGAGACCAGATTGAATCGAACGGAGATCCCTGGGCATCAGAATATCCCCAAAATCACTGAAAAATCACCGAGGAGCGCACAATTTCCTGAAAATAAAACCCTGGCAATCTGGACTGGGTCTGCCACCTCTGATAGACAAAAATCAAGCTGTCAACTCTGATATCCCCTGCTCGTGCACAAAAATCATACATCTGAGCTGTGAATATGAATTTAAACCATGAGTCAGATAGGAGAATTGGTTGGTCAAATTTTAGGGTGCAACAGCTGCCCCTATTCAAGCGACTTGGACCTGAAAGGTTTGAAGAGCGCTCAGCCTTTAAACATTCAGAGGTACGAGACGGTTGAATACAAATAAAACCCGAAAATTTGCCAACCGCGAGCATATACTGTTAACTGCTTGGAGAATAAAGTCCAGAAAACCGAGTCCAGTCATTGTGGCACCAAAATGATTAATCATCTGATAAAGAACTCCTGATTGAATACCCGTTGCTTGTGATACCCCATGTAACAAACCCTGATGGTTGCAACAAAATACCTGATTCTTTCACATTGCCTACTGATAGGCAGGAAGAGAAATATACTCACATCGTCCAAAGATGGACGGGAAGATACCCTGATTGAATACTCACCTTGTCTAATGATAGACGGAAAGACAACATTAATCAATGAATCAATCAATATTCTCATCGTCTAAGGGTAGACGGTATCATCCTGATTGATGAACAAATCATTATCCTCATCGTCTAAGGGTAGACGGAAAGAAATAATCTCTGAATTCACGCTGTCTACTGACAGACGGGAGAAAACTTTAATCTCCATACTCACATCATCTAAGGATAGACGAAAAGACACCAGAATCTCCATACACACATCGTCTAAAGATAGACGGGAAGTCACCATAACGCAATTCAACACCATCCTTTGAATTTCAGAATCCTTCTGTCTACGGGAATTGATGGAGAAGCCAATATCCTTGAAGGGGCCACATCGTCAGTATGGACTGACGGGAAGAAAACCACCTTTTAAAGAATCATGTCGTCAATAGGAATCAACGATCACGCAAACTGAACATTCTTCGAAGAGCCTCGTCATCAATAGGGATTGATGGTCAGAAAAGTCCCTCTTAAACGTCATCTCATCCAATAACCAGAAAGAGAACCGATATTCAAAATCATTTTGAAACCCCTCAACAACTAAGGGTAGCCGGAGAAGACTCGCTGGGGAAACACCTCATCATATGTCTGATCTGGCAATAAGAAACCCGCTGAACAGTAGCTCGAAACTTCACATCGTCTGCTGACAGACGGAAAGGAAAGCCACTTGCTATAGAAACTCTATTTTGAACCCCATTGAAAATTGCCCGAAACTTCACATCGTCTATGGATAGACGGGAAGAAAAGCATATCCTGGGAGAAACCCCTTCTTGAAATCTTACTGCGATCACCCGCAACTTCACATCGTCTATGGATAGACGGAAAGAAAACCACATTCGTACTCCCGACGTCTAATGATAGACGGAGAAATCCACTCATTGGGGGAACACATCGTCAATATGAATTGACGGGAAGAAAAGCTTGTCAACATCAGATGACTGACTGATCAAAGCATAATCACTGTATGATCTGAGATACAAATAATCCGCTGAACTGTCTGAATACTGTTGCTGGATAAATGCCCCTGATCACAGAGTAATTCACGTGCCATATGAGGTTGACAGAAACCTGACTTATGCTTTGTATGCTTATGCAAATGCTTTAGTCTTTCTATGGCGTAATGCTCCATTTGGGATGGAAATGCTACACATTCTGGAAATGTCATGCAGGTATGATGCAAATATGATGCATGCAATATGTTAGCAGGCTCGAGCTGTTGGAGAGGGCCGGGTACAGAAAACCACTTCAGCAAAATAAATGCTGAAGGCGAGGCCAACTTTGCTGGGGATAACCCGGATATCACTGAATCGTCCTAGCAAAATAAATGCTGGGAGAGTGAAATCAACCCTGCTGGGGCTACCGGGAACTTAACCGAACGCCTTGACGAAGTCATACCCTGCTGGGGAATATAACTCCGTTGTAAAATAGCAGACGTGCTGAATATGATTAGACTCCTCTGGGAATAGCTCATCCATACCAATGACAAATTGGTCTCCGCTGGAGACAATGGAGGGAGTCCTCTTGCGCTCTGATGAAGCTCGGATCTGGAAATCGATGTGCCAACACGGATGGGCTTCACAGTAATCGCAAACTTGGATTTGAGCTCTTAAGCCATCTTACTGGGTCAGATACACCTGACGCTGGAAAATATTCTTCCTGAATACACAGCCTTGACACGACCTCCCGCATTCATCTCGCTCTCGAAAATTGACTGCATCTGCTTGAATAACTCTGAATGACCTTGTAGGTACGGAGAACAACAATCCTTTCGCTTCTGATATGCCTCAGCCTACGGGACCTCTGTGGGGATAGTCCTTGAAAGGAAATCTGCAAATCTATTGCCCCGATGGTCTGATATAACATGCCTCAGCGTTCTGAACTTCTGAGGGACACTTCACCTTGAATGCTTCTCGAGCAACCTTTGCGTGCTTAAGATGGTCTGCCCCTGACTGCAATGACCTTGCCTCGATTATCTGATTCAGAGTAGCGCTCTTGACCGTATTCGCCTGAATCTCAACCTGATTGCCCCAGAATAACTGTCTTCGAAAGGCTGACCTGACTGGGGATCACAATAAAGCTTGCCCCTGCTCTCGGAACATTCGGGCGCTCGACATTCTATCTTGACCATACTTTCCATTGTAGGAAGCTTTTCTGCTGTCAAGCGCTTACTCGCAAGTAAAACAAGTTGTTCTGCATAAATGATGTATTAATGCAACACATATGACAGTTTTGACATCCAATCTGTTCACTGGGAAAAGGAAAAACAGTTTATGGCATATAATGCACAAAACATTTATCAACATCAGTACCAACATGGTAAGAGGAACTTTTTAGGAGTCAGAATCGACGCGACCTTTACCGGAGTATGCTTTCGAAACAACCTGCTTCAATTAGGACTTTTGAAAGGTTGTAACGTGGTCAGGTTCATGGTTTTGAAAGAAAGGATAAAGGCTCAAAGTTTACTTTAACCCACCCATTCTCCTTGATGTTCTCCCATCCTACGTTCAGCTAATTCAACCTTAGCGCTCACCTCTCAGAGGCTGAAAAAAATAGGAATGATAGTTCGAGAAACTTGTGGATTTTGGAGTGACGGCCACTCACTTTTCGTCTTTGACACTTGAGGTCACA
The DNA here is from genome assembly GCA_963859935.3 of Lathyrus sativus. Lineage (NCBI taxonomy): Eukaryota > Viridiplantae > Streptophyta > Magnoliopsida > Fabales > Fabaceae > Lathyrus > Lathyrus sativus. The sequence goes on along the minus strand of OZ012735.1, from coordinate 707,710,431 downwards.
CGACTCGTATTTCATTTGAGGATTTTTCTTTTGATCCTTTTCACCTTTTTCTTTTCGTATCCCTAACTTTTGCCTGGACTGACTCCTTTTGAGTTTCTTTTGATTTTTTAGTCCAGCGGGATGCCCTCATTTTTGCCTAAGTCATTTGTTTTGAATTTTTTTCTTGACTTAGCGGGCTTTTGATTCTCTTTCATTCTTCTTTTTTCGAACAAGTCGTGTGATATTGGTTGTCTGACTCTTTGGGAATGATGTGGCTGTCCCACTCTTGATTGAACCATTGTGGTCTTTTAGGCACGACCTCTAGGGGTGTGATTGATCCTTGAACGGACACTCCTCTTGTAATTTGGACGCTCGGTCAAATTAGCTAACACCTACCCTGCCCCAGGTTAAGATTGAGGGTTTTTCGTTTTCAGAAAGAACTCCTACTACAAGGCTCAAAGGGGTTGACAAGGGATTATCTTCCTTATATCTCCGGTGTTTAAGGGTTTGAAACAATGCCTGTACATCATCAGCAGGTTTTATTTCAAAAGCATACAATATCGGAATTTGCATGTCGGTCATTTTCGTCATCCTCCCCAACTTCTACTTAACCAAGTGGTGGATATTTGCAAAACAGTTAGTGAACACGAATGGATTCAATCAAAACATGTACATTTATTTCATTATCATCAATTTGAATGAAAACAACGAGTTTTACAAACAAGTTTACAAATTCAAACAGGAAAGCAATTACAAATGTAAAGAAATGACAAGCTAAAACAAAGGAAATATGCTAGCTCCCGAGAACTGGGCTTTTGCGTCTGCCCTGCTGCTGAACCAGCCATCTTTATTAGAGGTAATTCGACGCTGTCCTGATCTGCTTCAACGACCCAGCCAAATTATAGAGCTCTTTCTCCTTCATTCAGATGATGTGGGGACCTCCCGGCCCGAAGCTAATTGCTGCACTATCAAGCAGATCCTGCACTTTGTGCTTAAATGCTTTACAGTTCTCAACTGTATGGCCAGGTGCCCCGGTATGGAACTCACAAGTAGCATTGGCATCATACCCTGGTGGTGGTGCCCCCGTTAAGGGAGCCATTGTCCTCTTGTGAACCAATTGGAGCTGAAGCAATGTCTGCAGAAGCTGTGCGTATGGTATAGGAGGAGTTTCCAAATGACGGCTTGCCAAAGGACCTTGATTCTGACCTCTTTTATACCCCCGATTATTCTGTTGCTGAGGCTGCTGCTGCCGGTATCGGGTTGACCCTTGAGCACCCTTCGTATCAAATGCAACATCGGTTTCTTGATCTTCGATGTACTGATTAACGCTCTCCTTATGCTTAGCCATTTGCTTTCTCAGATCTGCCCCAGGAATAGGCAACAATTGTGGGCCTGGAGATTCTGACACCATGGAGTCCAGGATACGCTTCTGACCCACTACAGCTTTGGAAACATCTGTCATCTTAGCATCAACTGAGACAGGAGCAATATGCACAGCTACGCCGCCCGGCGTGAATTCAATATCGTGCGAGTCAATCAGGTCTTGAACGTTGTGTTTGAAAGCATGACATCCCTCGATGTCGTGTCCGAATGCCCCGGAATGAAAATCACATTGCTTATTGGCATCGTATCCCTGAGGAAACGCTTTTGTTGGTGGCGACAACGTTCTTTTCTCCACCAGATTAAACCTCAGTAAGATCTGCAAGAGCTCAGCATATGCCATAGGTGGTGCCTCAAACATTCTCTTTGGCTTCCCTTCCTGGATCCTCTGTTGAGCCGGATGCATCTTCTGTTGCTGCTGCTCAGGGTCCACGTGCACAGGTGGCGCGAGCTTCTTCATTGCGGCTTCGAATAGCTGATCGTCTTCTTTCCTAAGCACATTCTTGACTACTTCCATGATCAAGCTCATTTGGGTCTTCAGCTGACTGTTCTCCTCCTTGAGAATCTTCTGCTCTAGACGCATCTCTTGCATGTCTCTCATCATCTGCCCCAGCTGGCTTCGGACTTCGATCAATTCAGACTGATTCTGTTCCATGTCTCTGAGGGAATTCCTGCAATAAACTGGATGATGAAGAAATAAGACCCACGGTTCTGATATATCTGCTAAATGATAATGCAGCGCAGCAAACAAACACATATTCATAACGAGATAAAGAGAAACTCAAACTATAAGCACACAGATGAACATCTCCAACACATGTACAACCAACAAAATCAGCAAGTAAGTACAAATGAGTCTGAATATAACGACCCCAGCCAACAATCCTGGTGGTGGTCGACAAATACTGATGCACAAAAGCTAAACGGGTTAGGCAGAGAAGACAGATGCGGCATCCGACGCGAAAACCTCTAGAAATTTCTCCCATACAACCGAACTTTCTGATTGGCAATCTTCAGAGCACACACTTCCTGTGGAGTCTTCCATGACATTAACAGACGAACCCCCACAACTGGAAGATGGAAAATCATTAATCTGAACACAACCCTGAGGCGTGATGCAAATACGGCTAGAGTCTAACAGATCCTGAATCTGACTTCTAAGCACCTTACAATCATTTGTTGAATGCCCCTGTGCCCCAACATGGTACTCACAGCGGGCGCTGGCATCAAAACCCGGAGGATACGGTGGAATCACCGGCTTAGTCTCTTTCGGCACTATCAATCCACTTTTGACCAAATCTGGCAACAACTGGCTGTACGACACCGGTAGCTGAGTAAACTGCCTTTCAGGCTTTCGTGGTCTTCGTGGAGCATGCTGACGCGATCGGCGATAAGATGACCGCTGACTTGAAGTGTCTGAAAACTGATCCTGAGATGCTAGAGATTCTGAGGTGGCATCATCTCCTTCCCACTCTTCTTGAGAACTGACAACTGGCTCAATCTTATTAACTGGGACGTAAGGAACACCTCGAAACTTTCCACTCCTGAGTCCTCTCTCAACAATCTCTCCCAGCCTCATCAGGCCCACAAAACTTGTGCAACTGAACAATTTGTCAAAATAATGGCCTTTCAGAGTACCCAAGAAGATGTCAACCAGCTCTCTTTCCGGAAGCGGTGGTTGAACACTAGCAGCCAATTCTTTCCATCTTCGCAAATACGCTCTGAATGATTCATTCTCCGCCTGAGACAATTCTTGCAGATCTACGAGACTAGGAGTCAAATCCAAGTTGTAATCGTACTGCTTTATGAAAGCTCTGGCTAAATCCACCCATGATCGAATCTGATTACTCTCTAATTGCACATACCATCTCAAGGATGCCCCAGTCAGACTATACTGAAAGCAATGGATCATCAATTTGTCATTTCGCACAAACGAAGTCATCCTTCGGCAAAACATCATCAAATGCAATTTTGGACAGCTATCTCCTGTGTATTTTTCAAATTCCGGCATTTTGAACTTGTACGGCAACACGAGGTCAGGGACCAAGCACATGGCTACAGCATCCAAGTTAACGGCATCTTTCGCTTCCAAGGCTTTCATTTGCTCTTCCAACACTCGGAGTCTTCTACCATAGTCAAGAGCTCTTGGATCTACTAACCCGGTCATTGGAATATCTCTCCGGTAATTCATCACAGGGAAAGCAACACATTGATTGTTAACAGGAGGATAACGCTCATTTTGGGCAAGAAACTGCTCATGCCGATCTCTGTTCTCAACAGCTGGCTGTACAACTTGGTCTGCAGTTAGATTGTTCGCCTGCGGGAAGTCCTCCATGAAATCATACCGATGGTTGGACGCCACAGCAAACCCTGCCTGGGTGTCGGGAAACTGGAAATTGCCTTCAGACATAGCCACCAATTACCTGTAACCGACTATGCTGCTTGATTCTGCTCAAATCTACTTCAGCCCTTCGGTCGTCTTCAACACTCTGCTTCTTGCCTCAAACAATTCCCCGAGAATCACTTTCTGGTGAAAACAAAGGCTGGATAAGTGCTCTGACCTGCTAGAGAAATGCTATGCAATATGATTTATGCAAACAGAAATACAAAAATGCTAACGTGCATGTGTGCATTGGAGATATTTTCCCTCCAATTCCAGTGTCAGTGGTAGCAAGACGAGGTAAGCCATAAAGACAATATTTGGAAAACCCCTCATATATTGATTAGCATAACAGTCTTGTCAAGAAGTTACATAACTATGCTCCATACAGCTGATATGACAAAGAGGATCCCAGCCAACATGCCTGGTGGTGATCTCAACATACAGAATACAAGAGAAATCAAATACGGGTACGGTTGCGGAAGTCCTCGACCATCTTCTTTGTCTCTGCATGATCCGGTTGATAAATCAAACCTTCTATCAGTCGATCCCTCTTCCTGACCGTCCCCTGGATGTCTCTGACAAAGTCTTCCCAAGCCTTATCATTGGCACCGCCCCCAGGTTTGGGTCTCTTGGCATCTGCTCTATGCTGGAAATCTTCCAAGTTCTTCATGGCATCTGTCAACTTGCGCTCGGCCTCGTATCGGCGACAGGCTTCTTCTTCAAGCTCTTCGTTCTTCACTTTGACCTGTTCTTCTAACTGAGCAATCTGTGTCTTCAGCCCTTCTTCTCGCTCCTTGCGCTTGGTCATAGTGAGATCCCAGTGTTCTCTGAACTTGGCTAGCTTTGTGTAGGCCCTTTCCAGCTCTTGCTTTTTGGTGGCCAACACACTACTAACTGAGTCTACATCTAACTCCAGTCGCTTCTTGGTTTCAGTCAATTCCAATAGCGTAGCCTTCAGATGTTTCAGAGTTTCAGCCTGTTGCTTAGAAATATATCCTGTTTCAATATTTTCATGCCGAAGCTTGGCATTCTCCTGCTCTAAAGCCTCTTTAGTCTTTGCCAGCTCTTCTTTCTCCGCCATCAGCTGCTTGTAGACCTGAATGTCCACAGTGGTAGGCTCCTCCACCGGAGGAGGATGCAATGGCTGAACTGCTGGATACGGCATAAGGAATTTCACAGCTCGCTCCCGAATCCATTCTTCATATGGGCTAGGACCTCGAGTATCCCCTCTGCTACCTGAAAGCTTCCCTCTCTTGTGCAAGTTTTTCCAGGCTTTCTCAAGTTTGGTCAGCATCTCTTTCCCTATTGCCCCGGTGAGATACAGAGATTCCTGTATCTCCTCGGGCTTTGGCGCTCCTTGAGGTATGTACCCAAATTGCTTGATCAATAAGGACGGGTTATAGTTGACACAACCTTTCCTTCCTATTAACGGAACATTCGGGAATCCTTCGCCTTTGAGTATGACTTCAGCTCCAAATACTTCTTTAATGACCCATACCACGTTCTCAGCAGTTAATCCCATTAAGCGCTCGGGCCATCCTAGAGAATTGATAGACGTGACAAAAGGACCTGACTTAGGCAAATGACTGGTGAACCACCTGCATAGGAGAGGGACACAACAAGACACATTCCTTCCTCGTCGCTTTTCATTCTGATAATGAGTTGAATGGTGGATATCTCCCAGTAAAGTAGGAACTGGGTTTCCCGCAGCCAAAATATAGAAGGCATCTGAATCAACGAAATCAGGAATATTCGGGAATAACACGATGCCATACACACATACAGCAAGAATGACGTCAAAAACCTCCCATTTGCCCTTCTGGGCATACTCTCGAGCCTTCTCCACTAAGACATCCAACGGAAATCCCCATACGTCTCCTCTTCTGATCATCTTCCCAGACAGCTCAGACTCTTTCAAGCACAGGATGGTAGAAAGCTCAGCCAGCTTAGGCTCAGCGTCCGGACGATAAAAAGGCATCTGATCACGGATCGGTATATCCAGAAGTGCAGAGTACTCCTCCAGGGTAGGAGCCAAAACAAAGTCGGGAAATACAAAACACCTGAGCTCCGCGTCGTAAAACTGTAACAGAGTATAGATGCCGCTGGTCTCGTAGACAGATGGCTGATAAACGTATGTCAGAATCCTCCCATATCTCTTTCTGAAGTCACCCATTCCCCTCTTCTTAGCAATAGCCATCAATTCTAACAATAGACTGATATTCGGCGACGGAAACTTATAGGGCAATACTCTCTTCAGGTTTTCCATGTCTTGCTAAGAACAGACACCAGAACTGGAAGGGAAAATATATACCTGCAATACACACACGTTAGTTGAATGCAGATGGCAATGCAATGATGCAATATGATAAATAATGCAATCTGCGAACATAGGGCTATGCTATAGCCTGGAGAGGAATATCTCTGTGATCAAGAACAGAAAACCAACACGGTCATCAGAATCTCATGCCAATAACTACCATCTGATACTCAAAATATCAATCCCCTGGTAAGAAAACCATCTGACCCTCTGTATCTGACGAAAATACCATCTGATAATAGCCTCAACCTCAGATAAGAAACCCATCTGACCCAGACAACACACCTGGAGATGAATCAAGAATACCATCTGATAAAGATACTGAATCATGGTTTCTGAAGGCCAGTTTTCCTGCAATAACCCAGTCCCTCTCACAGGTAGGATAAACCTAATCCACGGACAAAGGTACGACGTCCTATGCGGTTATCAGCGTCACAGACGTTCATGAGTGACGATACGATTCCCAGAAGGAGTGGCATCATCAAGTCATGAAGAGGCCTCACTTAGCTGACTTCCAAATGATCGGTCCCCAGAGTCGACAATCCTCACGTCTGGACTCCCCTCAGATCCTCAGGACCGGAAAGGAGCACCTCTGCAAGAATCTCGTCTGAGCGCAGATTTTCGTAGGGAACTGTGCCTGCTCAGCAGACAGGTTCGTCTACTACTTCTCCGCAACTATATCTAGGTGTGTACTCAAGCCCAGGTCCGGCTTTCACTCACAGTAACCTCCCTTGCCCACAGCAATAATCACAATAATGTAATGCTGGAAAATAAATGCGGAAAGGTAAAGGTACAGAAAAGTAAAGTGCAGAAAAGTAAAATACAATATACACAACACCCAACGAATAAACACCCAAGCGCTAGGATTGACTCGCGTAGGGGATGGGAAACGGTCCCAGCATAAGGGATGGGAAAAGTCCCTAGATGCTATAGATCCCCAGCAGAGTCGCCAGCTGTCGCTACTGCGAAAATCGGCGCCGGCTGACAGGAGAGTCGCCACCGTGCGTTATTTATCCCTCAGAGCGGGAAAGGAAACGCTCGAAGTAAACCTCGCAAAGACGGGAAAAGGTATGGTCATCGCAACCAAAACCTGGATTCGGGAGTCGGTTACGCAAGGGGAAGGTATTAGCACCCCTCACGTCCATCGTACTCGATGGGATCCACGCTTGGTGTTTATAGGTAAAAGGGTGTGTTATCTATCTGCGCTAATGGCTGGTCTGAAAAGAAAATGAAAGGACAGGACTCGACAGAACATACGGTGTTCTGGGCCTACGTATTCCCTCGTGCAATGGGAAAGTCAGAGTCAACGTAGTTCGACTGCCTACGTCTAAACGGGGGAAAGATTGCTCGCCAGGACATCGCGTCCTGTGCCTACGTACTTTCATCTGGAATGAAAGATCAGAGCAAGCGTAGTTCGGCTAACTACGGGTAAACAGGAGCTCTCACACAGCAGTGAGAAAACAAACTGGTCTCTAAGGCTCTGGAACCTACAAATACGATCTGGTCTCAAATGCACTCGGGCAGGAGAAAGGGGAACAATTAGTCGTTAGCGGGAAAGTCTCGATCGCACAGCCGCGAGAGAACAAAGGTTAGTCGTTAGTGTGCTCGCTAGGATATCGCATCCTATGCCTACATATCTTCGTCTGGAACGAAGAATCAGAGCAGCTGTAGTTCAGCTAACTACGGGTCAAGCTACTCACAAGCTCCTACAGAAAGGAAAGGGAAACCCTAGAACCATAGCTGAGAAACAGGGGAATCTACCTACTGCTATCACACCTGGCTGACCATCCTAATGTCTATCATAACAACTCCGCAGCGGAGAAGTCAGAGCTCCTAAGGGATCATGGCAACAGGACTAAACCACAAACAAGAAACTGCAACGTAAAGGAATACTGAAAATATGCATGAATGCAACAGCTAAACAAACAAGGCACAGAGGCCGCAAACCACAAAGGCAAGGGAGCTCAGCTCTACCGAATACCAACAAGCAAAGCCACGCAATAACAAACAAGCAGAAGGAGGACCACCTCAACTTCTCATGCACACAACGTCTACTTCTAAGATGCACCTACTCAGAAACTATTTAGATGGACACCTAAGTCTAATGCAACACAATATCACACAAGTCAAACAATACAAGGAGACTAACCCTGACCAGGGCCTCAAACAAACCTGAAACAATCTCCTAACCTAGCTCTAAACAGAACTCTATCCAACACCCTAAGCAAAGATCTAAGCAACAATTAATCAAAACCCTAGGCAGGAGGAATCAATCCCAGTCTCCAAGCTTCAGAACAAGCTTACCAGAGAAAGGAAGCTAAGCAGACAAGCTCATAGTGCTTTCCTCAGGAAAGTACCAGGAGGTTACTACTCAGGAGTCATATCCTATGCGGCTCGACAACTGTGATCAGTTTACATCCCTCCTCAGGAGAGATTAAACTCACATGAAGGCTCCGGCGTCACTGGATATTTGGGAAAGAACCTATATGCACTAAGGGAACTAAGTGAACAGACTCATAGGACTTTCCTCAGGAAAGTACTAGGAGGCTGACACTTAGGAATCGTATCCTACGTGGCTCAACAACTGTGATTAGTTTACATTCCTCCTCAGGAGGAATTAAACTCACAAATTGGCTCCAACATCACTGGATACTTACGAAATCCTAGACAAACTACTGGAACTAAGTGAATAGACCCATAGGACCTTCCTCAGGAAAATACTATGAGGCTTCCACTTAGGAGGCATATCCCATGTGGCTCAACAACCGTGAACGGTTTACATTCCTCCTCAGGAGAAACTAAACTCACGCGAAGGCTCCAACATCATTGGATACTTACGAAAGAGGTGAGAAGGAGGGATGAAAGTCATTCATAGTGCCTTCCTCAGGAAAGTACCATAAACTCCCTTCAAACTTCAGGATCTCGAACCTCACAAACAGACAACAAGCTCCTAGACTAAGCCTCAATCCAATGCAACCTTGCAAGCTCCAACAGGACCTCCATCAGCTCCCACCTTCAAGAAGAACCCACAGGCCAACAAACTACAAAAGACTATCTCTGAAGTTCAACCACAGTTGAACTCCAAAGTCAGAAGTCATCAAGACTTCCCCTATCTTCAGGCTCAGACAAATCACAGCAGAACACCCTACAAAAATCTAACAAAAATCTAATGGGAGACCTACATGGCTCTAGGATAACATACTAAAAAAAAATCAGAATAAAATTCAACACCAGATGAAAGAACTAAAAATCAGCAGCACAGACATATTCACAGACCAATTATTCAACATCAATAATAGTGAAAAAAATGCAATTAAAATGACAATGCATGATTAAGCTAATATTTTTATGCTATAAAATTCTACACTGAATTACGAGTCTACAGAAAAAAGAACGGAATTATTTGACTAATTCTACCATTTTTTATGAATTTTCTAATGATATGCATGCATTGAAAATATTAAAAACAAATCAATTAATTGAAAAATATGCAAAATATAACAAACAAAAATAAAATGTCACTTTTATTTTTATTTTCTAAACATTTTTCATGAAATGGTGGAAAAAAGAAATATTGAAACAAAACATTTATTTACATTTTATTATGATTTACTTAATGTGGAAATATAAAAGAAAAATCAAAAATAAAGGAAAATGACATGGAAGGTGCAAACAGCAAGAGTCTAGTTATCAATTCACTGGGCCCTCACATTGGGGGGGGCGAGAAGCAAAGGGCGTAAGGCCCAGGTCTTATTATCAAACAATTCAGAAAAAAAAACCTATGGGGTGCAGCACTAGCAATTACCTAGTTGTTATCTCAATGGGCTTACGCCCAGGGGGTACAGATAGCCATTTTGGGGCTTAAGGCCCACATCCAACTTCCCAGACCCACACGCCAGGGGGGGTGAAAGCAAATTGGGAGGTGTGGCTTCAGAAACACGTTTGGGCCTAAGCCCAACGTCAAACCCTAATCCAACATTCAGTTAACAAAACCTAAATCATCCCCCCAAATACCCTGGTACTGTTCACTCTGGGAACCCTAGCCGCTTCTACCCGTTCTTCCTCCTCACTCTCTCTGCAACTCACTCAACCCAGCAAACCCTAAACGAAACCAGACCTGCAACTCAATCTGACCTAAACCTAAACAAACCCTAACTCAAACCTAAATCCAATCTAGTCTCCAAATCAAGACGAAATGAATCCATACATTCAACAATCCACAACGAGATGCGAGTAAGAATCGAAGGGCAACATACCTGGAGGTGGAATACGAGCAAATTTGCGGTGTTCTCTTGATGATTTCAACAACTCGCGCGAAAATCTTGATGAGAGTTCCTAAGAACTTCTTTGGAGGTTGTTGCCGTCTTCTGAACAAGCACCGAGGAACTCAACGAGTTCTTGGAGATCTGGAAAAACGCACGAACATATGAAGATTGCTGAAGGTCTTCTGGAAATGATACGAAGGTCAACGAACAACAATCTGGTGATCGATGACGGTTTTGCTGGAAACAAGACGAGGGAGATCTTGGAAGTCCTTTCTGGGAGTCTTGATGAACGCTCTGAAGGTTTTCTGGGGTTTCTTTGAAGAGCGATGAAGGTGGAATGATTTTCTGGAAAAGGTCATGAAGACTGATGAACGTTTGGTTGAAGACGATGAATCTTCATCGTTCTGGTTTGTTTTCTGAGTTTGGTGATGAGTGTTGAACGGAGATCGCTGGGGATTGTGGTGGTTTCTGGTAGTTTAGTGGTGGCGATGAAGGTTCATGGAGGAAGGTGAAGGGATCTGGGTTTGGAGGGAGTTCTGGTGAGTTTTCCGGTGGGGAACGGTTGCCGGCGTACATGCACGGCGGCCGGAGTGGTTTCACGGCGAAGCTTGTGGAGCAGGACGCGTGGAAGGAGGGAGAGTCAGTGAGAGACGCGTGTGGGAGTTACGTGGCAGGAGGGAGAGTGGGTTCTGAGTGTGGCGTGGCGTGCTTCAAGGCAAAACGCGTGGGGCCCCTGCATGGCCACCACGTGGCTGCTTTTATACCACAGAGAGTGCCAGAACTCTCTAGAAACTTCCAGGCTGCGCTGGACATTTGTGGATGACTTGGACCAGTTTTTTTTTTGGACTTTTCTGAATCAATTATGAATTGGGCCTTTGCAAAAACGCCTCACTGGGCCCATACGAAAATGAATGCAAAAACTGTAAAATATTAACTAAATCTGATTAATACTAATAACCCTAATTAAATCTAAAACTCAATTAACCTAATTAAACTCTAAAAAGTCATTAACCTATTTAATTCTAAAAAAATCAATTAATCCTAATTAAACTCCAAAAAATGATTAAAAATCTAATTAATCCTAAAAAATCAATTAACCTCTAATTAACTCTAAAAATGATTAAACTCATATTAATTCTATATTATCCTAATTTTCTATTAAAATTCTAAAAATGATTTAAAAACAATTAAACCTATTATTAATAAAAGAAAACTACGTTATTTTCTATAGAAAAATTCCTAAAAATGATTTAAAAGAAAAACCATATTATTCTAAAATGATAAAACTATTTAAAATCTTATTTATTCTAAAAACCTATTTAAAAAAATCTATAAAATCCTAAAAAAGAGAATTAAACCCTTAAAATATTCAAAAACCCTATTTAAATTCCAGAAAAATTCTATAAAGCCTGTTAAAAATTCACAAAAGCCTATTAAACCCTAAAAATGCAGATGAATGCAAATGACTCCCATAAAAGCGCACGAGACCAGATTGAATCGAACGGAGATCCCTGGGCATCAGAATATCCCCAAAATCACTGAAAAATCACCGAGGAGCGCACAATTTCCTGAAAATAAAACCCTGGCAATCTGGACTGGGTCTGCCACCTCTGATAGACAAAAATCAAGCTGTCAACTCTGATATCCCCTGCTCGTGCACAAAAATCATACATCTGAGCTGTGAATATGAATTTAAACCATGAGTCAGATAGGAGAATTGGTTGGTCAAATTTTAGGGTGCAACACATGCGTTTGTGGCGGTTAAGTCGAGTATTCTCCCTAAGATGAAATATTGTCTATTCTCATATAATCAATGAACCTTCTTCCCCCCTGGAATCTTGGCCATAATCAAGAGTTCCTCGAATCCCTTTAGGGGAACTACGAATTCTCTGATTCCATTCCCGTCAAGATACGTAGGCATAAGATGCAATTTCTTGGCGAGCATACTTAGAAATAAACCCCTAGGTTTCTTACCCTTAGCAAACAACAATAACACAATAAAATAAGAGGTTCCTGTAGAATACTACAGATGCTTAGGATGATAATACCTTCCTTAAGTTTAACCAATCCCCGAACCTTAAAATCTTTAGCTTTGCATTGCATTGCATACTCATGGGTTATTCGATCTTTTCCCCTTCCCTTGGACAAATTAAAGATCGATGGTGAATAACAATTTGTGATTCAAGTTAATCAATAGCTTGATATCCAATTCTCACCGCGACAACAGGATCACCGCCGGATAGGATATCCACTTCTGGATATTGTGTTCTTATTGGAGGAAATATGATCTCATGGATGAGCAAGAAACAAAACAAAATTGCACTATTGAGTGTTGAAGCTGAATATCATGCTATGGCAACATCATCGAAGGAACTTGCATGGTTTAAGAATTTGCTCTCAGAACTTAGGTTGGGATACCTTCAGGCCTCAAAACTCATATGCGACAATCAAGTGGCACTTTGCATTGCATCCAATCCAGTTTTTCATGAACATACCAAACACATAAAAATAGATTGTCACTATGTAGGAGACAAGGTACTGTCAGGAGAAATAACCACAAAATTTGTCAAATCCGAAGATCAATTGGATGATATGTTTACCAAGCTCTCAAGGGTTCTCGAGTGAATTATATTTGTAACAAGGTCAAATCATACAATATATACGATTTGGCTTGAGGGGGAGTGTTGAGAGTCCGTATATAATCAATTAGTATTGATTATTAATAAATTATTCATAAGTGTAAAGTATAACATTACCTATTGTGTATATCTCTTTTACATATAAATATACATCATGTGTGATCATATTCGACACATAAAAATACAATCACAACAGTTATTCAATAATAAGATCAAATATTCAAACAAAAATATTGGTAAACCATACATTAGTGTTCATAAAATACAACAAACCATAATTCAAAATGTCAAATGTTAATATCAAAATACAAAGTAAAAGACAACTACTGTGTATATTTAACGCCATTGTTCCTTTTTTTGTCCTCTTATATTGCAACACATGATGTGCATCTGATAAGATAACCTATAGAGTGGTCATCTAAGGAGTGTCTATCAGTAACACATTAACAACATGTTCCGTCCTTGCCTGTTCCTCTTCTAATATCTCTTGATGAGTTGACCCAGGGGATCTCCTTCTGTATCTGGTGTCATGTAAGAATGTGACATTCTATAAAACCATTTGATGTAGCCGTATATCACACTTCATGGATGAGGAGTTGACACACGAAGTACATCCTCTAGGATAAAATGATCATAGAACTCCATAAATATCCCATACATATCCCTGAAGAGGATAATGGCATGAGCAACAATATTGGGGTCTCTAGGTATACTTTACATATACTAGAACTGCTGCAGGACCCGCTCAGGTAGATGAAGGTACATAAGTCGAGACCCACATGGCAATCATTAAGAGTACAAGGATAATTTCAAAGCTAGGCACTCTAGGGGTATAGGCGTTAGAGCCTAGAGACATTCACCTTGAATCAGACTCAAACTTAGGGGCTGGGAAGGTAAACTTAATCTTGGCCGAGAATAGCCCGTGCAACGTTGGATAATCACACCAACTGCCAACTAAAGAGACAAGTAAAACTTACTTCATCTCTTGACGAATGAGACAAATGAGAATTATGCCACCTCCTAACCAAAGGGATGAGTAAAACCAGCGTCAACTCTTGACAAATAAGGACGGGTGAGAATTACGTCATCTCCTAATAGGCAGGACAAGTGATGACAAATTGCCTAAAGCTCATACAAAGTTATAAGAAAACTAGTCCAGTTTGCATAATGATAAGCTTGGAAAGAAAGAAAAGAAAATCTAGAAAAGCCAAGCCGTTTAGGTAAGAAATATAAATGATACAAAAACAAATTTGATGCAAGACCTGAATGGGTAACAACAACATGTATACCGAATCAACATAAATATTACAAATCTTGAACCTATTTGGAACCCTAAATATTTTCTACAATGGCCATATCCCAGACCATTCTCACTGGCTTTAAATCCGACCAAGGAACCATGACACTCAGATTCAACAACTCCACTTGGTCAATAACATCTTTAAAAGCTCCAAAGACGACTTTGAAACCCTCGTTCATGACTGATGGAATAAACTAGCAATTGAACTAGTCTTGTTAAAGCAATAACATAATTCGTCTCCACATGGATTGTGGATTCAAAAAACGTAATAATAATATGATTTGAAATAAGTTACAAGGGTTTTTTAATTATGATTTAGCATGAAAACAAGACGGGATTTTTTTTGGAGTAAATTTCTATAAGGAAAAACGATTAGATATTTTTATCAAATCCTCAAATTATACCCGTTGATGAATATGTATCACATGAATAGCAATTATGTGATAAGTATATTGATAATTAACATGACCATTACACCTAATTTCTTGGCATGAAGCTCACTAATTTAAACGATAATTCATAATTCTTTAGGCTAGACCAAAGTTAAACTATACATTTCTAATTTGGTTAATTCTACAACCACAACTTATAATTACCTATTCATAGTTAATTACTAATTTGAACAATTTTTCTAGTTCAGATCGGTAGACTTACGATCCCCTACGCATCTAAATTCACTTTGCACGTTCATCAACATACAAAGAGAAATGAACACAAGAATAATTAAGTAATAATTATAACATAAAAGTAACCAAATAATCTCAAGCATTCATATGATCCAATAGAGTACAATTAGTGTAGCGGTAAATTTGTGAGTGTAAGCTATTGATTAACTTAACTCAAAATGCAAGAGTGGCCACCGCACTTTTATTTTATCCAAAAAGGAAAGGAAAAAGAGCGAACAAAACCTAAGAGTTCTAAAACAAGAACAAATAGAAAACGGATAAGGGGGTTGGTTACACGATGGGAAGGTGCTAGCACCCAAAACGTCTATAATACTCTATAGAAGCCCTTTGAAATATTCTAAGCTTTTTGGTTTGAAAAAGGTTTGTTTGAAAAGAGATTGGGGAGGTGAGAAGAGAATTATTTTTTAAGATTTTTGTGTTTGGAGAGACTTATCACCTCATGCCTACGTACCCACAAAGTGCAATATAGGATCAAAACCCCGTAGTTCATGGTACAAATAACAAAATTTTGGTTTGTTTTGATTGATTTTGAAATGTAAAGACAAGTCGTTATTTTAAGGAGAAAACTACGACTAGTTGTCCACAAGTATAAAACAAAATTTACATCACTTAAAGATGGAGGATTTTGCTTGAATTAAAATCAATAAGTCTATCACTCAACATCTAAGTGGAAAATGTCAACATCTTAAATACTATGCGTTGTACCCCAAAATTTGATCAACCTTTTTCTTTTAACTTGGCTTATGTTTCTTTTCATTTAGCATTTGCATTTGCATAGCATTGGTTTTATCAGGGGATCAAGAGGTGTTGTGTTTTCCATTCAAGAGGAGAGCTTCTTTGTTCGAGCAAGCAAGGATATAACTGGCAAGTCATCAAGGTTTCATTACCATCAGGATTGGGTTTCAAAGCTCTTTGAGAAGAGAAGTTTGTGTATGGGTGTCACCTCCTATCTTGAGGATCATCAGAGATTCATGAGGTCAATTAATTGGATAAAGCATGGTTCAAAAGCTAAATATGTATCTTGAGAGGTCTTTATGGAGATTGTATGGTCATACAAGTCATGTGCAAGAGCCTCAGTCAAAGGATATGCTGTTAGGGTTTCATACAAGTCATGTGCAAGAGCCTCAGTCAAAGGATCTGCGGACTTGAGAGGGTTCAAAAACATGGTTCTAAGTCATTGAGGCATGGGAGGTCATCCGAAAGCATCTAGGATGTCAGGTTAAGATCAAATCAAGGAGATTCAGGAGTTTAAGAAGTTACAAAATTAGAGGTTCAGATGATTTCAGTGTAAAATCCTCTTCTTTAGTGCCTAACTTCAAGGACAATTTTTCCTATAATGCAAGCTCAATCATACTTTCATTAAAACATGGGACTTTTTAAGTATCTTTCAAGATTTCGTTTTAGTACTAGAACTCATTCATTGAGTTTGGACATCTCAAGTTATGCTGTCAACAAGTTGGTGTCCTCAGATGAAGAGAATTTTGGTCAACTCAAAGTCAACTCACTTCCAAGGAATTTTTGACATGGAATCAAGTTTATCCTCACTTTCAAGAAAACATGAAAGTTGTTCTTCATGATCTTAGGTTTCCAAAAGTCCTATCAGTCCTCATTCTCATGTGTACATCTCAAGTTATGGTCTTCACAAGTTAAGGGTATTTTGGGAAAGTTCATTATAGGTCATTTTCTCCAATGGTCAATTCCATGAACTTTGAGACCTCAAATGCAACTTTGTGCCACATGAATGTTGTGTCACATTGATTCAACTTCATCATGGACTTAAAATCCATGGCATTTGGTGGATGATTTGATCTTTTGAGCCATTTTGAAGGTGAGAATTTGACTTTTGGTCATAGTTTAGTTTTCTTACATTACAAGGCATCAAATGAATTGGTTTTGGAGTTTTTGGCACCACATTATCATCAAACTATTGTCATGCTATTTGTTACCTCTTTTGGACCAACAATAGTACACATTGTCATGCCATGTTTTCAAATTTCATGCTAAAAAAGTGTTGAACCAAACTTGACACAAACCTTTGCTACATGACCAAAATCAATCCATCTGTTTTCTACACATCCCAAAGGCTTGATTGCTGACCCAATATTGGTTGAATGATTCCTAACCCGTGTGTATGTAAAAGTGAAATATTTTTTGCAAAATTTGGAATCACACAATGCAACCATTATAGGCCTGCATGGCATGTGCAAAGCCCTCATATTTAAGCCAAATAACTTGCCTTAATGCTCAGAACTGGTAGTTGCGTGAGAGAAAAAGGAGAAAGCTTCAAAATTTCATAAAAACTTCATGCCTTCGAATCTGCCATATCTTTGAGAATCCTTGCAAACTGGTGCTCATTTCTTCTTCATAGAAGCTCAGGGAAGAGATTGAAAAGCTGAGACTGAAGCTTGCGTGCCATTTGAAGAGTCAATGGAACTACTCTGTTTGGTAGGTTTTCTTCAACCATTTCTCTCATTCTAGACTTGCATTAGGGTCATGCTAGTTTGCATCTGAAGTCCTATGTATCATAGGCAATATTTGAATCCTTTACTTGCTTGTATAATGAAATTTCAGTTTACATGGTTCAAAATCGTGATCTATTTTCCAGCTTGTTTAAGAACCTTTTTAAGAAATGAATGTTGGATTTCGATTCCTTGTGGAAGTAGCTTTCAGTTGGTACTGGTATGTGCCATTTTTATTGAGCTTGGTTGACTGGTCTCCGACGAGGTCTCCCGGAGAAGACGACTGGAGCCCTAGCTTCGACGTCTGGTCTTTTCTCAGGTGGAAGCTGACTTGTCTTGGGTTGAAGTTTTGACCGTTTGAGGTGTTTCGTTTCAATTCTCTTGACCATGCCACGTTTATGTTTGACTCCACATCAAATTAATGAAACGCTGAGTTTCATTAATCCTGAGTCCTTTGGTCTTTAGGCCTTGCCATTTTATTATTTACACCCCACCACTTAGGCCCATATGCGTGTTATTAACATGGTTCTGTTCATTTTGTGATTACTGATCACACCCCCTCTTGGTCTGTGTTTTATTTTATTTCATTTTAATTCTAGTTTTTGTTTTAATTGATTAAAAATAGTTATGATTTCACAAAAATTCCACAAAAATATTTTCTTATCAGTTTGAGATGTTAATTATTTTTTTGCATATTTTTATTTTTATTTTCCATTTTTTTTCATATTTTATTTGGGTTTCAAAGCTCTTTGAGAAGAGAAGTTTGTGTATGGGTGTCACCTCCTATCTTGAGGATCATCAGAGATTCATGAGGTCAATTACTTGGATAAAGCATGGTTCAAAAGCTAAATATGTATCTTGAGAGGTATTTATGGAGATTGTATGGTCATACAAGTCATGTGCAAGAGCCTCAGTCAATGGATATGGTGTTAGGGTTTCATACAAGTCATGTGCAAGAGCCTCAGTCAAAGGATCTGCGGACTTGAGAGGGTTCAAAAACTTGGTTCTAAGTCATTGAGGCATGGGAGGTCATCCGAAAGCATCTAGGATGTCAGGTTAAGATCAAATCAAGGAGATTCAGGAGTTCAAGAAGTTACAAAATTAGGGGTTCAGATGATTTCAGTGTAAAATCCTCTTCTTTAGTGCCTAACTTCAAGGACAATTTTTCCTATAATGCAAGCTCAATCTTACTTTCATTAAAACATGGGACTTTTTAAGTATCTTTCAAGATTTCGTTTTAGTACTAGAACTCATTCATTGAGTTTGGACATCTCAAGTTATGCTGTCAACAAGTTGGTGTCCTCAGATGAAGAGAATTTTGGTCAACTCAAAGTCAACTCACTTCCAAGGCATTTTTGACATGGAATCAAGTTTATCCTCACTTTCAAGAAAACATGAAAGTTGTTCTTCATGATCTTAGGTTTCCAAAAGTCCTATCAATCTTCATTCTCATGCGTACATCTCAAGTTATGGTCTTCACAAGTTAAGGGTATTTTGAGAAAGTTCATTATAGGTCATTTTCTCCAATGGTCAATTCCATGAACTTTGAGACCTCAAATGCAACTTTGTGCCACATGAATGTTGTGTCACATTGATTCAACTTCATCATGGACTTAAAATCCATGGCATTTGGTGGATGATTTGATCTTTTGAGCCATTTTGAAGGTGAGAATTTGACTTTTGGTCATAGTTTGGTTTTCTTACATTACAAGGCATCAAATGACTTGGTTTTGGAGTTTTTGGCACCACATTATCATAAAACTATTGTCATGCTATTTGTTACATATTTTGGACCAACAATCGTACACATTGTCATGCCATGTTTTCAAATTTCATGCTAAAAAAGTGTTGAACCAAACTTGACACAAACCTTTGCTACATGACCAAAATCAATCCATCTGTTTTCTACACATCCCAATGGCTTGATTGCTGACCCAATATTGGTTGAATGATTCCTAACCCGTGTGTATGTAAAAGTGAAATATTTTTTGCAAAATTTGGAATCACACAATGCAACCATTATGGGCCTGCATGGCATGTGCAAAGCCCTCATATTTAAGCCAAATAACTTGCCCTAATGCTCAGAACTGGTAGTTGCGTGAGAGAAAAAGGAGAAAGCTTCAAAATTTCATAAAAACTTCATGTCTTCGAATCTGCCATATCTTTGAGAATCCTTGCAAACTGGTGCTCATTTCTTCTTCATAGAAGCTCAGGGAAGAGATTAGAAAGCTGAGACTGAAGCTTGCGTGCCATTTGAAGAGTCAATGGAACTGCTCTATTTGGTAGGTTTTCTTCAACCATTTCTCTCATTCTAGACTTGCATTAGGGTCATGCTAGTTTGCATCTGAAGTCCTATGTATCATAGGCAATATTTGAATCCTTTACTTGCTTGTATAATGAAATTTCAGTTTACATGGTTCAAAATCGTGATCTATTTTCCAGCTTGTTTAAGAACCTTTTTAAGAAATGAATGTTGGATTTGGATTCCTTGTGGAAGTAGCTTTCAGTTGGTACTGGTATGTGCCATTTTTATTGAGCTTGGTTGACTGGTCTCCGACGAGGTCTCCCGGAGAAGACGACTGAAGCCCTAGCTTCGACTTCTGGTCTTTTCTCAGGTGGAAGCTGACTTGTCTTGGGTTGAAGTTTTGACCGTTTGAGGTGTTTTGTTTCTATTCGCTTTACCATGCCACGTTTATGTTTGACTCCACATCAAATTAATGAAATGCTGAGTTTCATTAATCCTGAGTCCTTTGGTCTTTAGGCCTTGCCATTTTATTATTTACACCCCATCACTTAGGCCCATATGCATGTTATTAACATGGTTCAGTTCATTTTGTGATTACTGATCACACCCCCTCTTGGTCTGTGTTTTATTTTATTTCATTTTAATTCTAGTTTTTGTTTTAATTGATTAAAAATAGTTATGATTTCACAAAAATTCCACAAAAATATTTTCTTATCAGTTTGAGATGTTAATTATTTTTTTTCATATTTTTATTTTTATTTTCCATTTTTTTTCATATTTTATTTGGGTTTCAAAGCTCTTTGAGAAGAGAAGTTTGTGTATGGGTGTCACCTCCTATCTTGAGGATCATCAGAGATTCATGAGGTCAATTACTTGGATAAAGCATGGTTCAAAAGCTAAATATGTATCTTGAGAGGTCTTTATGGAGATTGTATGGTCATACAAGTCATGTGCAAGAGCCTCAGTCAAAGGATATGGTGTTAGGGTTTCATACAAGTCATGTGCAAGAGCCTCAGTCAAAGGATCTGCGGACTTGAGAGGGTTCAAAAACTTGGTTCTAAGTCATTGAGGCATGGGAGGTCATCCGAAAGCATCTAGGATGTCAGGTTAAGATCAAATCAAGGAGATTCAGGAGTTCAAGAAGTTACAAAATTAGGGGTTCAGATGATTTCAGTGTAAAATTCTCTTCTTTAGTGCCTAACTTCAAGGACAATTTTTCCTATAATGCAAGCTCAATCTTACTTTCATTAAAACATGGGACTTTTTAAGTATCTTTCAAGATTTCGTTTTAGTACTAGAACTCATTCATTGAGTTTGGACATCTCAAGTTATGCTGTCAACAAGTTGGTGTCCTCAGATGAAGAGAATTTTGGTCAACTCAAAGTCAACTCACTTCCAAGGCATTTTTGACATGGAATCAAGTTTATCCTCACTTTCAAGAAAACATGAAAGTTGTTCTTCATGATCTTAGGTTTCCAAAAGTCCTATCAGTCCTCATTCTCATGTGTACATCTCAGGTTATGGTCTTCACAAGTTAAGGGTATTTTGGGAAAGTTCATTATAGGTCATTTTCTCCAATGGTCAATTCCATGAAATTTGAGACCTCAAATGAAACTTTGTGCCACATGAATGTTGTGTCACATTGATTCAACTTCATCATGGACTTAAAATCCATGGCATTTGGTGGATGATTTGATCTTTTGAGCCATTTTGAAGGTGAGAATTTGACTTTTGGTCATAGTTTGGTTTTCTTACATTACAAGGCATCAAATGACTTGGTTTTGGAGTTTTTGGCACCACATTATCATCAAACTATTGTCATGCTATTTGTTACCTCTTTTGGACCAACAATAATACACATTGTCATGCCATGTTTTCAAATTTCATGCTAAAAAAGTGTTGAACCAAACTTGACACAAACCTTTGCTACATGACCAAAATCAATCCATCTGTTTTCTACACATCCCAAAGGCTTGATTGCTGACCCAATATTGGTTGAATGATTCCTAACCCGTGTATATGTAAAAGTGAAATATTTTTTGCAAAATTTGGAATCACACAATGCAACCATTATGGGCCTGCATGGCATGTGCAAAGCCCTCATATTTAAGCCAAATAACTTGCCCTAATGCTCAGAACTGGTAGTTGCGTGAGAGAAAAAGGAGAAAGCTTCAAAATTTCATAAAAACTTCATGTCTTCGAATCTGCCATATCTTTGAGAATCCTTGCAAACTGGTGCTCATTTCTTCTTCATAGAAGCTCAGGGAAGAGATTGGAAAGCTGAGACTGAAGCTTGCGTGCCATTTGAAGAGTCAATGGAACTGCTCTTTTTGGTAGGTTTTCTTCAACCATTTCTCTCATTCTAGACTTGCATTAGGGTCATGCTAGTTTGCATCTGAAGTCCTATGTATCATAGGCAATATTTGAATCCTTTACTTGCTTGTATAATGAAATTTCAGTTTACATGGTTCAAAATCGTGATCTATTTTCCAGCTTGTTTAAGAACCTTTTTAAGAAATGAATGTTGGATTTGGATTCCTTGTGGAAGTAGCTTTCAGTTGGTACTGGTATGTGCCATTTTTATTGAGCTTGGTTGACTAGTCTCCGACGAGGTCTCCCGGAGAAGACGACCGTAGCCCTAGCTTCGACGTCTGGTCTTTTCTCAGGTGGAAGCTGACCTTTCTTGGGTTGAAGTTTTGACCGTTTGAGGTGTTTCGTTTCTATTCGCTTGACCATGCCACGTTTATGTTTGACTCCACATCAAATTAATGAAACGCTGAGTTTCATTAATCCTGAGTCCTTTGGTCTTTAGGCCTTGCCATTTTATTATTTACACCCCACCACTTAGGCCCATATGCGTGTTATTAACATGGTTCAGTTCATTTTGTGATTACTGATCACACCCCCTCTTGGTCTGTGTTTTATTTTATTTCATTTTAATTCTAGTTTTTGTTTTAATTGATTAAAAATAGTTATGATTTCACAAAAATTCCACAAAAATATTTTCTTATCAGTTTGAGATGTTAATTATTTTTTTCCATTTTTTTATTTTTATTTTCCATTTTTTTTTCATATTTTATTTGGGTTTCAAAGCTCTTTGAGAAGAGAAGTTTGTGTATGGGTGTTACCTCCTATCTTGAGGATCATCAGAGATTCATGAGGTCAATTACTTGGATAAAGCATGGTTCAAAAGCTAAATATGTATCTTGAGAGGTCTTTATGGAGATTGTATGGTCATACAAGTCATGTGCAAGAGCCTCAGTCAAAGGATATGGTGTTAGGGTTTCATACAAGTCATGTGCAAGAGCCTCAGTCAAAGGATCTGCGGACTTGAGAGGGTTCAAAAACTTGGTTCTAAGTCATTGAGGCATGGGAGGCCATCCGAAAGCATCTAGGATGTCAGGTTAAGATCAAATCAAGGAGATTCAGGAGTTCAAGAAGTTACAAAATTAGGGGTTCAGATGATTTCAGTGTAAAATTCTCTTCTTTAGTGCCTAACTTCAAGGACAATTTTTCCTATAATGCAAGCTCAATCTTACTTTCATTAAAACATGAGACTTTTTAAGTATCTTTCAAGATTTCGTTTTAGTACTAGAACTCATTCATTGAGTTTGGACATCTCAAGTTATGCTGTCAACAAGTTGGTGTCCTCAGATGAAGAGAATTTTGGTCAATTCAAAGTCAACTCACTTCCAAGGCATTTTTGACATGGAATCAAGTTTATCCTCACTTTCAAGAAAACATGAAAGTTGTTCTTCATGATCATAGGTTTCCAAAAGTCCTATCAGTCCTCATTCTCATGTGTACATCTCAGGTTATGGTCTTCACAAGTTAAGGGTATTTTGGGAAAGTTCATTATAGGTCATTTTCTCCAATGGTCAATTCCATGAACTTCGAGACCTCAAATGCAACTTTGTGCCACATGAATGTTGTGTCACATTGATTCAACTTCATCATGGACTTAAAATCCATGGCATTTGTTGGATGATTTGATCTTTTGAGCCATTTTGAAGGTGAGAATTTGACTTTTGGTCATAGTTTGGTTTTCTTACATTACAAGGCATCAAATGACTTGGTTTTGGAGTTTTTGGCACCACATTATCATCAAACTATTGTCATGCTATTTGTTACCTCTTTTGGACCAACAATAATACACATTGTCATGCCATGTTTTCAAATTTCATGCTAAAAAAGTGTTGAACCAAACTTGACACAAACCTTTGCTACATGACCAAAATCAATCCATCTGTTTTCTACACATCCCAAAGGCTTGATTGCTGACCCAATATTGGTTGAATGATTCCTAACCCGTGTGTATGTAAAAGTGAAATATTTTTTGCGAAATTTGGAATCACACAACGCAACCATTATGGGCCTGCATGGCATGTGCAAAGCCCTCATATTTAAGCCAAATAACTTGCCTTAATGCTCAGAACTGATAGTTGCGTGAGAGAAAAAGGAGAAAGCTTCAAAATTTCATAAAAACTTCATGTCTTCGAATCTGCCATATCTTTGAGAATTCTTGCAAACTGGTGCTCATTTATTCTTCATAGAAGCTCAGGGAAGAGATTGAAAAGCTGAGACTGAAGCTTGCGTGCCATTTGAAGAGTCAATGGAACTGCTCTATTTGATAGGTTTTCTTCAACCATTTCTATCATTCTAGACTTGCATTAGGGTCATGCTAGTTTGCATCTGAAGTCCTATGTATCATAGGCAATATTTGAATCCTTTACTTGCTTGTATAATGAAATTTCAATTTCCATGGTTCAAAATCGTGATCTATTTTCCAGCTTGTTTAAGACCCTTTTTAAGAAATGAATGTTGGATTTGGATTCCGTGTGGAAGTAGCTTTCAGTTGGTACTGGTATGTGCCATTTTTATTGAGCTTGGTTGACTGGTCTCCGGCGAGGTCTCCCGGAGAAGACGACCGGAGCCCTAGCTTCGGCGTCTGGTCTTTTCTCAGGTGGAAGCTGACTTGGCTTGGGTTGAAGTTTTGACCGTTTGAGGTGTTTTGTTTCTATTCGCTTGACCATGCCACGTTTATGTTTGACTCCAAATTAAATTAATGAAACGCTGAGTTTCATTAATCCTGAGTCCTTTGGTCTTTAGGCCTTGCCATTTTATTATTTACACCCCACCACTTAGGCCCATATGCGTGTTATTAACATGGTTCAGTTCATTTTGTGATTACTGATCACACCCCCTCTTGGTCTGTGTTTTATTTTATTTCATTTTAATTCTAGTTTTTGTTTTAATTGATTAAAAATAGTTATGATTTCACAAAAATTCCACAAAAATATTTTCTTATCAGTTTGAGATGTTAATTATTTTTTTCCATATTTTTATTTTTATTTTCCATTTTTTTCCATATTTTATTTGGGTTTCAAAGCTCTTTGAGAAGAGAAGTTTTTGTATGGGTGTCACCTCCTATCTTGAGGATCATCAGAGATTCATGAGGTCAATTACTTGGATAAAGCATGGTTCAAAATCTAAATATGTATCTTGAGAGGTCTTTATGGAGATTGTATGGTCATACAAGTCATGGGCAAGAGCCTCAGTCAAAGGATATGGTGTTAGGGTTTCATACAAGTCATGTGCAAGAGCCTCAGTCAAAGGATCTGCGGACTTGAGAGGGTTCAAAAATTGGTTCTAAGTCATTGAGGCATGGGAGGTCATCCGAAAGCATCTAGGATGTCAGGTTAAGATCAAATCAAGGAGATTCAGGAGTTCAAGAAGTTACAAAATTAGGGTTTCAGATGATTTCAGTGTAAAATCCTCTTCTTTAGTGCCTAACTTCAAGGACAATTTTTCCTATAACGCAAGCTCAATCTTACTTTCATTAAAACATGGGACTTTTTAAGTATCTTTCAAGATTTATTTTTAGTACTAGAACTCATTCATTGAGTTTGGACATCTCAAGTTATGCTGTCAACAAGTTGGTGTCCTCAGATGAAGAGAATTTTGGTCAACTCAAAGTCAACTCACTTCCAAGGCATTTTTGACATGGAATCAAGTTTATCCTCACTTTCAAGAAAACATGAAAGTTGTTCTTCATGATCTTAGGTTTCTAAAAGTCCTATCAGTGTTCATTCTCATGTGTACATCTCAAGTTATGGTCTTCACAAGTTAAGGGTATTTTGGGAAAGTTCATTATAGGTCATTTTCTCCAATGGTCAATTCCATGAACTTTGAGACCTCAAATGCAACTTTGTGCCACATGAATGTTGTGTCACATTGATTCAACTTCATCATGGACTTAAAATCCATGGCATTTGGTGGATGATTTGATCTTTTGAGCCATTTTGAAGGTGAGAATTTGACTTTTGGTCATAGTTTGGTTTTCTTACATTACAAGGCATCAAATGACTTGGTTTTGAAGTTTTTGGCACCACATTATCATATAACTATTGTCATGCTATTTGTTACATCTTTTGGACCAACAATAGTACACATTGTCATGCCATGTTTTCAAATTTCATGCTAAAAAAGTGTTGAACCAAACTTGACACAAACCTTTGCTACATGACCAAAATCAATCCATCTGTTTTCTACACATCCCAATGGCTTGATTGCTGACCCAATATTGGTTGAATGATTCCTAACACGTGTGTATGTAAAAGTGAAATATTTTTTGCAAAATTTGGAATCACACAATGCAACCATTATGGGCCTGCATGGCATGTGCAAAGCCCTCATATTTAAGCCAAATAACTTGCCCTAATGCTCAGAACTGGTAGTTGCGTGAGAGAAAAAGGAGAAAGCTTCAAAATTTCATAAAAACTTCATGTCTTCGAATCTGCCATATCTTTGAGAATCCTTGCAAACTGGTGCTCATTTCTTCTTCATAGAAGCTCAGGGAAGAGATTGGAAAGCTGAGACTGAAGCTTGCGTGCCATTTGAAGAGTCAATGGAACTGCTCTATTTGGTAGGTTTTCTTCAACCATTTCTCTCATTCTAGACTTGCATTAGGGTCATGCTAGTTTGCATCTGAAGTCCTATGTATCTTAGGCAATATTTGAATCCTTTACTTGCTTGTATAATGAAATTTCAGTTTACATGGTTCAAAATCGTGATCTATTTTCCAGCTTGTTTAAGAACCTTTTTAAGAAATGAATGTTGGATTTGGATTCCGTGTGGAAGTAGCTTTCAGTTGGTACTGGTATGTGCCATTTTTATTGAGCTTGGTTGACTGGTCTCCGGCGAGGTCTCCCGGAGAAGACGACCGGAGCCCTAGCTTCGGCGTCTGGTCTTTTCTCAGGTGGAAGCTGACTTGGCTTGGGTTAAAGTTTTGACCGTTTGAGGTGTTTTGTTTCTATTCGCTTGACCATGCCACGTTTATGTTTGACTCCAAATTAAATTAATGAAACGCTGAGTTTCATTAATCCTGAGTCCTTTGGTCTTTAGACCTTGCCATTCTATTATTTACACCCCACCACTTAGGCCCATATGCGTGTTATTAACATGGTTCAGTTCATTTTGTGATTACTGATCACACCCCCTCTTGGTCTGTGTTTTATTTTATTTCATTTTAATTCTAGTTTTTGTTTTAATTGATTAAAAATAATTATGATTTCACAAAAATTCCACAAAAATATTTTCTTATCAGTTTGAGATGTTAATTATTTTTTTCCATATTTTTATTTTTATTTTCCATTTTTTTCCATATTTTATTTGGGTTTCAAAGCTCTTTGAGAAGAGAAGTTTGTGTATGGGTGTACCTCCTATCTTAAGGATCATCAGAGATTCATGAGGTCAATTACTTGGATAAAGCATGGTTCAAAAGCTAAATATGTATCTTGAGAGGTCTTTATGGAGATTGTATGGTCATACAAGTCATGTGCAAGAGCCTCAGTCAAAGGATATGGTGTTCGGGTTTCATACAAGTCATGTGCAAGAGCCTCAGTCAAAGGATCTGCGGACTTGAGAGGGTTCAAAAACTTGGTTCTAAGTCATTGAGGCATGGGAGGTCATCTGAAAGCATCTAGGATGTCAGGTTAAGATCAAATCAAGGAGATTCAGGAGTTCAAGAAGTTACAAAATTAGGGTTTCAGATGATTTCAGTGTAAAATCCTCTTCTTTAGTGCCTAACTTCAAGGACAATTTTTCCTATAACGCAAGCTCAATCTTACTTTCATCAAAACATGGGACTTTTTAAGTATCTTTCAAGATTTCGTTTTAGTACTAGAACTCATTCATTGAGTTTGGACATCTCAAGTTATGTTGTCAACAAGTTGGTGTCCTCAGATGAAGAGAATTTTGGTCAACTCAAAGTCAACTCACTTCCAAGGCATTTTTGACATTGAATCAAGTTTATCCTCACTTTCAAGAAAACATGAAAGTTGTTCTTCATGATCTTAGGTTTCCAAAAGTCCTATCAGTCTTCATTCTCATGTGTACATCTCAAGTTATGGTCTTCACAAGTTAAGGGTATTTTGGGAAAGTTCATTATAGGTCATTTTCTCCAATGGTCAATTCCATGAACTTTGAGACCTCAAATGCAACTTTGTGCCACATGAATGTTGTGTCACATTGATTCAACTTCATCATGGACTTAAAATCCATGGCATTTGGTGGATGATTTGATCTTTTGAGCCATTTTGAAGGTGAGAATTTGACTTTTGGTCATAGTTTGGTTTTCTTACATTACAAGGCATCAAATGACTTGGTTTTCAAGTTTTTGGCACCACATTATCATAAAACTATTGTCATGCTATTTGTTACATCTTTTGGACCAACAATAGTACATATTGTCATGCCATGTTTTCAAATTTCATGCTAAAAAAGTGTTGAACCAAACTTGACACAAACCTTTGCTACATGACCAAAATCAATCCATCTGTTTTCTACACATCCCAATGGCTTGATTGCTGACCCAATATTGGTTGAATGATTCCTAACCCGTGTGTATGTAAAAGTGAAATATTTTTTGCAAAATTTGGAATCACACAATGCAACCATTATGGGCCTGCATGGCATGTGCAAAGCCCTCATATTTAAGCCAAATAACTTTCCCTAATGCTCAGAAATGGTAGTTGCGTGAGAGAAAAAGGAGAAAGCTTCAAAATTTCATAAAAACTTCATGTCTTCGAATCTGCCATATCTTTGAGAATCCTTGCAAACTGGTGCTCATTTCTTCTTCATAGAAGCTCAGGGAAGAGATTGGAAAGCTGAGACTGAAGCTTGCGTGCCATTTGAAGAGTCAATGGAACTGCTCTATTTGGTAGGTTTTCTTCAACCATTTCTCTCATTCTAGACTTGCATTAGGGTCATGCTAGTTTGCATCTGAAGTCCTATGTATCA
Source organism: Lathyrus sativus (assembly GCA_963859935.3). NCBI lineage: Eukaryota > Viridiplantae > Streptophyta > Magnoliopsida > Fabales > Fabaceae > Lathyrus > Lathyrus sativus. The sequence continues at coordinate 707,681,478 of OZ012735.1, read as the reverse complement.
TAGGCAATATTTGAATCCTTTACTTGCTTGTATAATGAAATTTCAGTTTACATGGTTCAAAATCGTGATCTATTTTCCAGCTTGTTTAAGAACCTTTTTAAGAAATGAATGTTGGATTTGGATTCCGTGTGGAAGTAGCTTTCAGTTGGTACTGGTATGTGCCATTTTTATTGAGCTTGGTTGACTGGTCTCCGGCGAGGTCTCCCGGAGAAGACGACCGGAGCCCTAGCTTCGGCGTCTGGTCTTTTCTCAGGTGGAATCTGACTTGTCTTGGGTTGAAGTTTTGACCGTTTGAGGTGTTTTGTTTCTATTCGCTTGACCATGCCACGTTTATGTTTGACTCCAAATTAAATTAATGAAACACTGAGTTTCATTAATCCTGAGTCCTTTGGTCTTTAGGCCTTGCCATTTTATTATTTACACCCCACCACTTAGGCCCATATGCGTGTTATTAACATGGTTCAGTTCATTTTGTGATTACTGATCACACCCCCTATTGGTCTGTGTTTTATTTTATTTCATTTTAATTCTAGTTTTTGTTTTAATTGATTAAAAATAGTTATGATTTCACAAAAATTCCACAAAAATATTTTCTTATCAGTTTGAGATGTTAATTATTTTTTTCCATATTTTTATTTTTATTTTCCATTTTTTCCATATTTTATTTGGGTTTCAAAGCTCTTTGAGAAGAGAAGTTTGTGTATGGGTGTCACCCCCTATCTTGAGGATCATCAGAGATTCATGAGGTCAATTACTTAGATAAAGCATGGTTCAAAAGCTAAATATGTATCTTGAGAGGTCTTTATGGAGATTGTATGGTCATACAAGTCATGTGCAAGAGCCTCAGTCAAAGGATATGGTGTTAGGGTTTCATACAAGTCATGTGCAAGAGCCTCAGTCAAAGGATCTGCGGACTTGAGAGGGTTCAAAAACTTGGTTCTAAGTCATTGAGGCATGGGAGGTCATCCGAAAGCATCTAGGATGTCAGGTTAAGATCAAATCAAGGAGATTCAGGAGTTCAAGAAGTTACAAAATTAGGGTTTCAGATGATTTCAGTGTAAAATCCTCTTCTTTAGTGCCTAACTTCAAGGACAATTTTTCCTATAATGCAAGCTCAATCTTACTTTCATTAAAACATGGGACTTTTTAAGTATCTTTCAAGATTTCGTTTTAGTACTAGAACTCATTCATTGAGTTTGGACATCTCAAGTTATGCTGTCAACAAGTTGGTGTCCTCAGATGAAGAGAATTTTGGTCAACTCAAAGTCAACTCACTTCCAAGGCATTTTTGACATGGAATCAAGTTTATCCTCACTTTCAAGAAAACATGAAAGTTGTTCTTCATGATCTTAGGTTTCCAAAAGTCCTATCAGTCTTCATTCTCATGTGTACATCTCAAGTTATGGTCTTCACAAGTTAAGGGTATTTTGGGAAAGTTCATTATAGGTCATTTTCTCCAATGGTCAATTCCATGAACTTTGAGACCTCAAATGCAACTTTGTCCCACATGAATGTTGTGTCACATTGATTCAACTTCATCATGGACTTAAAATCCATGGCATTTGGTGGATGATTTGATCTTTTGAGCCATTTTGAAGGTGAGAATTTGACTTTTGGTCATAGTTTGGTTTTCTTACATTACAAGGCATCAAATGACTTGGTTTTGAAGTTTTTGGCACCACATTATCATAAAACTATTGTCATGCTATTTGTTACATCGTTTGGACCAACAATAGTACACATTGTCATGCCATGTTTTCAAATTTCATGCTAAAAAAGTGTTGAACCAAACTTGACACAAACCTTTGCTACATGACCAAAATCAATCCATCTGTTTTCTACACATCCCAATGGCTTGATTGTTGACCCAATATTGGTTGAATGATTCCTAACCCGTGTGTATGTAAAAGTGAAATATTTTTTGCAAAATTTGGAATCACACAACGCAACCATTATGGGCCTGCACGGCATGTGCAAAGCCCTCATATTTAAGCCAAATAACTTGCCCTAATGCTCAGAACTGGTAGTTGCGTGAGAGAAAAAGGAGAAAGCTTCAAAATTTCATAAAAACTTCATGTCTTCGAATCTGCCATATCTTTGAGAATCCTTGCAAACTGGTGCTCATTTCTTCTTCATAGAAGCTCAGGGAAGAGATTGGAAAGCTGAGACTGAAGCTTGCGTGCCATTTGAAGAGTCAATGGAACTGCTCTATTTGGTAGGTTTTCTTCAACCATTTCTCTCATTCTAGACTTGCATTAGGGTCATGCTAGTTTGCATCTGAAGTCCTATGTATCATAGGCAATATTTGAATCCTTTACTTGCTTGTATAATGAAATTTCAGTTTACATGGTTCAATATCGTGATCTATTTTCCAGCTTGTTTAAGAACCTTTTTAAGAAATGAATGTTGGATTTGGAATCCTTGTGGAAGTAGCTTTCAGTTGGTACTGGTATGTGCCATTTTTATTGAGCTTGGTTGATTGGTCTCCGACGAGGTCTCCCGGAGAAGACGACCGGAGCCCTAGCTTCGACGTCTGGTCTTTTCTCAGGTGGAAGCTGACTTGTCTTGGGTTGAAGTTTTGATCGTTTGAGGTGTTTCGTTTCTATTCGCTTGACCATGCCACATTTATTTTTGACTCCACATCAAATTAATGAAACGATGAGTTTCATTAATCCTGAGTCCTTTGGTCTTTAGGCCTTGCCATTTTATTATTTACACCCCACCACTTAGGCCCATATGCGTGTTATTAACATGGTTTAGTTCATTTTGTGATTACTGATCACACCCCCTCTTGGTCTGTGTTTTATTTTATTTCATTTTAATTCTATTTTTTGTTTTAATTGATTAAAAATAGTTATGATTTCACAAAAATTCCACAAAAATATTTTCTTATCAGTTTGAGATGTTAATTATTTTTTTCCATATTTTTATTTTTATTTTCCATTTTTTTTCATATTTTATTTGGGTTTCAAAGCTCTTTGAGAAGAGAAGTTTGTGTATGGGTGTCACCTCCTATCTTGAGGATCATCAGAGATTCATGAGGTCAATTACTTGGATAAAGCATGGTTCAAAAGCTAAATATGTATCTTGAGAGGTCTTTATGGAGATTGTATGGTCATACAAGTCATGTGCAAGAGCCTCAGTCAAAGGATATGGTGTTAGGGTTTCATACAAGTCATGTGCAAGAGCCTCAGTCAAAGGATCTGCGGACTTGAGAGGGTTCAAAAACTTGGTTCTAAGTCATTGAGGCATGGGAGGTCATCCGAAAGCATCTAGGATGTCAGGTTAAGATCAAATCAAGGAGATTCAGGAGTTCAAGAAGTTACAAAATTAGGGGTTTAGATGATTTCAATGTAAAATCCTCTTCTTTAGTGCCTAACTTCAAGGACAATTTTTCCTATAATGCAAGCTCAATCTTACTTTCATTAAAACATGGGAGTTTTTAAGTATCTTTCAAGATTTCGTTTTAGTACTAGAACTCATTCATTGAGTTTGGACATCTCAAGTTATGCTGTCAACAAGTTGGTGTCCTCAGATGAAGAGAATTTTGGTCAACTCAAAGTCAACTCAATTCCAAGGCATTTTTGACTGGAATCAAGTTTATCCTCACTTTCAAGAAAACATGAAAGTTATTCTTCATGATCTTAGGTTTATAAAAAGTCCTATCAATCCTCATTCTCATGTGTACATCTCCAGTTTTGGTCTTCACAAGTTAATGGTATTTTGGGAAAGTTCATTATATGTCATTTTCTCCAATGGTCAATTCCATGAACTTTGAGACCTCAAATGCAAGTTTGTGCGACATGAATGTTGTGTCACATTGATTCAACTTTATCATGGACTTAAAATCCATGGCATTTGGTGGATGATTTGATCTTTTGAGCCATTTTGAAGGTGAGAATTTGACTTTTGGTCATAGTTTGGTTTTCTTACATTACAAGGCATCAAATGACTTGGTATTGGAGTTTTTGGCACCACATTATCATAAAACTATTGTCATGCTATTTGTTACATCTTTTGGACCAACAATAGTACACATTGTCATGCCATGTTTTCAAATTTCATGCTAAAAAAGTGTTGAACCAAACTTGACACAAACCTTTGCTACATGACCAAAATCAATCCATCTGTTTTCTACACATCCCAATGGCTTGATTGCTGACCCAATATTGGTTGAATGATTCCTAACCCGTGTGTATGTAAAAGTGAAATATTTTTTGCAAAATTTGGAATCACACAATGCTGTTAGACTAAGGCACGGATCTAGAAGGGGGGGTTGAATAGATCCCTTTTAAAAATTTGAGTGGCGCTACCAATAAAATTGGTTTTCAAAATTGTTTTCAAATGCGGAAGCGGCCTTGGAAAATATAGTCTAAAACGAACCACTATTGGAGAGCCGGATATGCGTCAAGCTGATGAATTTAAGACGATAACGGATAGTAAATCACTACACACTTTTATGCAAAACTCAGATGTGATTCACTCGTACTATTTCCTTATTCCAATGATCAAAAATCACACCAAAACTAGCAGCAAAATTAAGGCAATTTTAGTTCAGCACTTTTGTCGAACAGTTGGTGTGCACAAAAATTACACTAAAACTAGCTGCAAAATTAAGGCAATTTTAGTTCAGCACTTTTGTCGAACAGTTGGTGTGCACAAATACCTTAAATGATATTTGTGTTGAATGAGTGATTGAAAAAGCCTTAGTACAGTATTTCTATTGTACTTAGTAGTTAAAAACAGTGTTTCACCAACTCACTCAATCAATACTACAATTTGACAAAATCACTTATTCTAGAATCACTTAATTTTTAAGCTGAAATTGAAAATGCAGAAAATAAAGGAACACAAGATTTGATGAGGCAGTTCCCCCAATCGTCCTCGCGTTGGGGTACGTCTGCCCTCAATTCTACAAAGAGAATTGAGATATGTATTGAATAGATATCACCTGTTTGGTAGAACAGTTATACACAAGAATCGATAGACAATTGATACAAACAATCTTAATGTTGCTGATAATTTCTACCACTTCTTGCCCCTTGATTCAAGATGAATCAAGTCCTCCAATTTGATGTGAATGACCTCCGATTGCAGCCACCTTATTGACAACTCTTCCGTTGATCAAACCTTCGGCACGGCTGATCTTAGACACACCCAAATTGAACCCGGAACGTCTTCAACCTTTCAACGCCCTAGCTACTAGATTGATCAACCTTCCGCTAATCAATCACCTTCGCACTCGCTTGATTGTTGAACCGACGATTCCGTAACAAAAGCCTTCAAAACCTGTAGTCTTGATAGGTAAAACCTCAAAGGTTTTCTCCCAAGAAACACCTGCACCAGCTTCCACTCGAACCGGATCTTCAATCACGCGTTCGAACCTTATCACCGTCGAGCAAACCACAAACCGCAGCAAAAAATTGATTATCTGTAATTTGAGGATTTGTGAGTTGATTGAACGATGAAGATGAAGAACACTGATGCACCTCTTTCACGTTTCTTGACCTGAACACTTTCTCACAATGCTTTCAAAAATGTTCTTAAAAAAATGTTCGTTGTTAAAATTGAAAAGACAGCTATTTATAGTAATATACAAAACAGACAGTTGACAGATCAAAGAAACATAGCAGAATTTCTGATTCTGCGCGCGAACGGTCGACCATAGGGTCGGCGTGCGCTGAGCCGTGTGACACTCAAACTGTCATGCGCCGAGTCAGCGGTCGACGCATGATCTTCATGCGCTGAGCCGTCTGATTCTTAAACCTGCATGCGCCAAGTTAACGGTCGACGCATGGTTCCATGCGCTGACCCGTGGGGAATACACAGCTTCATGCGCTGAGTGGTATGGTTGACTCATAGCTACAAAACCTGCAAAAATTGATATGTTTGTTGTTTCGTGCATCTTGTCACGACCAAACATTAGTCACATATATTGCCAATGAAATATGATGATTTAAAAGGATATAGGAAGGATGTAATATGTTAAGTATTGCATGACGATTCTGATTCATCCGAGGTTGTACTTTGTCATCATCGTAAGTATGCATGACGACTCTGATTCATCCGAGGTTGTACTTTGTCATCATCGAAACTTGAGAACGTATGTTGTGAGACAGTTTTCCCTCACATTCTCCCCCTTTTTGATGATGACAAACCTGTGCGAAGCTTGGTGAACACAACATGCGATATCTTTAACATAGTAGTAAGCTCCCCCTTTCTTTTACAGTCATAGCTGTTGTGATCTACAATCTACTTGTCTTGTTGTGATCTACAATCTACTTGTCTTTTCTCCCCCTTTGACAACATCAAAAAGAGATGGAGAAAGGTAAAGTTTTGGCATATTAACAATTAACAAAATACTCAACAGGCTATAAGTAATCATATACCAATATCCACACAAAATATTGACAATGAGCAAAATATTAAAAATAGATTAAACCAAATTAAGGACACATAAGTCATAACATTTTATAGGAATCAAGACTGTAAAACAAACATTAGTGTGCACTTAGGAGAGATAAAACAGAACATGATAACAAAAAAACAACATGGAGAATGAGCAAATGCAAAAACAAATGACTAATATCCTTGTCCCTTGCCCATATCAAAGGAAGACGGATAACGATATGGATCAGCCATATCAGTGAGGTAATCCACTGCTTGATTCAGGCGATTGATGCTGCGAGAGACGGCTGTTTCTTGGTATCCATGGGCAGTTGTGAAAGCTGCAAATCTTTCATTCATTCTTGTTGAAAAAGAGTTGGACTGTTCAGATTTGGTGTGTAGCTCAGTTCGGATGCACAAATGCAGATTTGCACTTAATGTCACATATCAAGCCATATTTGATGCCTACCTAAAATGCCACAAAAAAAATTTGCATCCAAACAATTTATCATACAAAAAAAATGTCATACATATGCAACATAGGTCAAACGATACAATTGTTGATCATGAGAGTTATTAGAGAGAGAGAGAGAGAAATGGAACAATATCACCTTAATGCCGGAGTAGCTTGATAAACAACATACTTGTACTTACACGAATATCAAATTGTTAGAAGTACAACAGCATGATTATTTGAATGAAATAAGATAACATCAGCAAATATTATTCCCGTTCCGAAATGTCGAGGATGCCAAGTTCTCGGCGGATATGAAAGAAAGGTTCTGTTGCTAGCGGCTTTGTGAAAATGTCCGCTAGTTGGTTTTTAGTGTCAACGTGTTCAAATACAACATCACCTTTCTCAACATGGTCCCTAAGAAAATGGTGTCGAATTTCTATATGTTTAGTGCGAGAGTGTAATACGGGATTTTTGGTAAGGTTAATAGCGCTAGTGTTGTCACATAGGATAGGAATACGTTCAAGTTTAAGATTGAAATCTAGTAGTTGTTGCTTAATCCACAGAATTTGAGCACAACAACTACCAGCGGCAACGTATTCCGCCTCGGCCGTTGATAAAGCAACTGAAACTTGTTTCTTGCTATGCCAACTAACCAAGGAGTTTGAAAACAAATGACATGTACCACTAGTGCTTTTCCTATCCGATTTGCACCCGGCAAAGTCGGAATCGGAGTAACCTACCAACGAGCAATCACTACCCTTAGAATACCACAATCCATACTTCGGGGTACCTGACAGGTATCGAAGAATTCGTTTAACAGCTTTTAGGTGGGATTCTTTGGGACATGATTGGTATCGTGCACACATGCACACACTAAACATAATATCAGGACGTGACGCAGTAAGATAGAGAAGTGAACCAATCATACCTCTATATCGTTTTACCTCTACGTCCTTGCCATTTTCATCTTTATCCAAATTTACGCATGTAGGCATTGGGGTGTCTATGGCCTTGGATTTTGCCATGTCAAATCTCTTGATCAAGTCCAAACAATATTTTGTTTGGCTCACGAATGTCCCTTCTTGGAGTTGTTTAATTTGCAGGCCGAGGAAGTATGTGAGCTCCCCCATCATACTCATCTCGAATTCGCCCTGCATGAGGTCAGAAAACTCTCTCACGAGATTCATGTTAGTGGATCCAAATATAATATCGTCAACATAGATTTGCACCAAAATCAAGTGCTTTCCTTGACGTTTAATGAAGAGTGTAGTGTCAACCTTTCCTCGTGAGTACCCCTGATTAAGTAAAAACTTACTTAGTCGCTCATACCAAGCTCTAGGAGCTTGTTTGAGACCATATAAAGCTCTTTTTAACTTGTAAACATGTTCAGGGTATTCATGAGATTCAAAACCGGGAGGTTGAGACACATATACTTCTTCATTTATGTGACCGTTAAGGAACGCACTTTTAACATCCATTTGAAATAACTTAAAATCCTTTGCACATGCAAAGGCGAGTAAAAGGCGTATAGCCTCGAGTCGGGCAACCGGCGCATAAGTTTCCTCATAGTCGATGCCTTCCTCTTGGTTATACCCTTGAGCGACCAATCTCGCTTTATTACGGGTTATTACCCCGTTTTCGTCCAACTTGTTCCTAAACACCCATCGGGTGCCGATTACTCGATGGCCTCGCGGAGGAGGGACAAGGTCCCATACCTCGTTTCTTTTAAACTGATTTAGTTCCTCTTGCATCGATAAAAACCAGTGCTCATCGAGTAGGGCCTCTTTGGGGTTTTTAGGCTCTATTTGTGAAACGAAAGCGAAGTGATAACAAAAGTTACTTAGCTTAGATCGAGTGGTGACTCCCTTTGTGATGTCTCCGAGAATATTGTCAATTGGATGATCTTTACACGACTTCCAAGCTTGAGGGAGATCATCGTTTGTAGGCGGATGAGCTTCCTCAGTTACCTCATGGTGTGCATCCTTATCCTCCTCAATTTTGACTCTATCGGGTTGATCAATCCCCGTTTCGCCACCTTTGAGTATGTCTTCTGTGGATGTACCTGCACCATGAACAACACTATCCTTTCCGACATTTCTCGGATAGGACTCATCAAACGTAACGTGCACAGACTCTTCAACAGCTAGTAATCTTTTATTATAAATCCTATATGCTTTACTTGATTGTGAGTACCCTAGAAAAATGCCTTCATCGGCTTTTGAATCAAACTTGCCCAAGTTTTCCTTTCCATTGTTTAATACAAAGCACTTGCATCCAAAAACATGAAGGTGAGAAACATTAGGCTTTCGCCCTTTTAAAAGTTCATACGGAGTTTTGTTTAGAATGGGGCGGATGAGTACCCTATTCAAAACATAACATGCCGTACTAATGGCGTCGGCCCAAAAGTATTTTGGTAAACCACTATCATTAATCATTGTTCTTCCCAATTCTTCTAAAATTCTGTTTTTACGCTCCACAACCCCATTTTGTTGAGGAGTTCGTGGAGCCGAGAAGTTATGATCGATGCCATGGTTACCGCAATATTCTTCAAATAAATGATTTTCAAATTCACCTCCGTGGTCACTTCTTATTGACACAATGTTTGTATTTAACTTATTTTGGGAGAGCTTGGCAAATCTCTCAAAAGCGGCAAACGTGTCACTTTTACTCACTAAGAAGATGGTCCAACAGAACCTAGAAAAGTCGTCCACTATTACGAATCCGTAATAGTTTCCTCCTAGACTTTTGATCCTAGACGGCCCAAACAAGTCCATATGAAGTAGTTCAAGAGGTCTCGTTGTTGAAATAATCTTTTTGGATTTAAAGGAGATCCTCGTTTGTTTTCCTTTTTGACAAGCATCACAAAGGTGATCCTTGGTGAACTTAATTTTGGGAAGTCCTAGTACTAGATCTTTTGAGACAATCTTATTGAGTAAGTCAAAGTTGACATGCGCTAAGCGCCTATGCCATAGCCATGAGTCTTCACTCATAGATATGAGACATTGATCGCTTGTTGGGGATACCACATTCAAGTCAAGCATATACACATTGTTTACTCTAAAACCAATAAACACATTCTTCTTATCACTTTCATGCACAATTTTGCAGCAATCTTTTGAAAAGGAAACATTGTAACCTTTGTCGCATAATTGGATAATGCTAAGGAGATTATGTTTAAGGTTTTCGACAAGCAACACATCGGAAATTGTAGTAGAGGAGGGATTACCTATACTACCTTTACCTAGTATCGCTCCGCGGTTGTTATCACCGTATGTTACATACCCTTTCTTCTTAGCCACGAAGTCTATGAATAAGGATATGTCTCCAGACATGTGCCTTGAGCACCCACTATCAAGAACCCATCTTCTCTCGGTGGACTCGACACATTTCACCTGTCAAAATATAACTCAGAAAAGGGAGGTACCCAATGGCATATTGGGTCCTAATAGGTTAGCGACAAGACGGTTGCGTTTGGGCAACCATTGGTAGATGCCTTTAGGAACAAGAAATCTCCTAAATCGACATTTACCAATGGAGTGGCCTTTCTTGCAACAGTAAAAGCATACAAAGTCGACATTAGAATCACTTTCACTTGCTTGATCCCTAATTACATATGCATATTTTTGATATGGGTTTATCATACTTTTTCTAAAATCCTTTTTATCGATTGCAAATGTAATTTTAGGTTCAAGTGCCTTGTCTAATTTGGCCTTAAGGTTTCTAACCTCACCTTGCCAAATATGACAAGTATCACAACCAAAGTTGAAAGGATTACTATTGTCCTTACAATCCGATTCATTATCTTTCACAATGGAAGCCTTAAGGTCCTCTAATTTCTTTTCGGACTCTAAGACTTTGTGCTCTAAATATGTAAAAATTCTTCTATTAGAAGCAAGTTTCTTAAAGGCTTCAGTTGCTTCCTTGTGTAAAACATCGAATGCGGTTTGTAATTCGGAATGAGACATATTAGATGACATATTATATCTAGAGTGACGTACCTGTTTCTTTTTCTTTTTCTGATTTGCGGAGAGACATAGATTCGCGGACTCTTCTTCATCACTAGAGCTTTCATTAGAGGAGGAAGAATCACTGTCGCTTTCCCACGCGATGTACGCCCTCCTAGGCTTTGATGCTCTCTTATGTGACTTCGATTGTTCCATTTCTTTTCCCTTGTTGTTCATTGGACAGTCCGGTTTGTAGTGACCGGGCTTTCCACATTTATAGCACGTTCCTCTAGTCTTTTTGCCTTTTTGATTGTCATCTTTGGAGAACCTTGATTGCCTTCGGAAATTTACCAGGTTCTTCTCCGAATGTTGGATGCCGTTCTTTCTTACGTACCGGTTATACCGTTTAACGAACAGCCCCATGTCCTCATTTATGTCTTCTTCTTCGTCGTCGCTTGAAGAATAATCACTTTGCTCTTTTGCTTTAGACTTCGAGGAAGAAGCCTTAAGAGCTATTGACTTCTTTTCACTCATCTTTACTTTGTCCTTCTTTTCTTTCCTTTCATGTTGGTCAAGACTCAAGAGTACCTGTTCATGCTCTTGTAGTTTGCCAAACAATGTAGTCAGGTCTAATACCGTAAGATCATTTGCCTCTTTGATGGCGGTCACTTTCGGCTGCCATTCCCTGCTAAGACATCTCAAAACTTTATTAGTAGCAAGATCATTGGAAATAGGTCTTCCTAGTGAATGTAATCTGTTTATGAGATGAGTAAATCTCTTTTGCATGTCAGCAATGGTTTCCCCTTGCTCCATGAAAAAAAGATCAAACTCTTGTATAAGAGTGTTGATTCGAGCCAACTTAACATCGTTTGTCCCCTCATGGGCAATTTGTAGTGCATCCCACATAGTCTTAGCCGTAGGGCAATGGGATACACGGTAGTATTCATCTACACCTAATGAGGAGATTAGAATGTTCTTAGCTTTCCAATCGTAATTATACTTTCGCTCATCGTCGTCGGTCCATTGTGCTTCGGGCTTTGGCACAACTTCGTTATTCTCATTTGTCATGGTTATTTCAATCGGACCATTGAGAATAACGTTCCATATCTTTCTATCTATGGAATTAATGTGCACCCGCATACAGTCTTTCCAATAGCTATAATTTTCACCGTTAAAAACGGGAGCTCTATTGTACGCCCCTTTTGGTTCGTTAGCCATTATTCTATCAATGTTGTATTTGAAGCACCGGAGAACCGGAGCTCTTGATACCACTTGTTAGACTAAGGCACGGATCTAGAAGGGGGGGTTGAATAGATCCCTTTTAAAAATTTGAGTGGCGCTACCAATAAAATTGGTTTTCAAAATTGTTTTCAAATGCGGAAGCGGCCTTGGAAAATATAGTCTAAAACGAACCACTATTGGAGAGCCGGATATGCGTCAAGCTGATGAATTTAAGACGATAACGGATAGTAAATCACTACACACTTTTATGCAAAACTCAGATGTGATTCACTCGTACTATTTCCTTATTCCAATGATCAAAAATCACACCAAAACTAGCAGCAAAATTAAGGCAATTTTAGTTCAGCACTTTTGTCGAACAGTTGGTGTGCACAAAAATTACACTAAAACTAGCTGCAAAATTAAGGCAATTTTAGTTCAGCACTTTTGTCGAACAGTTGGTGTGCACAAATACCTTAAATGATATTTGTGTTGAATGAGTGATTGAAAAAGCCTTAGTACAGTATTTCTATTGTACTTAGTAGTTAAAAACAGTGTTTCACCAACTCACTCAATCAATACTACAATTTGACAAAATCACTTATTCTAGAATCACTTAATTTTTAAGCTGAAATTGAAAATGCAGAAAATAAAGGAACACAAGATTTGATGAGGCAGTTCCCCCAGTCGTCCTCGCGTTGGGGTACGTCTGCCCTCAATTCTACAAAGAGAATTGAGATATGTATTGAATAGATATCACCTGTTTGGTAGAACAGTTATACACAAGAATCGATAGACAATTGATACAAACAATCTTAATGTTGCTGATAATTTCTACCACTTCTTGCCCCTTGATTCAAGATGAATCAAGTCCTCCAATTTGATGTGAATGACCTCCGATTGCAGCCACCTTATTGACAACTCTTCCGTTGATCAAACCTTCGGCACGGCTGATCTTAGACACACCCAAATTGAACCCGGAACGTCTTCAACCTTTCAACGCCCTAGCTACTAGATTGATCAACCTTCCGCTAATCAATCACCTTCGCACTCGCTTGATTGTTGAACCGACGATTCCGTAACAAAAGCCTTCAAAACCTGTAGTCTTGATAGGTAAAACCTCAAAGGTTTTCTCCCAAGAAACACCTGCACCAGCTTCCACTCGAACCGGATCTTCAATCACGCGTTCGAACCTTATCACCGTCGAGCAAACCACAAACCGCAGCAAAAAATTGATTATCTGTAATTTGAGGATTTGTGAGTTGATTGAACGATGAAGATGAAGAACACTGATGCACCTCTTTCACGTTTCTTGACCTGAACACTTTCTCACAATGCTTTCAAAAATGTTCTTAAAAAAATGTTCGTTGTTAAAATTGAAAAGACAGCTATTTATAGTAATATACAAAACAGACAGTTGACAGATCAAAGAAACATAGCAGAATTTCTGATTCTGCGCGTGAACGGTCGACCATAGGGTCGGCGTGCGCTGAGCCGTGTGACACTCAAACTGTCATGCGCCGAGTCAGCGGTCGACGCATGATCTTCATGCGCTGAGCCGTCTGATTCTTAAACCTGCATGCGCCAAGTTAACGGTCGACGCATGGTTCCATGCGCTGACCCGTGGGGAATACACAGCTTCATGCGCTGAGTGGTATGGTTGACTCATAGCTACAAAACCTGCAAAAATTGATATGTTTGTTGTTTCGTGCATCTTGTCACGACCAAACATTAGTCACATATATTGCCAATGAAATATGATGATTTAAAAGGATATAGGAAGGATGTAATATGTTAAGTATTGCATGACGATTCTGATTCATCCGAGGTTGTACTTTGTCATCATCGTAAGTATGCATGACGACTCTGATTCATCCGAGGTTGTACTTTGTCATCATCGAAACTTGAGAACGTATGTTGTGAGACAGTTTTCCCTCACAAATGCAACCATTATGGGCCTGCATGGCATGTGCAAAGCCCTCATATTTAAGCCAAATAACTTGCCCTAATGCTCAGAACTGGTAGTTGCGTGAGAGAAAAAGGAGAAAGCTTCTAAATTTCATAAAAACTTCATGTCTTCGAATCTGCCATATCTTTGAGAATCCTTGCAAACTGGTGCTCATTTCTTCTTCATAGAAGCTCAGGGAAGAGATTGGAAAGCTGAGACTGAGGCTTGCGTGCCATTTGAAGAGTCAATGGAACTGCTCTATTTGGTAGGTTTTCTTCAACCATTTCTCTCATTCTAGACTTGCATTAGGGTCATGCTAGTTTGCATCTGAAGTCCTATGTATCATAGGCAATATTTGACTCCTTTACTTGCTTGTATAATGTAATTTCAGTTTACATGGTTCAAAATCGTGATCTATTTTCCAGCTTGTTTAAGAACCTTTTTAAGAAATGAATGTTGGATTTGGATTCCTTGTGGAAGTAGCTTTCAGTTGGTACTGGTATGTGCCATTTTTATTGAGCTTGGTTGACTGGTCTCCGACGAGGTCTCCCGGAGAAGACGACCGGAGCCCTAGCTTCGACGTCTGGTCTTTTCTCAGGTGGAAGCTGACTTGTCTTGGGTTGAAGTTTTGACCGTTTGAGGTGTTTCGTTTCTATTCGCTTGACCATGTCACGTTTATGTTTGACTCCACATCAAATTAATGAAACACTGGGTTTCATTAATCTTGTGTCCTTTGGTCTTTAGGCCTTGCCATTTTATTATTTACACCCCACCACTTAGGCCCATATGCGTGTTATTAACATGGTTCAGTTCATTTTGTGATTACTGATCACACCCCCTCTTGGTCTGTGTTTTATTTTATTTCATTTTAATTCTAGTTTTTGTTTTAATTGATTAAAAATAGTTATGATTTCACAAAAATTCCACAAAAATATTTTCTTATCAGTTTGAGATGTTAATTATTTTTTTTTCCATATTTTTATTTTTATTTTCCATTTTTTTTCATATTTTATTTGGGTTTCAAAGCTCTTTGAGAAGAGAAGTTTGTGTATGGGTGTCACCTCCTATCTTGAGGATCATCAGAGATTCATGAGGTCAATTACTTGGATAAAGCATGGTTCAAAAGCTAAATATGTATCTTGAGAGGTCTTTATGGAGATTGTATGGTCATACAAGTCATGTGCAAGAGCCTCAGTCAAAGGATATGGTGTTAGGGTTTCATACAAGTCATGTGCAAGAGCCTCAGTCAAAGGATCTGCGGACTTGAGAGGGTTCAAAAACTTGGCTCTAAGTCATTGAGGCATGGGAGGTCATCCGAAAGCATCTAGGATGTCAGGTTAAGATCAAATCAAGGAGATTCAGGAGTTCAAGAAGTTACAAAATTAGGGGTTCAGATGATTTCAGTGTAAAATCCTCTTCTTTAGTGCCTAACTTCAAGGACAATTTTTCCTATAATGCAAGCTCAATCTTACTTTCATTAAAACATGGGACTTTTTAAGTATCTTTCAAGATTTCGTTTTAGAACTAGAACTCATTCATTGAGTTTGGACATCTGAAGTTATGCTGTCAACAAGTTGGTGTCCTCAGATGAAGAGAATTTTGGTCAACTCAAAGTCAACTCACTTCCAAGGCATTTTTGACATGGAATCAAGTTTATCCTCACTTTCAAGAAAACATGAAAGTTGTTCTTCATGATCTTAGGTTTCCAAAAGTCCTATCAGTCCTCATTCTCATGTGTACATCTCAGGTTATGGTCTTCACAAGTTAAGGGTATTTTGGGAAAGTTCATTATAGGTCATTTTCTCCAATGGTCAATTCCATGAACTTTGAGACCTCAAATGCAACTTTGTGCCACATGAATGTTGTGTAACATTGATTCAACTTCATCATGGACTTAAAATCCATGGCATTTGGTGGATGATTTGATCTTTTGAGCCATTTTGAAGGTGAGAATTTGACTTTTGGTCATAGTTTGGTTTTCTTACATTACAAGGCATCAAATGACTTGGTTTTGGAGTTTTTGGCACCACATTATCATCAAACTATTGTCATGCTATTTGTTACCTCTTTTGGACCAACAATAATACACATTGTCATGCCATGTTTTCAAATTTCATGCTAAAAAAGTGTTGAACCAAACTTGACACAAACCTTTGCTACATGATCAAAATCAATCCATCTGTTTTCTACACATCCCAAAGGCTTGATTGCTGACCCAATATTGGTTGAATGATTCCTAACCCGTGTGTATGTTAAAGTGAAATATTTTTTGCAAAATTTGGAATCACACAATGCAACCATTATGGGCCTGCATGGCATGTGCAAAGCCCTCATATTTAAGCCAAATAACTTGCCTTAATGCTCAGAACTGGTAGTTGCGTGAGAGAAAAAGGAGAAAGCTTCAAAATTTCATAAAAACTTCATGTCTTCGAATCTGCCATATCTTTGAGAATCCTTGCAAACTGGTGCTCATTTCTTCTTCATAGAAGCTCAGGGAAGAGATTGGAAAGCTGAGACTGAAGCTTGCGTGCCATTTGAAGAGTCAATGGAACTGCTCTATTTGGTAGGTTTTCTTCAACCATTTCTCTCATTCTAGACTTGCATTAGGGTCATGCTAGTTTGCATCTGAAGTCCTATGTATCATAGGCAATATTTGACTCCTTTACTTGCTTGTATAATGAAATTTCAGTTTACATGGTTCAAAATCGTGATCTATTTTCCAGCTTGTTTAAGAACCTTTTTAAGAAATGAATGTTGGATTTGGATTCCTTGTGGAAGTAGCTTTCAGTTGGTACTGGTATGTGCCATTTTTATTAAGCTTGGTTGACTGGTCTCCGACGAGGTCTCCCGGAGAAGACGACCGGAGCCCTAGCTTCGGCGTCTGGTCTTTTCTCAGGTGGAAGCTGACTTGGCTTGGGTTGAAGTTTTGACCGTTTGAGGTGTTTTGTTTCTATTCGCTTGACCATGCCACGTTTATGTTTGACTCCAAATTAAATTAATGAAACGCTGAGTTTCATTAATCCTGAGTCCTTTAGTCTTTGGGCCTTGCCATTTTATTATTTACACCCCACCACTTAGGCCCATATGCGTGTTATTAACATGGTTCAGTTCATTTTGTGATTACTGATCACACCCCCTCTTGGTCTGTGTTTTATTTTATTTCATTTTAATTCTAGTTTTTGTTTTAATTGATTAAAAATAGTTATGATTTCACAAAAATTCCACAAAAATATTTTCTTATCAGTTTGAGATGTTAATTATTTTTTTCCATATTTTTATTTTTATTTTCCATTTTTTTCATATTTTATTTGGGTTTCAAAGCTCTTTGAGAAGAGAAGTTTGTGTATGGGTGTCACCTCCTATCTTGAGGATCATCAGAGATTCATGAGGTCAATTACTTGGATAAAGCATGGTTCAAAAGCTAAATATGTATCTTGAGAGGTCTTTATGGAGATTGTATGGTCATACAAGTCATGTGCAAGAGCCTCAGTCAAAGGATATGGTGTTAGGGTTTCATACAAGTCATGTGCAAGAGCCTCAGTCAAAGGATCTGCGGACTTGAGAGGGTTCAAAAACTTGGCTCTAAGTCATTGAGGCATGGGAGGTCATCCGAAAGCATCTAGGATGTCAGGTTAAGATCAAATCAAGGAGATTCAGGAGTTCAAGAAGTTACAAAATTAGGGGTTCAGATGATTTCAGTGTAAAATCCTCTTCTTTAGTGCCTAACTTCAAGGACAATTTTTCCTATAATGCAAGCTCAATCTTACTTTCATTAAAACATGGGAATTTTTAAGTATCTTTCAAGATTTCGTTTTAGAACTAGAACTCATTCATTGAGTTTGGACATCTGAAGTTATGTTGTCAACAAGTTGGTGTCCTCAGATGAAGAGAATTTTGGTCAACTCAAAGTCAACTCACTTCCAAGGCATTTTTGACATGGAATCAAGTTTATCCTCACTTTCAAGAAAACATGAAAGTTGTTCTTCATGATCTTAGGTTTCCAAAAGTCCTATCAGTCCTCATTCTCATGAGTACATCTCAGGTTATGGTCTTCACAAGTTAAGGGTATTTTGGGAAAGTTCATTATAGGTCATTTTCTCCAATGGTCAATTCCATGAACTTTGAGACCTGAAATACAAATTTGTGCCACATGAATGTTGTGTCACATTGATTCAACTTCATCATGGACTTAAAATCCATGGCATTTGGTGGATGATTTGATCTTTTGAGCCATTTTGAAGGTGAGAATTTGACTTTTGGTCATAGTTTGGTTTTCTTACATTACAAGGCATCAAATGACTTGGTTTTGGAGTTTTTGGCACCACATTATCATCAAACTATTGTCATGCTATTTGTTACCTCTTTTGGACCAACAATAATACACATTGTCATGCCATGTTTTCAAATTTCATGCTAAAAAAGTGTTGAACCAAACTTGACACAAACCTTTGCTACATGACCAAAATCAATCCATCTGTTTTCTACACATCCCAAAGGCTTGATTGCTGACCCAATATTGGTTGAATGATTCCTAACCCGTGTGTATGTAAAAGTGAAATATTTTTTGCAAAATTTGGAATCACACAATGCAACCATTATGGGCCTGCATGGCATGTGCAAAGCCCTCATATTTAAGCCAAATAACTTGCCTTAATGCTCAGAACTGGTAGTTGCGTGAGAGAAAAAGGAGAAAGCTTCAAAATTTCATAAAAACTTCATGTCTTCGAATCTGCCATATCTTTGAGAATCCTTGCAAACTGGTGCTCATTTCTTCTTCATAGAAGCTCAGGGAATAGATTGAAAAGCTGAGACTGAAGCTTGCGTGCCATTTGAAGAGTCAATGGAACTGCTCTGTTTGGTAGGTTTTCTTCAACCATTTCTATCATTCTAGACTTGCATTAGGGTCATGCTAGTTTGCATCTCAAGTCCTATGTATCATAGGCAATATTTGAATCCTTTACTTGCTTGTATAATGAAATTTCAGTTTACATGGTTCAAAATCGTGATCTATTTTCCAGCTTGTTTAAGAACCTTTTTAAGAAATGAATGTTGGATTTGGATTCCTTGTGGAAGTAGCTTTCAGTTGGTACTGGTATGTGCCATTTTTATTAAGCTTGGTTGACTGGTCTTCGATGAGGTCTCCCGGAGAAGACGACCGGAGCCCTAGCTTCGGCGTCTGGTCTTTTCTCAGGTGGAAGCTGACTTGGCTTGGGTTGAAGTTTTGACTGTTTGAGGTGTTTTGTTTCTATTCGCTTGACCATGCCACGTTTATGTTTGACTCCAAATTAAATTAATGAAACGCTGAGTTTCATTAATCCTGAGTCCTTTAGTCTTTGGGCCTTGCCATTTTATTATTTACACCCCACCACTTAGGCCCATATGCGTGTTATTAACATGGTTCAGTTCATTTTGTGATTACTGATCACACCCCCTCTTGGTCTGTGTTTTATTTTATTTCATTTTAATTCTAGTTTTTGTTTTAATTAATTAAAAATAGTTATGATTTCACAAAAATTCCACAAAAATATTTTCTTATCAGTTTGAGATGTTAATTATTTTTTTCCATATTTTTATTTTTATTTTCCATTTTTTTTCATATTTTATTTGGGTTTCAAAGCTCTTTGAGAAGAGAAGTTTGTGTATGGGTGTCACCTCCTATCTTGAGGATCATCAGAAATTCATGAGGTCAATTACTTGGATAAAGCATGGTTCAAAAGCTAAATATGTATCTTGAGAGGTCTTTATGGAGATTGTATGGTCATACAAGTCATGTGCAAGAGCCTCAGTCAAAGGATATGGTGTTAGGGTTTCATACAAGTCATGTGCAAGAGCCTCAGTCAAAGGATCTGCGGACTTGAGAGGGTTCAAAAACTTGGCTCTAAGTCATTGAGGCATGGGAGGTCATCCGAAAGCATCTAGGATGTCAGGTTAAGATCAAATCAAGGAGATTCAGGAGTTCAAGAAGTTACAAAATTAGGGGTTCAGATGATTTCAGTGTAAAATCCTCTTCTTTAGTGCCTAACTTCAAGGACAATTTTTCCTATAATGCAAGCTCAATCTTACTTTCATTAAAACATGGGACTTTTTAAGTATCTTTCAAGATTTCGTTTTAGAACTAGAACTCATTCATTGAGTTTGGACATCTGAAGTTATGCTGTCAACAAGTTGGTGTCCTCAGATGAAGAGAATTTTGGTCAACTCAAAGTCAACTCACTTCCAAGGCATTTTTGACATGGAATCAAGTTTATCCTCACTTTCAAGAAAACATGAAAGTTGTTCTTCATGATCTTAGGTTTCCAAAAGTCCTATCAGTCCTCATTCTCATGTGTACATCTCAGGTTATGGTCTTCACAAGTTAAGGGTATTTTGGGAAAGTTCATTATAGGTCATTTTCTCCAATGGTCAATTCCATGAACTTTGAGACCTCAAATACAACTTTGTGCCACATGAATGTTGTGTCACATTGATTCAACTTCATCATGGACTTAAAATCCATGGCATTTGGTGGATGATTTGATCTTTTGAGCCATTTTGAAGGTGAGAATTTGACTTTTGGTCATAGTTTGGTTTTCTTACATTACAAGGCATCAAATGACTTGGTTTTGGAGTTTTTGGCACCACATTATCATCAAACTATTGTCATGCTATTTGTTACCTCTTTTGGACCAACAATAATACACATTGTCATGCCATGTTTTCAAATTTCATGCTAAAAAAGTGTTGAACCAAACTTGACACAAACCTTTGCTACATGACCAAAATCAATCCATCTGTTTTCTACACATCCCAAAGGCTTGATTGTTGACCCAATATTGGTTGAATGATTCCTAACCCGTGTGTATGTAAAAGTGAAATATTTTTTGCAAAATTTGGAATCACACAATGCAACCATTATGGGCCTGCATGGCATGTGCAAAGCCCTCATATTTAAGCCAAATAACTTGCCTTAATGCTCAGAACTGGTAGTTGCGTGAGAGAAAAAGGAGAAAGCTTCAAAATTTCATAAAAACTTCATGTCTTCGAATCTGCCATATCTTTGAGAATCCTTGCAAACTGGTGCTCATTTCTTCTTCATAGAAGCTCAGGGAAGAGATTGAAAAGCTGAGACTGAAGCTTGCGTGCCATTTGAAGAGTCAATGGAACTGCTCTGTTTGGTAGGTTTTCTTCAACCATTTCTATCATTCTAGACTTGCATTAGGGTCATGCTAGTTTGCATCTCAAGTCCTATGTATCATAGGCAATATTTGAATCCTTTACTTGCTTGTATAATGAAATTTCAGTTTACATGGTTCAAAATCGTGATCTATTTTCCAGCTTGTTTAAGAACCTTTTTAAGAAATGAATGTTGGATTTGGATTCCTTGTGGAAGTGGCTTTCAGTTGGTACTGGTATGTGCCATTTTTATTAAGCTTGGTTGACTGGTCTCCGACGAGGTCTCCCGGAGAAGACGACCGGAGCCCTAACTTCGGCGTCTGGTCTTTTCTCAGGTGGAAGTTGACTTGGCTTGGGTTGAAGTTTTGACCGTTTGAGGTGTTTTGTTTCTATTCGCTTGACCATGCCACGTTTATGTTTGACTCTAAATTAAATTAATGAAACGCTGAGTTTCATTAATCCTGAGTCCTTTAGTCTTTGGGCCTTGCCATTTTATTATTTACACCCCACCACTTAGGCCCATATGCGTGTTATTAACATGGTTCAGTTCATTTTGTGATTACTGATCACACCCCCTCTTGGTCTGTGTTTTATTTTATTTCATTTTAATTCTAGTTTTTGTTTTAATTGATTAAAAATAGTTATGATTTCACAAAAATTCCACAAAAATATTTTCTTATCAGTTTGAGATGTTAATTATTTTTTTCCATATTTTTATTTTTATTTTCCATTTATTTTCTTATTGTATTTGGGTTTCATTACCATCAGGATTGGGTTTCAAAGCTCTTTGAGAAGAGAAGTTTGTGTATGGGTGTCACCTCCTATCTTGAGGATCATCAGAGATTCATGAGGTCAATTACTTGGATAAAGCATGGTTCAAAAGCTAAATATGTATCTTGAGAGGTCTTTATGGAGATTGTATGGTCATACAAGTCATGTGCAAGAGCCTCAGTCAAAGGATATGGTGTTAGGGTTTCATACAAGTCATGTGCAAGAGCCTCAGTCAAAGGATTTGCGGACTTGAGAGGGTTCAAAAACTTGGTTCTAAGTAATTGAGGCATGGGATGTCATCCGAAAGCATCTAGGATGTCTGGTTAAGATCAAATCAAGGAGATTCAGGAGTTCAAGAAGTTACAAAATTAGGGGTTCAGATGATTTCAGTGTAAAATCCTCTTCTTTAGTGCCTAACTTCAAGGACAATTTTTCCTATAATGCAAGCTCAATCTTACTTTCATTAAAACATGGGACTTTTTAAGTATCTTTCAAGATTTTGTTTTAGTACTAGAACTCATTCATTGAGTTTGGACATCTCAAGTTATGCTGTCAACAAGTTGGTGTCCTCAGATGAAGAGAATTTTGGTCAACTCAAAGTCAAATCACTTCCAAGGCATTTTTGACATGGAGTCAAGTTTATCCTCACTTTCAAGAAAACATGAAAGTTATTCTTCATGATCTTAGGTTTCTAAAAAGTCCTATCAATCCTCATTCTCATGTGTACATCTCCAGTTATGGTCTTCACAAGTTAATGGTATTTTGGGAAAGTTCATTATATGTCATTTTCTCCAATGGTCAATTCCATGAACTTTGAGACCTCAAATGCAACTTTGTGCGACATGAATGTTGTGTCACATTGATTCAACTTCATCATGGACTTAAAATCCATGGCATTTGGTGGATGATTTGATCTTTTGAGCCATTTTGAAGGTGAGAATTTGACTTTTGGTCATAGTTTGGTTTTCTTACATTACAAGGCATCAAATGACTTGGTTTTGGAGTTTTTGGCACCACATTATCATCAAACTATTGTCATGCTATTTGTTACCGCTTTTGGACCAATAATAGTACACATTGTCATGCCATGTTTTCAAATTTCATGCTAAAAAAGTGTTGAACCAAACTTGACACAAAACTTTGCTACATGACCAAAATCAATCCATCTGTTTTCTACACATCCCAAAGGCTTGATTGCTGACCCAATATTGGTTGAATGATTCCTAACCCGTGTGTATGTAAAAGTGAAATATTTTTTGCAAAATTTAGAATCACACAATGCAACCATTATGGGCCTGCATGGTGTTGCACCCCAAAATTTGCCCAACCTTTTCCTTCTTGTTTTTGCATTAGAATAACATCATCATAGCATTATCATAGCATTGCATTAGCATTTATGCAGGGGATCAAGTGTGATATACATCGAGAGAGGCCTATCTAGAGGTTTTATTCGAGCTTGAGGAATCACTAAAGTCACCAGGAAGTGGTTCATGCCCTTGAGAAGTTCAGATGCTTGTGTGGGGTTCATCTTAGGAAACTATGATTACAGGTCATAAAATTACAGGTCAAGTTCAATACTTTGCATAACTCAAATGGACTTTTTTCCAACGTGAAAGTTGCTCCAAATGGGGTCATTTGGTCAACTAAACCTCAAGGTTTTAATGGGCCAGCTCATGGTTGAAGATCGATAAAAGTGATTTTGGTGAAGACATGTGAAAAGGCCTAGTTTTGTATTTTGTCAAAATTTAATCAAACAAGTCCATATTTGTGCTTATTTCGAATGGAAATCGTGTTTTAAGAACATTGGCACTTTTACATTTTTCATTTGAGGATTTTATCATGGCCTATTTCGAGATTTCTTACAATTCAAGTAACATAATGGATCTTGGGCTTGGGCTTAGAAACAAGGAACTATTGTGGGCCTTAAACCTTCCTTATGATGCAAGGAATATAAAAACTAAAAATCAAGGCAATTGACATCTCTCTTCCATCATTTTTCCATTTTTCCCACACTTTCACATTTTTGAATTTCCATTTTTTCAATCCTTTTTTCTCTCCATTTTTTGATCTTTTCTCATTGCCAATCAATTCCATAATATTCATATACTTGATTCCTCATTTTTTTGGAGGGAATTGGAGCAAGAACAAGCTTATAGTAATTGGAAAAAGTGGTGTTCATGTCAAAATCGAATTCCGTTTTCCACTTTGTTTCAAGCCATTTCTTTTATCCTAATACCTCTATCAAGAATTATTGAAGGTTTCTACATAATTTTCCAAGGAAATTCGTGCTCCATTGAAGCTCCATAATTCATTTTTCGGAGGTAATGGAAATTCAAGTTTTCTCCCTAATTATGAGCCATTTCGATGCCATTTTCATACCATTGCATCACCCTTGAGTAGTACATCGTTTCTGGTAAAGAAAGATTCCTTTCTATGGCAATTTGGTGTTCTTGAAAGTTTGAGATTCAACCACGGTTTTTGAGCTAGAGGGATTATCAATGGAAACTAAGAGCATATTCTTAATCCCCATGAAATTTCACACGATTTCGGTTCAAGAATCATTTAAAACAATGGAGTTTTGAGCGAGTTACATGCCTAGGAAGCTTTTCGGCCGAGCTACCGTCGCCGACCGGCCGCCTGCTGTGCGCGGTGCCTTCCGTCTCATTCAATCGGAGAAGATAAAGTCTTCACCGTCCGATCGCTCGCCATGTCATACGATCTCGCGGCCCCCATCATTCCACGTCGCGTGCCACTTCATCAATTAATTAATTGATGTGGTGCGCCAACTCAGCCACGAAACCCCCATGACCCCTGTTCGATCCTCAGCTATGACAATTCTGATTTATTGCATTTATATTACTTGTTTCTCACATTTATATGCTTTCATGTATTTTCTTTTGTTTTTCTGTTTTATATGCTGACTTCAAATAATCATAAAAAATAGGAAAATTAGTCTTTTTGATCCCAATTTTTTTATGCTGAATCTTTAAGATGTCTAGGATTTAATAAAACTGGAATTATAATTTTACCATTTTCTGAAATTTTCTTTGGATTTTTTACATTTGGGTCGTCATAAAAAGGCCAATGCTGGTGCTATCATTTTGTTGAATTTCCTTGACCTATCAATACATCATTTAAATGCCAAATATTTTTCAGGGATCTCATACACATGTTGAGGTATTGTTATATATTTTTGTGGGAATTTTATTGTACCATTTTAATTGGTTTTGGATGATTTCTTTAACATGCTCCATTTTAACTTTTCCTTTGGTATACATGAGACATCTTGCAATGTTTTCATCTTATTTGACCATTTCTATTTGGATATTTTTGTTGTATCTCTCACCCCTGGTTTGTGGATTGATGTAGGTCATGGGAGATTTTTATTTGAATTTTTTATCACCTTTTTCTATTTTTCTTATATTTTTGTATTCGGACTTCTAATTTGGACTTTCGAGCGGACCTCGGTTTTATTTTGGCTCCAAAGGCCTCGAATTGTTTGTGTGGTGAACACTAGGGTTCCTATTGCTTATTATAGACATTATATAGGATGTGTAGATCATTGATAGGCTGGTTTTATCATACATAATCGCCCATTAGGTTCCATATTTCCATGATAGCGTGTTATGATTCCTAATCGTAGTATACATATGTCATTCGTAGGTTTTATTGCCTCGTATCACTTTATAATCACTTGTGGCCAAGATTGCATGTTTAAAATAGGCTATTTTCCATTCATTATGGGCTTGATGTTGAGATGGTTCTTCCTCCCTCACTTGCATTGCATGTTTACCTTTCTACACTTTGCATTCTGTATGCTGTGTATTTCATCTGTTTTTGTTGCTTCCTTTGCCTTTCCCTTATGAGCTCCATTCTTTCTTGTTGAAGATAGAATGTGATATACATTAGGCTTTGCAACCATGTATGACAACATTAGGGTAGTCTTCCCTTTGCAAACTTCAACCTTAAGACGAACTTGGCATGATAACATTAGGATTAAACTAGTCTCCCCATAGTAACCCGAACTACGTTTGCTCTGATCTTTCATACCAGATGAAAGTACGTAGGCACGAGATGCGATATCTCGGCGAGCAACCTTCCCCCCTTTTACCCGTAGTTAGGCGAACTACATTGACTCTGATTTCTCGTTCCAGACGGGAATACGTAGGCATAAAGTGCGATACTTTGCCGAGTCACTTTTCTTTTCTTTTGTCCTTAAGCCTTTAGCTAGATAGCATTAATCACACCCTTCAAGATAAACAGTTAAGCGTGGATCCCGTCGAGTACGATGGACGTGAGGGGTTCTAATACCTTCCCCTTGCGTAACCGACTCCCGAACCCAGGCAATGGTTGCGATGACCATTCCTTTCCCTTTTTGTTAGGTTTTCTCTGAGCGTTTCCTTTCCCTCCTTTGGGATAAATAACGCACGGTGGAGACTCTTCTGTTATGCCGGCGCTGATTTTTGCAGTAGCGACACATGGCATGTGCAAAGCCCTCATATTTAAGCCAAATAACTTGCCCTAATGCTTAGAACTGGTAGTTGCGTGAGAGAAAAAGAAGAAAGCTTCAAAATTTCATAAAAACTTCATTTCTTCGAATCTGCCATATCTTTGAGAATCCTTGCAAACTGGTGCTCATTTCTTCTTCATAGAAGGTCAGGAAAGAGATTGGAAAGCCGAGACTGAAGCTTGCGTGCCATTTGAAGAGTCAACGGAACTGCTCTATTTGGTAGGTTTTCTTCAACTTTTTCTCTCATTCTAGACTTGCATTAGGGTCATGCTAGTTTGCATCTGAATTCCTATGTATCATAGGCAATATTTGAATCCTTTACTTGCTTGTATAATGAGATTTCAGTTTACATGGTTCAAAATCGTGATCCATTTTCTAGCTTGTTTAAGAACCTTTTTAAGAAATGAATGTTGGATTTGGATTCCTTGTGGAAGTAGCTTTCATTTGGTACTGGTATGTGCCATTTTTATTGAGCTTGGTTGACTAGTCTCTGGTGAGGTCTCCCGGAGAAGACGACCGGAGCCCTAGCTTCGGCGTCTGGTCTTTTCTCAGGTGGAAGCTGACTTGGCTTGGGTTGAAGTTTTGACCGTTTGAGGTGTTTCGTTTCTATTTGCTTGACCATGCCACGTTTATGTTTGACTCCACATTAAATTAATGAAACGCTGAGTTTCATTAATCCTGAGTCCTTTGGTCTTTAGGCCTTGCCATTTTATTATTTACACCCCACCACTTAGGCCCATATGCGTGTTATTAACATGGTTCAGTTCATTTTGTGATTACTGATCACACCCCCTCTTGGTCTGTGTTTTATTTTATTTCATTTTAATTCTAGTTTTTGTTTTAATTGATTAAAAATAGTTATGATTTCACAAAAATTCCACAAAAATATTTTCTTATCAGTTTGAGATGTTAATTATTTTTCTCCATATTTTTATTTTTATTTTCCATTTATTTTCATATTTTATTTGGAATTTAACTTTTAATGTGTTTTATGGTTCCTATCTCATTTGATATTGATCATTTGAACCCTATTTTTAAATCCCCTATGACCATCCTTCTCCATCATTTAGGTGATGGATTGAAGTATCTTTGAGGGTTGATTTGGTTTATTAATGATCATTTTTCATTTTATTTTGCTTTGACTTTTGTTGACCCTCGACATGTACTCGATAAGTTGGAACACTATTCCTTCTTGGAATTATTTGGTGGTGCCTTGAGTTGATTTTGCTCATGAGGTTTTACATGTTGTTTCTTGATTTATCAAGCTTGCTTGATCATTTTAATTGAGATTTATTGAGCCTTCCTTCTATTTTTGGTGAATCTTGCAAGTCAAGTTACTTTTAGAGGTGTTTACACATGCTAGTTTGACCTAGTTTCTTTAGGATATGATCTCAAATGATCCCCTATGCTTATTTGAATCTTTTTTGATTCATTTTAACATACTTGAGGTTCTTTTTTTACCTTGTTTAGGTCATTTACATGTGTAACTTGCATCACAAGTTATCTTTGAATCATGCTTCTCCACTTGTCTTAAGTGTTGAGATTGTGTTAGGACTTTGGTTCCTTCACTTCATATGATCATACTTGTGTCTTGCTTCTTGTTTTAAGTTTGATTTGAGCCCTTCCTCTTTATCATTTCCTTCTGCCCCATGTGGTTTGACCTTTGTTCATGATAATTTGGTGTCCATACATACACTTTGAGTTTGTCATGAACATTGTTGTTGGTTTTGCATTGTTTTGTTTGCTTTGCTTTGCTTGTGTTACAAGAATTATATGGTTGAGATGTGCTTGTGGTGGTGGCTGCCCCAAAATTTTCCCTCCCTCTTTTCTTAGTGTGTGCATTTTAGGATAGCACCATTATCTCTTGATGATTAATGGTACATGGTTGTAGGAGTTTACTTCTCCCATTTCATCTCATCCCTCTTGACTTGTTTAAGTCACTTGCTTGTGTTTGAGTCTCATTTGTCTTTGAGTCTTGTTGCATCATTTCATACTTGCATTTGTGTTTGCATTTCATGTTTGCACCTCTTATTACATTGACTTGTTTAGGTCACTTTCATCTGCCATTTCTCTTTTCATCTGTGATTGAATTGCTATGTGTTTACTTGTGCTCTTTTGCCATGATCCCTTAGGGTTCATAGTCCCTCTGTTTAAGATGGGAGTAGGAGATAAATTAGGCTTTTAATCCTTTGCATACATTAGGATATATTTTTACCCTTTCGATCCCAACTTTAGGAACACATTGCATGATAACATTAGGGTTGATCAGCTCCCTTTAGAGTCTTGTGTCTTCTCTTCTCATCTCATAACTTTCATAAGACACTTAATAAAGTTTAACACTTGTTGTACGCTACGAGCCTTAAGTACTTGAGGAATGATGAGTAGGGGCCTCCTCTCACGTTTTCTAGATTGTTTAGCATATGCCCTTTGGGCGATATACGATGCATTCGCTCTCAAGTCATAGTCTTTAGTGTAACATGAGTTTCATATCTAACTCAATTCACTTCTTGTCATAAAAAACACAAACAAAACATCAAACCTTTGTTATCCTTCGGGATTGTTCAAAATCATTTTCAGAAAGAGTGGTGTTAAGTTTTTGTTCTACCGCAAACAGACACCGTTCCTAACTGCTAGAATGATTATTTAACCCCACTCAGTTAAAACACTTGAACCAACCAGTGGTCGTAGTTTCCCGAACTATGTTTGCTCTGATTTCTCATACTAGACGAGGATACGTAGGCATGAGACGGCGATGTCTTGGCGAGCAACCTTCCCCCCATCACCCGTAGTTTTCCGAACTACGTTGACTCTGATTTTCCCATTGCACGAGGGAATACGTAGGCATAGGGCGACGATGTCCTATCGAGTCAGTTCTTTCTGTTCACCCCCGTTTAGCAGCAACTTCTTAGATAGTGTTTTTACACCCATAGATTAGACAACAAGCGTGGATCCCGTTGAGTACAACGGACGTAGGGGGTGCTCATACCATCCCCTTGCGTAACTGACTCCCGAACCCAAGATTTGGTTGCGATGACCTTGTCTCTTCCTTTTTCGACAGGTTTTCTTCGATTGTTTCCTTTCCCTCTCTTTTGGGATAAATAATGAATGATGGCGACTCTTCTGTCAGTCAGCTGGCTCCCCCTTTTTTCGCAGTGATGCGACACTATGGGGAATAGGAGAATTACAACTAAACTATGGAAATGACTCGTGACCAAACTTTTGAAACGTTTTTATGAGAAAAAGTGCACAAAGACACAAAAAGTTTGAATGAGGTGAAATGTTTTTTATATCTTTTTTGAAATTCGTCAAAATATGACTAACATTGATTGATATTTATTAAAAAAAACAAATGTTGCAGTGAGAATCGTGATACCAAGCTATTGATTAACTTGAATCTTTAATTCATTGAATTCACAACCGGACTTTAATTTATCCAAAGGAAAGGTCTAAAGAGAGAAAGAACCTTTTGCGCGTTGTAACAACAACGCTAAGAGATTCGGGGATCGGGGGTTGGTTATGCATATGGTAGGTATTTCACATCCTAAACATCTGTAGTGCTCTACAGGAACCTTTTGTTTGTTTGTATGCTAAGTTTTGCTAAATGTTTACTATGGATTAGGTAAAAGGTGTAGGTTAAAACCTAAAGATATATACACTAAGTTTGCTCGCAAAGCTATTGCATCTTCTGCCTACGTATCCTAACTAGGATAGAATCAGAGCAATCGTAGTTCACCTCACTAGGGATGAAGAATACTTGATTAGGATCAAGGTTCAAAAGGGGAACAAACATTATAATGCTTGTGTAGAGTTTAAGGAAACTCTCTAGATCTAAGTTGAACACTCAAGAAAGGGAGGTAAGTAATCATCTCCATGATTCTTACATAGAGTTAACAAACTCTATCCTAAGTTATTATTGAAAGATCACTCCCAACAAGGGGTAGGCTTCTTAGACTTAAGCAAAGTCTAAAGGACAGGTTCTAACTTAACTAAGCGTAGATGACTTGACAAAGTCGAGGGAGGGAGATGAGCTATCCATGACCCAAAGGTCAATAGAGAGACTTTCCTTTGGAAGGATAGAAGGGGAGGCAACTTGGATTAGAACTAAAGAGTTTCATCACTTGGGGAAAAATAAACTTAACAAAGCATGAACATTAAACAGGATGAATACAAGAAACATGGTTACAACCAAGCATATACAAGCATGTTACAACAAGCAAGTACGTCAAATAGGAGGAATAGTTACAACCAAAGCATGAAAGCGTATTACAATAGGCAAGCAAAGATGAGTTCTTACAAGACTCAATGAAGAATGAAGACTCAAGCATATCTTGACAAAGATGAAGGTAACGACCAATGCAAATAAGTCAAACATCATGGGGATATTACATGGTGAACAAATGAATCAAACATAATGCTCACAAGCCACAAGTAATTACAATTAAGTCAAGGGTTTGACAAACATAGAACTCACATTAAGCACGACAACAAACTGGAGAAAAATGAATCAAAAGTTTGAGATGATTAGGAGGATAAAAACCCTAAAAGAAACATAGGCGTTTTCAATGCAAAGTTGTTTTCACAAATGAGAATCCTAGAATGTTAATGCACCACATGAAAATATACACAAATACGAGATGGTTGCAAAAAGAACCGATCAAAAATAATAAAAAACGAAGAAGTTATGATTTTTATAAAATTAATAACAATTAAAATAAAACAAGGAAATTAATGATAAAAAAAGAAAGGGAGGCGCTTGGTGGGTGTTGAACCCACCACCCTTGGAATACCAACTCAAAATTATGCCAACTGAGCCAAGCAGCGCGCGCATGTTATGTGAGAGGAAAGAAACACAAAATAACAAAAACATGGCAAGGTGAAAAATAAACAAAAAAGGTTGATCTCCACTGTGGATCGAACCCAGGATCTAGAGGTGAAAGGCGCATGAGAGAGTGAAGGTTTAACCACTGGGGTGGCAATACATCCGTGTATTTTGCCACCCCTAAAACTTAAATACTTATCAAAATGAAATAAATCTGGGCAAGGCAAAAACATGAAGGCAAGCAAAAACATGAAAAACGACAACACCATAACTTAATCAATACTCCACCAAATTGAACAAAGTTTTAGCCTATCTCATGTGAAATTTCATAAGGAATTCAGTGGTAATATCAGTTTTTCAAGATGATGCACACAATTCAAAATTCGAATGTAAATGCAAGTTGAAGCTTAGAAATGCATTAGAGTATCTACAACTCACGACAACAAGATTTAATGACATGTAAAGGTATGCACAAATCATAAATACATAAACATATGATTCTTGATGCAAAAGTCATACCAAATCAAGTCCAATCAAAAAAGACATGCAAGTTGCACAAATTGCCTTGAAAATGCATTATAATGATCCTAGCTCAAAATAGAAGAGATCAAGATTAAATGAAGGTGGGCACATCTTATAAACATGTTATCCAATGATCCTAGATGCCTAGATTGTAACACCCCCTTTCTATACCCCCAAATAATACAAATAATCATTTAGGCATAAATTCAAAGTTTCATCAGAGTACATTTATATCATGGCATAAAAGGGGCATATCACATTATACCAAAAATTCAACATATACAACACCTGCTCAACAGATATGCAACAACGGGGCAACACCCACAAGGAAAATATTTAGAACATAGGCGGAAACATCTAAATATTTCATAACTTCCAAAACATGTAATCACATACATGTACATCATTCAAGTTGATTTACAACATCATCAATATTCAACCAGCATGTTTACATAAACATTCATCAGCAGATACAAACATAGATGTGTAATACCCCAAATTTTACCCTTATATTTAGTCAGTCATTTCACATAGCATCTCATATGTACATTTGCTAACCACTAACAAGTTATGGAGGTGTTTTGTTTTGCAGATTTGGTTCCAGGGGTATTTTGGTCATTTTACGCAAATTCTGCTAATTTCTTGAAGACGGGCTGTTATTAAGTTCTGAGGCGTTTATTTACGTGGGTTTGATATCAATTTGGTTTGGAAAGTCTGATCTGTGGAACGGGGTTTAACAAGAGATCATTCTTCTATCTTCCAGTTCATCTTTAGAGGGACAACAGTGAAAACTTCTACTGATTATTGGAGCTTATTCATGTCAAAGGTATTAAGATTGGATCGGATTAATTCAAGGATATTCGACTGATGAATCGTATGTTGAGATGTTTGTGAATTAAATCATGGAGAAGAAATGGAAGATGATTTTAATAAATATGTGAAGTTCATTCATAATATTTTATTATTATTACAATTTGTAAAGAGAATTTGGATAGAAAGTTGAAATATTTCATCACGATTTACAAAAGGGAAATAATTTGGATAAAAAATGTATTATTGAATTATTTCATAATGCTTTTTTTATTACAAGTTACAAAAGAGGTGTATATCCTAAAAAGTCCTAAGCCCTAAAATTTCTAAGTATCCTTCTTGATGTCCTTTAAGCTTCTCCGCAAAGTCTCCGATTCACCTGCACATCAAAACAAAACAAACAGAATAGAAAACAAAGATGTTAGAAATTGTTTGACACTCTCAGAACATCGTCATCATCGAGTGTCGGGAGTGGCACAACCGAAGCTGCGACCTACCCCGTTACCAATCCATGCCATTAGCGTCAGATCGGGTAACATTGTTCTTATCATACGGGACAGCTGAGAGAGAGAGAAATAAATGAAGTTTTTCGAGCCGAAATGATTTGCGCAGATGTGGATTCTGAAGGGACCATCAGCCTATCAAGTAAATATGTGGCTTTTCTCGAAGCGGTTTCACAGCCAAGAGTAATTGGAAATACAAACTAAAGGTGCACAATAGAAACAATCAGAGGCAGCCATCATGTAGGCTCAGTCTAGCAACATCATCGCCTAAATCACCAAACTGTTTGTGAATCCAAATACTCCAGCCCTGAAACGATATAAAGGGGCAGATATTAGTTCAAAAGGACTGAGATTACGCGCCGGAAAAGAACCACACCAACAACACCAAACTGAATGTCACTGAAATCAAACTGTACCAAATAAAAGCTCATAGGTTTCATAATTAAAATCAAGTTCAGTTCAGAAGAAGCAGAAGTTGGTTAAGCATAAAAGTGAAGGACAAAAGAAGAATCTAAGCATCAATTCCGTCGAGAAAAACACAAACAGAATTACCGATAAAAAAGCATCACCGTAGGCCAACATCTGCAAAGAATCACCATAAGAAAATAGTAGGTGAACATGTGCGGGTCCGAAACCGTATCGGAAAAAGCAGGTTATCCGAGTCTGGAAACGAGCCAATAAATCCACAGCAATGACCAGGATTATATCAAAGAAATCCCAGAAATAAGCAGAATCAAATAATAAATCCAAATCACATTTGGCTCGTCTCAAAATCCTGGAAATCAACAAAACCAATATGTATCAGTAACAGGGTCAAACCGCATCAGAAAAAACTGGATATCCCCATCAAGAACCAGTAGCCCGAATCCACATTAGCAAAACCGAAATCAAAGTAATAGGCCACAGTATCCAAAAACAAATCTGCATCTGCAAATATCCAGGAAAAGCCAATCAAACCAAATCAGAGCTAAGCTGCATCAGGCAACTGGTGTCTCAACACAAACTATCGACCATCAGGGAAGTACACCAGCAACATCAATATCTGCAAAGCAACATCAAGAGGTTTCAATATCAAGCATCACGAAAAACACAAGAACAGGACTACTGCTAAAATGTCACAGAAAGATCCAATTGCTGGAAATCTAAACTAAGCCATCAAGATGGGTCATAAGCACCATAGAAAAACAGACATTTGCAAACTATGTCAAAGAGGCCAAGAATCATCAGCAGCGGGACAGGAATGACCACACTAAACTGAGCATCGAAATGAATCCACAAGTTTAATCACAATACAAAAGCAGGGATTCACGCCACAATCACGCGTGAGATACCAGGCCATCCAATCGGTTCAAACTGCATAAAAACGATGGAAACAACGAAGAAATTCGAAGTTACATCAACCCTCAGCTAATCATCATCGGGCATAAGCGTTCGAGTGGCTGGGAGAGCCACGGCCGGAGCCGTTACTAATTCCCTACCAAACATCGAACTACGTGACATACAGTAATTGTTGTTCAAGCCGAAGGTCGTTACCACTAAGGTATCCAAATCAACTGACTCAGACCCTAAGGTCATCATCGCCAATAACCTTCACTCGGCCGCTCTGACTTAAGTCGAAGCATCAGCATCCATTCACTGAAAAAAGAAGAGGAAAGTGAGTATATGTCCCAAAGCGATGTTCATGACCAAAATGAATGGAAAACCACACATCAGCTCAGAAGAAAAAGCAATTATTTGTTCTGGAAAAAACCAGAGATGCATCAGTAAAGAGCATATCAATGGCGGCAACGGGTTGAATCGAAAGAATGAGCCGTATCACAACAGCAACAATGCAGTGAATCAAGAGGATAGGGCTCAGCTACGAACATCATAGCCCTAAGCTCGCAGCCATCGAAGATATTCAAAGCCGCATCAGAGGGATCCATGGGCACCACAGTTGAAATTCGGAGAGGCGTATCAAGTTTAAGTAACATATCTGCAACAAAACCAGAAACCCACATCAGTTCAGATTATCTAAATCACATCAAGAAATCAAAGCGAAATCCAAAGTAAGAGAAGCAGATTATCCAAAACGAAATCCAAATCGAAAATCTGGAATTACATCAGAAAAATCCGAGTGAGTTCTGAAAATGGAAAGAATCCCCAATCAAATCGAAAAATATCAGATTCACAAATCCACAAAGAGCAAATCAAAATCGCGATCCAATCTCAGAAAAATAACGCAAATCCAAGGCCCAAAAGAGAGTCAAAAGAGGAATTATAAAAGGGAACGATATCACCTCGTTGAAACCCTAGAAAAAAACGGCGAGTAACAACCGCAAGCAAAACCCTAACGAGTAGCCGCGAGAGAGAAAAGGGAATGATCAGAAATCGCAAGTGAAACCCTAAACGGCGCGAACTCAGACGAAGCGATCGTCATCATCGTTCAGAGCATCACCAACCGTCAATATCATCTGTGAACGAAGGCAACCGCGAATCACCGAAGGAGAAGATCACCTTCGCCGTTCACCACAAACGGCGGGCAATCAACTCCAAGCCTCAGTTCTACACATCATCGGCTATAAACCACCGAGGAACAAATGTAAATCCTCGCGTTAACTCATCTTTTTTTCATTTTTTTTCATGTTTTGCAGAAGAGAATGCAGAGAATACAAGGATTGGAGAAGAAAGAGTCGAGAGAGAAGAAGAAGAAGTAACGACGGCGCCGTGAAGGGATACCAGGGTTCTGAAACCCTAAAGTTGCGTTTTGGTTTCGTTACTCACTGACCGGGTTGGGTCCGGAAGTGATGACCGGCCCAACCCTCTTTATTTTCCTTTTTATTTTCTTTTTTTTTTAAAGTGTTTTTTTTATATTAAAATCATTTTATTAAAACCCTTTTTTAAATATTTATTTGTTTTTTCTTAAAATAAATAGTACTAGAATTTTCTTGAAAAATAATAAATAGAAAAAATATTATTTTTAAAAGGTAATAACATCAATTTTTTTTAAGTAAATATTTAAAGTAAAACTTTTTTTTGAAAATTAAAACTAATCTTTTTATGTTTAAACATTTTTCTCTTAAATCAAAAACCGTTTTCTTTAAAAACAACAAAAATCTCCAACCTCGCACTTTTTTTTTCCTCCTGACTCCTCCGGTTACTGTCTAACTTTGCTTATTGACAGGGTTCATCATTTGTAGCTCTTACTGCCTAGCTGGTTTATTTAAATTTCGTTACTATATTGTAACTGCTTCTCATATGTAACCCCGCGAATCTAATAATCGCGCTTTAAGTTTCTGCCTTTAAATTTCTGTTTGCATGGCTTTAACTTCTGTCTTATGTCCTGTTTACAATTCAATTATCTCACACCTTCATCAATATTCCATGTCACACTACACACATCCGCAGGTTAGGTCTAGCTTTTGGTCGCCGCGCCAATAGTCCTCAACGTCAAACCCTTACACCCTTACAAACCCTAATTTTCACAAATGCCTCGCCGCAGGCAAAATTATCATTTTACCCCTAGCATTAGGTCAAAGAGCCGCCGCGCTCATTTTAGGGTTTCCTGTCGTGGAATCCCTAACCTAACCCTAATTCACTTAACAATTTACAACGTAGATATTGGAGTTTCTACACTCCGCGTAAGCGTGTCCCTAAGATACGTTTATTCCCCATTGAAACCTTGGCCACAGTCAAGACGTTTCTAATCTCCCTTTTGAGGGGAACTACGATTACTCTGATTCCATTCCCGTAAGGATACGTAGGCACAAGATGCGATGTCTTGCCGAGTAAACTTAGAATTAACCCCTTAGGTCTCTTTTCTCACTTTTAATCCCTTTGTACATATACCTTAAGCAAATAAATAAAGCAAATAGTAAACATTTGAACAAAAGGTTCCCGTAGAGTACTACGGAAGTTTAGGGTGCTAATACCTTCCCTAAATTTAACCAACCCCCGAACCCTAGATCTTTCCCCGCATTGTGTTTACGATGCAAAATAGGTTTTCCCTTTTTGACCTTTTCCTTCGGATAAATCAAAGAGCGGTTGTGAATTGAATTGTGATTCAAACTAATTAATAGTTTGTGATCCTATTTCCACCGCAACAGAAAATGGCGACTTCACTGGGGAATGTCTTAAATTTTTTAGGGTTATCCCTAACTTGTTCATATTTATTACTATTTGTGTTATTATTCATTTACATGTGTATATTGGTGCTTTGATTGTGGGACTGTTCCTTGTGCTGTGAGATAAGTCCTACGCCCGGACTAGTGACATTATTATAGGATGGGGATATATTCGATGAGGCTTATAGGGAGTGAATCCCGACCAAGCTGATTCGAGAATCACCGCTCAGTTGAGACCTTTTCGAAAATGGTTTGGTTGAACGAGTAATCGCGAAAACTTTTTCCATGGTCGATTGGAGTCTGTGATGTTGAGGACCGTAGTACCTTAACACCACCTTGGCCTTATTTAGGACGTAGTGCGGGAGTTATGTGGGAGTAATCCTACAACGGCTGCTACGCGATACTACACTCAAAAGAGGTTCTCTTGAGAATATTATTCACCCCGAGTCAGTCGGGAGGTTGATAATATCCGAAAGATGGGCTGATGACTTTGGGCACTTTGTAGAACCTTGTTCGGCAGGTACAACTAACCTATAGTACACTCCTTTTGGGATGGGTAGACCTTGACTCCGCTCACGTTCCTTTAACCTAGGACTTTGTGTGTTTTCATGCATTGCATCCATAAAGCATCTCATTGCATTTCATGGAGTTCAAATATCATTTATGGAAATCGCGGGATACCATAAATAAGAAAATAAAATGAAAAAACAAGAAAAAGATGTCCTTGGTACCCCACGACATTCGTAAATGTTTGAATTCCATGAAATCTTCATTTGCATTTGCATCATAGCATCATGTACTTTCTTGCATTGCATGTGTCTTCCGTTTTCTCATGTTCGGTTCTCTCGCCTTCCAGTTTCGTCACCCTGAGTTCTCGGCACCAGTACAACACCAGAGCTCAAACTCGGAAAAGAATGGAGGATCAGGCAAAAGAGATTGATCGCCTTAGCAATGAACTTGAAGACCTTCGAGGGGGTATGGGGCGTATGATGGAATTGTTACATGTCATGAATGCTAAGATGGATACCCAGCCCACTGTTGTTTCTGAGATTACCGGCGTTACTGTGGACCCTCCACCAAGTGTGACCGTAGCAAGGGACCCACCTTATGGTCTTGCTCCCGGTTTTGTGCCTCCTCAAGCCACTGTTCCGATTAATCAACCTGTTCAGCAAGCCGTGCCTTTATTTTCTGAAGTTCCTAGGGGGGCTCCTATCTTTGCACCACCTGTTGTACACACCCATGCGCAACCGTACTTCAATGAGACAGTCTTTGATAATCTTGATGAGAATGTTGAAGGTTATGAGAAACGTGATAAGCTTCGTGAGAAAGTAAACACCATCGTCCAGAGATTGAAAAAAGTAGAGGGCGATCAAATTTTTGGGACTGCTGCAAGGGATGTTTGTTTGGTCTCGGGTTTGGTTATTCCCCCGAAGTTCAAAACTCCAAACTTCGATCGTTATGAAGGTGCCACCTGTCCTAAGAGTCATCTGATCATGTATTATCGCAAAATGGCTGCCCATGTTGAGAATGATAAACTGATGATTCATTGCTTCCAAGATAGTTTGAAGGGTGCTTCTTCCAAGTGGTATTTAACTTTGGACCAGTCTCGCGTTAAGAGTTTCCAGGATTTATCTGACGCTTTCATCAAACACTACAAGTACAATATGGATCTGGCTCCTGACAGAAGACAGTTGTTGAGTATGTCACAAAAGAATTCTGAGTCATTCAAAGAGTATGCTCAAAGGTGGAGAGAGATTGCTTCGCAGGTAGAACCTCCTTTGACCGAGAAAGAGTTAGCTGATTGGTTTGTCGACACGGTTCGTCCAGAATTTTACGAGAGAATGGTGGGTAGTGTGACTTCAAATTTCTCTGACATCGTTGTTGTGGGTGTCAAGATTGAATTGGGTATGAAAAGTGGTAAAATGACAAATAATCATGGTGCTTCTAAGGATCAGCCGAAGAAACCTCCGTATAGCTCCCAGAAGAAGAAAGAGGGCGAGACTAATGATATATCCTCTGGTAGACCAAGAGACCAATTTTATCAATATCCGCAAGGTTATGCTCAACATCAAGGGTTCCCAATCCAATATACTCAACAACCCTATGTGGCAGTTGTTACACCTTCTTTCAATCAACAGGTTCCTATGTATCAACCTATGCAACAACCTCCTGTTTATCCACCACCTATCAACTACCTACAGGCGCCCAACGCTCCTGCTCCTCAACAGCCAAAGAGTCCGGCTCCTCGCCAGAATGTTCTGAACAGAAGAACGTATAAGCCTTGTCCGCCGATTCCGATGACTTTCACCGAGTTGTACCCCTCTTTGGTCAAGCAAGGTCTAATCACTACTCGGGCTTTGGGTCCGCCTCCTAATCCTCTACCCGCCAATTACAACGCCGCCGCTCATTGTTTATTTCATGAGGGTGCGCCTGGTCATGATCTGGAGAATTGTTATGCTCTCAAAAATCTTGTCAGGGATTTATTGGAAAAGAAGATTTTGTCATTTGAAGATCCTCAACCGAATGTTAAGAAGAACCCTTTTCCTAACCATGAGAGTGTCAATGCCATTAGTGCTGATTCGGAGGAAGGTTATGTCCTTGATGTTGTACAGATTAAGACTCCTCTCAAGATGTTCCATTCGAAACTGTTTGAAGCTGGTCTGGTAGATACTTCCCACGTTGCATGCGTAAGTTGTGAAGCCAGTATTAAGGGTTGTGTGTTGGTTCAGAATGATGTTCAGAGGTTGATTAATGAGGGTGTTTTACAAGTGACAAGCCAACCCGAGAAGGATGAGGTCGCTGTGGTTGAGCCAGTTTTCCATCAGCCTGGATCAAAGGGAAAGGTACCAGTGTTTAATCTATCAGGGGCAGGTTCTGCCAATCTCGTGTTCGATATACCAAAGTCATCTATCCCTGAGGTGAATCAGCATAAGCCAATAATTATTCGAAGACCAGGTCCGTTTCCTTTCAGTGATCCTAAAGCTGTGCCTTGGAAATACGACGTGACGATGATTGACAAGGAGTCTGGGAAGGTTATTCCAAATGAAGAGGTTAAGGACACTGTGACCAATATCGCAGAGGCAAGCAGGATGACTCGCAGTGGCCGTGTGTATACTCCCCGTTCTAATGAGGTTCCACCTAAGGAGACCACTAATATCCCAGTGGCCGTCAAAGACAAAGGTAAGGGAGCTGTTACGAATGATGAAGATGCTGAGTTTTTGAGGATCATCAAGAAAAGTGACTATAAAGTTATCGACCAACTTCATCAGACTCCTTCCAAGATTTCGATTTTATCTCTGTTGATGAGTTCACCCGCTCATAGGATGGCCTTACAGAAAGTTTTGACTCAAGCACATGTGGATCAAGATATCAGCACCAGTCGGTTTGATAGTGTGATTGCCAATTTGACCGCCTGTAACACCCTTAGTTTCAGCAATGAAGAGTTACCGAAGGAGGGTCCGAATCATAATCGTGCTTTACATATATCGGTGAAATGTCAGGAGGACAATTTAGCAAGAGTACTAGTAGACACCGGCTCTTCTCTGAATGTTCTACCCAAGAGGGTTCTTGATAAGTTGGTTTTCAAAGAGACTGTGTTGAAACCTACTCCTTTGATAGTCAAGGCTTTCGATGGTTCTCGCCGGTCGGTAATGGGGGAGGTTGAGCTTCCTATCCTGATTGGTCCGCAAGTTTTTAATATCACATTTCAAGTCATGGACATTAATCCCAATTACAGTTGTTTACTTGGAAGGCCGTGGATTCATGCCGCTGGGGCAGTAACCTCAACGTTACATCAAAAGATGAAGTTCGTAATCGATGGAAAGTTGGTTATTATACACGGTGAGGAGGATCTGATGGTCAGTAACCTGTCTTCTTTCCGTTACATCGAGGCCGATGAGAATGCTTTGGAAATCTCCTTTCAAGCACTTGAGATCGCCAATGCTGTTCTACTAGAAGTCGAAGAGACAGTGGGTCAGGGTAATCCATCTTTTGCATCTCTGAGGAGTACCAAATCAACAATTGACAGGGGCATTCCTGAAGGTTGGGGAGAGGTAATTGATGTCAAGACCAAGACTGATCGCTCTGGGTTGGGTTACAAACTAACTCAGAATGGAGCTGCCACAGCTGTCGAAGGGCGTCCGAAGGTTATCCAAGAGGTATTTGTCAGCGGAGGTTTCCAAGTCAATGCCATCAGTGACTGTGAGGAAAATGAAGATCTGAGCAACCTGGTGTTTAAGGGTGATGCAGTTTTGAACAACTGGGAGGCCGTAGAGATCCCTGTCATTTTTCCCTTGTCAAAGTAATTTTAAAAAAAAAAAAAAAAAAAAGTTTCATTTACATTTTCAAATAAAAATCCGTAGCTTTGCCCAAGGCTATAGGGTCGTTTTTGTTGGGCCACCTTTCATTTCTAAAAGCATATTAATAAAGGCATTTTGTTCAATTCCACTTTGGTTCATTTGCGTTTTTCGTTTTCACCTTTAAAAAATGAAGTTGGCAACCTTTTTTTCCAAAAAAATAAAACAAAAAACAGCATTCCATTTCTTATCTTACATATCTTCGAGCATTTTAATTAAGTAAGTCTTCCATCATGCAGAGACATCGTAAACCTTGTTGGATCCAATGACTTTACTGACGCTCCTGACTGGGATGCACCCATCAATCAAGCTGAGGACGAGGGTGAAGAAGATTTTGAAGTACCCGCTGAACTGACAAGATTGATTGAGTACGAGTATACAGAGCTTCAACCGCATAAAGAGCAGGTGGACTTAATTAATCTTAGTACAAATGAGAACAAGAAAGAGGTCAAGATTGGTGCTATGCTTGGGACAGAGGTTAAGTCGAGGTTGATTGAGTTGTTAAAAGAATATATTGATGTGTTTGCGTGGTCGTATCAAGATATGCCGGGTCTAGACACAGATATTGTTGTTCACAAGTTGCCACTTAAGCCAGATTGTCCGCCTATCAAACAAAAGCTTCGAAGAACGAGACCTGACATGGCTTTGAAAATTCGAGATGAGGTTAAAAAACAGTTGGATGCAGGTTTCTTGGCAGTCGCAAAATATCCAGATTGGGTTGCCAACATTGTGCCAGTGCCCAAGAAGGACGGTAAAGTTAGGATGTGTGTGGATTACAGGGATCTGAACAAAGCAAGTCCGAAAGACGACTTCCCTCTGCCACATATTGATACACTGGTAGACAATACAACCAGTTTTGCGTTGTTCTCATTTATGGATGGTTTCTCTGGCTATAATCAGATTAAAATGGATCCCGATGATCGCGAGAAGACTACTTTCATTACTCCTTGGGGGACCTTCTGCTACAAAGTCATGCCCTTCGGTTTAAAGAACGCGGGGGCAACTTACCAACGCGCTATGACCACTCTTTTTCATGATATGATGCACAAGGAGATCGAGGTGTATGTGGACGATATGATAGCCAAGTCTCAGAGTGAAGAGGAGCATCTAGACCATTTGGTGAAGCTGTTTGAACGACTCAGGAAATATCAGTTGAAATTAAATCCTGCTAAATGTACCTTCGGTGTCAGATCTGGAAAATTGCTTGGTTTCATTGTTAGCCAGCGAGGGATTGAGGTGGATCCTGACAAAGTCCGAGCCATTCAAGATATGCCAGATCCGCAAACCGAGACGCAAGTTAGAGGTTTTCTGGGACGTTTGAATTATATTTCCCGGTTTATCTCCAACATGACCGCTACTTGTGAGCCGATATTCAAGTTACTTTGCAAGGGGCAGACGGTTGAGTGGAACCCCGATTGTCAGAAAGCGTTTGAGAAGATTAAGGGTTATTTGCAAGACCCCCCTATTCTGATTCCTCCCGTACCTGGAAGACCGTTGTTTATGTACCTTACCGTTCTTGAGAAGTCTATGGGTTGTGTGCTTGGACAACATGATGAGACTGGAAGAAAGGAGCATGCGATTTATTACCTGAGCAAGAAGTTTACCGATTGTGAAAACAGATACTCACCATTGGAGAAAACTTGTTGTGCATTGGCCTGGGCCGCTAGGCGCCTTCGGCAATATATGGTCTGTCATACCACATTGTTGATTTCTAAAATGGATCCGATCAAGTATATTTTTGAAAAACCTGCTCAAACCGGGAGGCTAGCCCGTTGGCACATGTTGTTATCCGAATATGACATCCAGTATGTACCCCAGAAGGCGATTAAGGGTAGTATTTTATCTGATTATCTTGCAGACCAGCCAGTTGAAGATTATGAACCTCTTAAGTTTGATTTTCCTGATGAGGATATTTTG
The DNA here is from genome assembly GCA_963859935.3 of Lathyrus sativus. Classification (NCBI taxonomy): domain Eukaryota; kingdom Viridiplantae; phylum Streptophyta; class Magnoliopsida; order Fabales; family Fabaceae; genus Lathyrus; species Lathyrus sativus. The sequence goes on along the minus strand of OZ012735.1, from coordinate 707,638,059 downwards.
TTGATTAAAAGAGATTGTGAAGAGCCAGATCCGAGCGAAGGTCCAGAACCAGGTCTTTGGTGGAGGATGATGTTTGATGGTTCCTCGAATTTCAATGGGCATGGTATAGGCGCCGTTTTGATGAACCCAAAGGGTGGATTCACTCCATTTACAACAAGGTTGGACTTTGAGTGTACTAATAACGTCGCAGAATATGAAGCATGTATTCTTGGCCTCGAAGCAGCAATTCACCTCCGAATCAAACTTCTTAAAGTAAGTGGCGACTCAGCCTTGGTTATTTACCAGGTACAAGGCAAATGGGAAACGAAGAATGAGAAGTTAATCCCTTATAAGGACTACATTGTTGAGCTGATCAAGTATTTCGACGAGATAGAGTTCGAGCATGTTCCTAGATCCGAGAATCACGTTGCTGATGCTTTAGCCATGTTAGCATCCATGTGGAAAGTTAAATTCGTTAATGAAGCACCTCTTATCCATATTGAGCGCAAAGTTGAGCCCGCTTATTGTCAGGTGGTCGAAGAAGTTGAGGTGGATGAAAAGCCTTGGTTTCATGATATCAAGAACTATCTCGTCAAGCAAGAGTATCCCGATGGTGCTACTGGTCTGGACAAGAAAACATTGAGAAGACTGGCGTCCAAATTCCTTATCAGTAATGGCGTGTTATACAAGAGAAATCACGACATGGTTCTGCTCAGATGTGTTGATAAACGGGAAGCGGACATGTTACTGCAGGAAATTCATGAGGGGACCTTCGGAACTCATGCCAATGGTTATGCTATGTCCAAGAAGATGTTAAGGGTTAGGTATTATTGGTTAACCATGGAAGCTGACTGCATCCGATACGCTAGAAAATGCCATAAGTGCCAAATTTACGCTGATAAGATGCATGTACCTCCATCACCGTTGAATGTTTTGTCTTCACCATGGCCGTTCTCTATGTGGGGCATTGACATGATTGGGGCAATCGAGCCGAAGGCTTCTAATGGTCATCGTTTTATCCTTGTTGCTATTGATTATTTCACCAAGTGGGTAGAGGCTGCCTCCTACACCAACGTGACCAAGCAAGTGGTTGCCCGCTTCATCAGGAAAGAAATCATCTGCCGTTATGGAATCCCAAGCCGGATAATAACTGACAATGGCACCAATCTGAATAACAAGACTATGAAAGAGCTGTGTGACAGTTTCAAGATCACTCATCACAATTCTTCTCCGTACCGTCCTAAGATGAATGGGGCCGTTGAAGCTGCGAATAAGAATATCAAGAAAATCCTGCAAAAGATGGTTGTGACTTACAAAGATTGGCATGAGATGTTACCGTTTGCTTTGCATGGATACAGAACCTCAGTGAGAACTTCGACAGGGGCAACACCTTTCTCATTGGTGTATGGAATGGACGCCGTGCTCCCCATCGAAGTAGAGATACCTTCTTTAAGAGTGTTGATGGAAGCTGAACTTGAGGAGGCTGAGTGGGTTCAAGACAGACTGGATCAGTTGAATCTCATTGACGAGAAGCGCTTGACAGCCATGTGCCATGGGCAATTATATCAGAAACGGATGAAAAGAGCGTTTGATAAGAAGATTCGTATCCGTGAGTTCCGTCAAGGAGAGCTCGTACTCAAAAAGATCTTGCCAGTGCATAAAGATATGCGTGGAAAGTGGATGCCCAATTATGAAGGCCCATTCGTTGTGAAGACCGTTTTCTCCGGAGGGTCTCTGATACTTACAACGATGGACGGTGAAGAACTAGCACATCCCGTGAATTCTGATGCAATCCGAAAATATTATGCCTAAAAACCCGCTAAGTCGAAAACCTGCAAAAGGCGACTTAGGCAAAAGTAACGGTTGAAAAAAAGAAATAATAATAAAAAGCTCGCTAAGTTGAAAACCCGAAAGGGCGGCTTAGGCAAAAAGGAGCGTCCCGGTGGATTGAAAACCCGAGAGGGCGGTCCAGGCAAAAGTTAGGGACAAAGGCATTTCATTGCATCAGAGGACACTGACCATCGCGAACACACTTTCCGCATGAGAGCCATGTTTCAGTTTCTTTCATCCTTGCCCAAAGCAAGATTCTGGATTAGTCTTAGTTATTAGTGTCAGTAGGTGTCATTGGATTCAATGTAACCTTTTTCCCATGTTGCCAATTTCAAAACATAATCATCTGTGGAGCTATGCCTTCAGCAAGCTGCCACCCTTTAATAAAAGATACCATTTTGTTACTTACATTCCTTGGTGCATTGCTCTTTGTTTTCTATTGTTATGCAAAATGCGTTTACTCTTAAAATTCGAAAATGAAAGGTGCATTGTAGATTTTTCAAAACTGTTCTTAAAAAAAAAGCAAATTTGAAATATAATAAATTACTTTGACTAGTGGAAATTTCGGAAGGATCTCTTCACTCCCCGAAAATATCATTATTGCAGAAACACTTTCAAATCATTGCTCTAACACAGTCCCCAGCGAGACTATAAGCTGACAACCTTTTCTTGGGTAACTCGAAAGCGTCCCTCAGGTTTTCTTCTCCCCATGTGAAGACATGACATTGTGCACCCAAGCAGATTGCATTCTCCTCAGAGAATTCAGAACATTTAAAACCAGATTTGGTTCTACCATTGATCTTTCTTACCCATGATTGACGTATTGGTTGCAGAGAACGCAGGGTATCTCCGTCGAGATGTTTATTTCATCTCTCGTCCCGTCTCTAGTCAGTTTCGTCAACGTACGCAAGGGCATAAGCATCACATGCCTATTTCATTACATATTCATTACATATTCATTATATATTCATTACATATTCATTACATGCTCATTACATACTCATTTCATAACATCTTGCATATTTAACTACATAGACATTAACATACATTCACATTAACATATGCAGTAACACATACGTTAGCATGCGCAGGTTCATTGTGTCTCTATCATTGGTCGTTACCGCCGAGTAACTGGGGTTTGTCCATTCTCTCCAAATAGATTGTCAGCCCTAGGCATAAAATACATATGTGTTTCCAAGCTTCCCTACGGAGCTCGATCCTCGTGGATGACGGTTACTTCAGCTATCTTTCCTCGCCAGGATGAGATATCTACCCTTCGAGCTCATTCCCTCGAGGGAGTCTTGATTACCAGTTTTCTTTCTAGCTCGATCCTAGATTGAATCTCAGTCTTGTCGGTCGTCGAGCCCAACCGGACGTGCATTTATTTTGCACCATCTAAAGGTTTTCACCATACCATGACAGATACGCGACTATCTCGCTTGAGAGGTTTATCACTGTACCCGGACGTGCATTTATTTTGCACCATCTAAAGGTTTTCACCATACCATGACAGATACGCGACTATCTCGCTTGAGAGGTTTATCACTGTACCCGGACGTGTATTTATTTTGCACCATCTAAAGGTTTTCACCATACCATGACAGATACGCGACTATCTCGCTTGAGAGGTTTATCACTGTACCCGGACGTGCATTTATTTTGCACTATCTTTCAAGAAAATCAACTACAATCCTTTACAGATACACGCCAGTTCATCAGTACAACACTTTACAATCCTACATCTTACAGCATCGATATACAACATTTCTCACCTAAGAAGCCGATCCTATCTTCGTTATGACTCGCAGCAAATGGCCATCTCCATGGAGCAGTTGGGCTTCCATTTACATGTCGTCTTGAAGTATAGGAGGTTTTGAACCAAATCGTATTCAAGAGAGCACGATCTTGAAATACGGGGAGGTTTGAGCGGAATCATATTCAGGAGAGCATGATTCTGAATTATGAAGAAGTTCATTTATCCTTTAGTAAAAGAAGAAACCAAATCGTATTCAGGAGAGCACGATCTTGAAATACGGGGAGGTTTGAGCCGAATCATATTCAGGAGAGCACGATTCTGAAGTATGAGGAAGTTCAATGAGCCCTTTTCATATTCAGGAGAGCACGATTCTGAAGTATGAAGAATTTCATTTACAAGAAAGAGCCGAATCATATTCAGGAGAGCACGATTCTGAAGTATGAGGAAGTTCAATTAGCCCTTTTCATATTCGGGAGAGCACGATTCTGAAGTATGAAGAATTTCATTTACAAGAAAGAGCCGAATCATATTCAGGAGAGCACGATTCTGAAGTATGAGGAAGTTCAGTTCACCCTTTTCATATTCAGGAGAGCACGATTCTGAAGTATGAAGAATTTCATTTACCCGAAAGAGCGGAATCATATTCAGGAGAGCACGATTCTGAAGTATGAGGAAGTTCAGTTCACCCTTTTCATATTCAGGAGAGCACGATTCTGAAGTATGAAGAATTTCATTTACCCGAAAGAGCGGAATCATATTCAGGAAAGCACGATTCTGAATTATGAAGAAGTTCATTTATCCTTTAGTAAAAGAAGAAACCAAATCGTATTCAGGAGAGCACGATCTTGAAATACGGGGAGGTTTGAGCCGAATCATATTCAGGAGAGCACGATTCTGAAGTATGAGGAAGTTCAATGAGCCCTTTTCATATTCAGGAGAGCACGATTCTGAAGTATGAAGAATTTCATTTACAAGAAAGAGCCGAATCATATTCAGGAGAGCACGATTCTGAAGTATGAGGAAGTTCAATTATCCCTTTTCATATTCGGGAGAGCACGATTCTGAAGTATGAAGAATTTCATTTACAAGAAAGAGCCGAATCATATTCAGGAGAGCACGATTCTGAAGTATGAGGAAGTTCAGTTCACCCTTTTCATATTCAGGAGAGCACGATTCTGAAGTATGAAGAATTTCATTTACCCGAAAGAGCGGAATCATATTCAGGAGAGTACGATTCTGAAGTATGAGGAAGTTCAGTTAGCCCTTTTCATGTTCAAGAGAGCACGATCTTGAAGCATGAAGAAGTTTATTTATCCTTCAGTAAGAGAAGAATCAGAATCGTATTCCAGGCGCCGACCTTAAATGCGAGAAGATTTATTTATCAGATAAGCAGCAACCTCTTTATTTGAGTGCTTATCCATTTTGGCACATACGTCCCTTCCAACGATAAGTGACAGTTCTCCCTCGAGAAGCTTATCAGGGCATTTCCCATTAAAGTCCATTTATTTTGGCATACAGCCGGTCTTTACCCTGTATATTTGTTACGGAGTTCCGAAAAGTCCGTTTGATCCTGTCACGAGAGATAGTTTACAGAAGCGTGGATGTTATTCTTTGCTCAATGCTCCAGCATTCTGTAATCGATCTTGCAATCGTACGTGATCCAGTTTTATTTTTAGATTCCCCAATGGAGGCCGTCTCATAGGTACCATCTCCAGTTGAGAATCTCGTTTTCTAAAAAAGACAATTGGTCGTGTTCGCACCAGTTGACTATCATTTTTAGAATTCCCCAGTGTTGTACTGTGTCCCAGCGCGTCGTTTTCCCCGGTGTGTTCTTCTCGTAGTATCTGTCCCTGTGTCGTCGTAGTCGTCAGCATTTTCGCATTCATCATTCCAGCATACGCATCATATCATATTCATGGCATCATCTGCATTAAGCTGTCCTCGCTTTGTCCATAGCATTGCATATCGTCGCATATAAGGGCAAAATTTTCGGTTACCTATATTTAAATCTCTCCACCACGATTCCTCGAGTCTCTGTCACTCAAATCGTCCGGTGTAGCTATTTAAATAGGGGCAACTGTAATACCCCAAATTTTACCCTTATATTTAGTCAGTCATTTCACATAGCATCTCATATGTACATTTGCTAACCACTAACAAGTTATGGAGGTGTTTTGTTTTGCAGATTTGGTTCCAGGGGTATTTTGGTCATTTTACGCAAATTCTGCTAATTCCTTGAAGACGGGCTGTTATTAAGTTCTGAGGCGTTTATTTACGTGGGTTTGATATCAATTTAGTTTGGAAAGTCTGATCTGTGGAACGGGGTTTAACAAGAGATCATTCTTCTATCTTCCAGTTCATCTTTAGAGGGACAACAGTGAAAACTTCTACTGATTATTGGAGCTTATTCATGTCAAAGGTATTAAGATTGGATCGGATTAATTCAAGGATATTCGACTGATGAATCGTATGTTGAGATGTTTGTGAATTAAATCATGGAGAAGAAATGGAAGATGATTTTAATAAATATGTGAAGTTCATTCATAATATTTTATTATTATTACAATTTGTAAAGAGAATTTGGATAGAAAGTTGAAATATTTCATCACGATTTACAAAAGGGAAATAATTTGGATAAAAAATGTATTATTAAATTATTTCATAATGCTTTTTTTATTACAAGTTACAAAAAAGGTGTATATCCTAAAAAGTCCTAAGCCCTAAAATTTCTAAGTATCCTTCTTGATGTCCTTTGAGCTTCTCCGCAAAGTCTCCGATTCACCTGCACATCAAAACAAAACAAACAGAATAGAAAAAAAAGATGTTAGAAATTGTTTGACACTCTCAGAACATCGTCATCATCGAGTGCCGGGAGTGGCACAACCGAAGCTGCGACCTACCCCGTTACCAATCCATGCCATTAGCGTCAGATCGGGTAACATTGTTCTTATCATACGGGACAGCCGAGAGAGAGAGAAATAAATGAAGTTTTTCGAGCCGAAATGATTTGCGCAGATGTGGATTCTGAAGGGACCATCAGCCTATCAAGTAAATATGTGGCTTTTCTCGAAGCGGTTTCACAGCCAAGAGTAATTGGAAATACAAACTAAAGATGCACAACAGAAACAATCAGAGGCAGCCATCATGTAGGCTCAGTCTAGCAACATCATCGCCTAAATCACCAAACTGTTTGTGAATCCAAATACTCCAGCCCTGAAACGATATAAAGGGGCAGATATTAGTTCAAAAGGACTGAGATTACGCGCCGGAAAAGAACCACACCAACAACACCAAACTGAATGTCACTGAAATCAAACTGTACCAAATAAAAGCTCATAGGTTTCATAATTAAAATCAAGTTCAGTTCAGAAGAAGCAGAAGTTGGTTAAGCATAAAAGTGAAGGACAAAAGAAGAATCTAAGCATCAATTCCGTCGAGAAAAACACAAACAGAATTACCGATAAAAAAGCATCACCGTAGGCCAACATCTGCAAAGAATCACCATAAGAAAATAGTAGGTGAACATGTGCGGGTCCGAAACCGTATCGGAAAAAGCAGGTTATCCGAGTCTGGAAACGAGCCAATAAATCCACAGCAATGACCAGGATTATATCAAAGAAATCCCAGAAATAAGCAGAATCAAATAATAAATCCAAATCACATTTGGCTCGTCTCAAAATCCTGAAAATCAACAAAACCAATATGTATCAGTAACAGGGTCAAACCGCATCAGAAAAAACTGGATATCCCCATCAAGAACCAGTAGCCCGAATCCACATTAGCAAAACCGAAATCAAAGTAATAGGCCACAGTATCCAAAAACAAATTTGCATCTGCAAATATCCAGGAAAAGCCAATCAAACCAAATCAGAGCTAAGTTGCATCAGGCAACTGGTGTCTCAACACAAACTATCGACCATCAGGGAAGTACACCAGCAACATCAATATCTGCAAAGCAACATCAAGAGGTTTCAATATCAAGCATCACGAAAAACACAAGAATAGGACTACTGCTAAAATGTCACAGAAAGATCCAATTGCTGGAAATCTAAACTAAGCCATCAAGATGGGTCATAAGCACCATAGAAAAACAGACATTTGCAAACTATGTCAAAGAGGCCAAGAATCATCAGCAGCGGGACAGGAATGACCACACTAAACTGAGCATCGAAATGAATCCACAAGTTTAATCACAATACAAAAGCAGGGATTCACGCCACAATCACGCGTGAGATACCAGGCCATCCAATCGGTTCAAACTGCATAAAAACGATGGAAACAACGAAGAAATTCGAAGTTACATCAGCCCTCAGCTAATCATCATCGGGCATAAGCGTTCGAGTGGTTGGGAGAGCCACGGCCGGAGCCGTTACTAATTCCCTACCAAACATCGAACTACGTGACATACAGTAATTGTTGTTCAAGCCGAAGGTCGTTACCACTAAGGTATCCAAATCAACTGACTCAGACCCTAAGGTCATCATCGCCAATAACCTTCACTCGGCCGCTCTGACTTAAGTCGAAGCATCAGCATCCATTCACTGAAAAAAGAAGAGGAAAGTGAGTATATGTCCCAAAGCGATGTTCATGACCGAAATGAATGGAAAACCACACATCAGCTCAGAAGAAAAAGCAATTATTTGTTCTGGAAAAAACCAGAGATGCATCAGTAAAGAGCATATCAATGGCGGCAACGGGTTGAATCGAAAGAATGAGCCGTATCACAACAGCAACAATGCAGTGAATCAAGAGGATAGGGCTCAGCTACGAACATCATAGCCCTAAGCTCGCAGCCATCGAAGATATTCAAAGCCGCATCAGAGGGATCCATGGGCACCACAGTTGAAATTCGGAGAGGCGTATCAAGTTTAAGTAACATATCTGCAACAAAACCAGAAACCCACATCAGTTCAGATTATCTAAATCACATCAAGAAATCAAAGCGAAATCCAAAGTAAGAGAAGCAGATTATCCAAAACGAAATCCAAATCAAAAATCTGGAATTACATCAGAAAAATCCGAGTGAGTTCTGAAAATGGAAAGAATCCCCAATCAAATCGAAAAATATCAGATTCACAAATCCACAAAGAGCAAATCAAAATCGCGATCCAATCTCAGAAAAATAACGCAAATCCAAGGCCCAAAAGAGAGTCAAAAGAGGAATTATAAAAGGGAACGATATCACCTCGTTGAAACCCTAGAAAAAAACGGCGAGTAACAACCGCAAGCAAAACCCTAACGAGTAGCCGCGAGAGAGAAAAGGGAACGATCAGAAATCGTAAGTGAAACCCTACACGGCGCGAACTCAGACGAAGCGATCGTCATCATCGTTCAGAGCATCACCAACCGTCAATATCATCTGTGAACGAAGGCAACCGCGAATCACCGAAGGAGAAGATCACCTTCGCCGTTCACCACAAACGGCGGGCAATCAACTCCAAGCCTCAGTTCTACACATCATCGGCTATAAACCACCGAGGAACAAATGTAAATCCTCGCGTTAACTCATCTTTTTTTCATTTTTTTTTCATGTTTTGCAGAAGAGAATGCAGAGAATACAAGGATTGGAGAAGAAAGAGTCGAGAGAGAAGAAGAAGAAGTAACGACGGCGCCGTGAAGGGATACCAGGGTTCTGAAACCCTAAAGTTGCGTTTTGGTTTCGTTACTCACTGACCGGGTTGGGTCCGGAAGTGATGACCGGCCCAACCCTCTTTATTTTCCTTTATATTTTCTTTTTTTTTTAAAGTGTTTTTTTTATATTAAAATCATTTTCTTAAAACCCTTTTTTAAATATTTATTTGTTTTTTCTTAAAATAAATAGTACTAGAATTTTCTTGAAAAATAATAAATAGAAAAAATATTATTTTTAAAAGGTAATAACATCAATTTTTTTTAAGTAAATATTTAAAGTAAAACTTTTTTTTGAAAATTAAAACTAATCTTTTTATGTTTAAACATTTTTCTCTTAAATCAAAAACCGTTTTCTTTAAAAACAACAAAAATCTCCAACCTCGCACTTTTTTTTTCCTCCTGACTCGTCCGATTACCGTCTAACTTTGCTTATTGACAGGGTTCATCATTTGCAGCTCTTACTGCCTAGCTGGTTTATTTAAATTTCGTTACTATATTGTAACTGCTTCTCATATGTAACCCCGCGAATCTAATAATCGCGCTTTAAGTTTCTGCCTTTAAATTTCTGTTTGCATGGCTTTAACTTCTGTCTTATGTCCTGTTTACAATTTAATTATCTCACACCTTCATCAATATTCCATGTCACACTACACACATCCGCAGGTTAGGTCTAGCTTTTGGTCGCCGCGCCAATAGTCCTCAACGTCAAACCCTTACACCCTTACAAACCCTAATTTTCACAAATGCCTCGCCGCAGGCAAAATTACCATTTTACCCCTAGCATTAGGTCAAAGAGCCGCCGCGCTCATTTTAGGGTTTCCTGTCGTGGAATCCCTAACCTAATACCTAATTCACTTAACAATTTACAACGTAGATATTGGAGTTTCTACACTCCGCGTAAGCGTGTCCTTAAGATACGTTTATTCCCCATTGAAACCTTGGCCACAGTCAAGACGTTTCTAATCTCCCTTTTGAGGGGAACTACGATTACTCTGATTCCTTTCCCGTAAGGATACGTAGGCACAAGATGCGATGTCTTGCCGAGTAAACTTAGAATTAACCCCTTAGGTCTCTTTTCTCACTTTTAATCCCTTTGTACATATACCTTAAGCAAATAAATAAAGCAAATAGTAAACATTTGAACAAAAGGTTCCCGTAGAGTACTACGGAAGTTTAGGGTGCTAATACCTTCCCTAAATTTAACCAACCCCCGAACCCTAGATCTTTCCCCGCATTGTGTTTACGATGCAAAATAGGTTTTCCCTTTTTGACCTTTTCCTTCGGATAAATCAAAGAGCGGTTGTGAATTGAATTGTGATTCAAACTAATTAATAGTTTGTGATCCTATTTCCACCGCAACAAGATGTATCACAAAAGAATCAAAATAATCCCTACCTACCCGGTGCTACATATCAGAGCCGACCGACCAAAAAGGGATGAAGTCACACTTCACAAAAACACCTCCAGCCAACTAATCTGCAACGCCTCATAGAGCATTATAAAACAGCAGAAGGGTGAGAAACAATATCATAATACATAATGCACATAAACATATATATATATATATATATATATATATATATATATATATATATATATATATATATATATATATATATATATATATATATATATATATATATATATATATATACATATAACATCCAATAACATCGTTTGCGTTCTCACCACAACTCATCTCACTACACCGTACATCGCAGTGTATTCACAAATATATATTCACAAATAGAACACTAAGCATACACAATATGCATCATCAATGTTTATATTAATTCATAAACATACACACATATACAGATATACTCACACATACATGTATCTTCAAGCATTCTATTCATGCCAATTTCCAACAATTTACATAAACAGCTATGATCATGTTTATTCACCATACATCATGCAAGAGTGATAAATGCAAACCATAGAGGCCAACTCGCTACTCTACACAAATGTAATACGATACCGAGTTAATCGTCCATCAGATTCTCCTAAGAATCAATTCACTCATGCCTCTCACGGGTACACTATAACTCATCAGATTCTCCTAGGGATCACATCGTTCATCAAATTCTCCAAGGAATCACATCGCTCATCAGATTCTCCAAGGAATCACATCACTCATCAGATTCTGCAAGGAATCACATCACTCATCAGATTCTCCGAGGAATCACATCGTTCATCAGATTCTCCAAGGAATCACATCACTCATCAGATTTTCCAAGGAATCACATCACTCATCAGATTCTCCAAGGAATCACATCACTCATCAGACTCTCCTAGGAATCCTATCACTCATCAGACTCTCCTAGGAATCAACAGCACAAGAATGTACTTCATGATGTTTCACATGCAAAATGACTCCATACACTTCTTGAAATGCATTCATGTTTACAAACATACTCATGCATTCTTCATATTCATCGCATTTATTCATTATGCATTCACAATATATATACATATCACAATACATATATACATATTCATCATTCATTCACACCAATTCATACTTGGTTTATATTCATCATTCGATCTCAACATGCATTTCTATTCAATTTAAGTAAATGCACCAAATTGCCAAACGGCCACATTCCACACTTCACAAATCACAAACTAGGATTCACGCCATACGGCTACCCACAACACACAAAACAACATATACTTAGTCATCTCAGATAAGGAATGATCGCAACCAAACCACACAACCAATCCACGAATGGAAAACACAAGAAAAGAAAATATGTTGCTGTGTTCGCTAACCTTCGCCTGGCGAAGCCTCTAGCGAACCTTCGCTACTTCGTTCGCCTGACAAACTTGCCAGCGAAGACCACTGGGAGTTATTCTGGAATTACTCGCTAGTACACTCGCCTGGCGAACCTTCGCCACACTCATTCGCCTGGCGAACTTGCCAGCGAAGACAGGGTGTTTGCTACTGACTTGGTTCGCTGCTGCTCGCTGGGCTTCGCCTGGCGAAGCTTTGCTGCCATTCGCCTGGCGAACCTGCAAACTCAGAACTCCCATGGCTGTCCAAAACTCCAAGCCTCACAAACTGACCGATTTAATCCAAATCAGTTCCAGTAGCACAACCCACTCATCACCCGACTATACTACACCGTCTATTCCAAATTCTAACTGATAAAACTCAGTTTCTACCGATTAAATCAACTTCCGACCTAGAAATGGAAACATAGAAAACAATCCAAAAAATCCAATCTAGCACATACATGATCATATACATTATTAAGATGATAAAACTTCTCACCCTTACCTGATTAATCGCAAGCTAGGGTTTGATCTTGATGTTTTCCAAAGTTTCTTCTTCTTTCTCTTCTCCTTCTTTCTTTCTCTTTTCTTTCCTTCCTTTCTTACTATCTTTCTTTCTCTTCTATTTCCTCTTTAATATCTTCCTATTATTTTTCCCAAAACATCTACTAACTCAATATCTCATAAAATATCCAACTTATCATTTAAATAGGAAATGTCCAAAATACCCTCCAACTATTTTCTCCGAAAACTCCCAAAATCGGGTAAAATAGAACAATATGTAAACATAACATATTTCCATGAAAATTCCACATCAAAATATTATTCGCCCAATTAAAATCAAAAAGGACTTAACGAAAAAGGGATAATCGAAATCGGGGTGTTACAACTCTCCCCCACTTTAGAAATTTTCGTCCTCGAAAATATTACCTGATCCAAAACAACTTTGGATGCGACTCACGCATCTTACTCCCCAATTCCCAAATCATACACGATCGCACACATGCACACTTTCATACCGCAATCACAGCTATGCCATGTGGCTCCTATAAAACCTTCAATTCGCAACAATCTCCATTGGAGATTATGGGTACACCGCTTGTACCCCCACTTTAGGACAACATCTCGGTCATTCTACCCCGATGATCATGACTATACCGCTTATACCTCATTAGGAACGACATACTAGTCATCTACCCCAATGAGATCGAACCTTGGACATATATATATTCCAATAACATCATCTTGAAGTCTCCCTTCTTATCACCATCAAATCCATGGACTTCAAATCCAATTTCTCTTCCCGGCGGTACATCCTTAATATCCTTCCAGAAGCATCTCTGAAAAGTCACGCACCACTGGAAACACATCCAGTTCAGCCTTACTCTCCGCCGACAATGATGCAGACAACTGAACACTTGAGTTCCGTCCCTCAAAAGTCTCTTCAACTCTTTCGGGAATAAAAAACTCTCATCCTTTCATAGAAGAAATCCTCACCAACGGGAAATAACAATCTACACTAACTCTATCATACTGTAATCAGCTCATACCCAAGATTACATATAATCTTTCTAATGGTAAACATACTAAGTCCATAATAAAGTCTTTACCATATATGGTCAAAGGACAACTTAAGCATACCAAAGATGTAGTTACCGACCCCGAAGCGGGCATCTCAATAACCATACCACCCTCACAAGAGTACAACGCAATTCCAAACGCTTAGCATCCTCAAAAGAAAAGAACGAATGAGTCGTTCCGATATCAATAATAGCAACTGAAGGCATATTATTAATAAAGCACATACCTCAAATCAACCAATCCGCATTAGTAGTGTCTGATCCCGCCAATGCAAATACTTTTCCACTTGTTGGAGCTTGCTTAGGTTTAGGAAACTTAGCACTAATGTGACCTTCTTCTCCACAATTGTAGCATTTCACCACACCCTTTCTACAGTCCATAGCATCATGCCCAATAACTCCGCAGTTAGAGCACTTAACTTTGGGCTTTCCACACATAAAAGACTTATGACCCATCTCACCACACTTGTAGCATTTAATGGATCCAGAACTCCCTCCTCCAGGCCTCTTAACAAATTTCTCCCTATGCTTGCCCTTATCAGCAGGCGTCACATAAGGTCCACTCCTTACCTGTTGCCTTTCTTTCTCCTCCTTCAAACTCTTGTAGTGAGTAGAAAAAGTTTTACTATCCTCTTCAAAAATTCGACAACATTCGGTCAAGTCCGAAAATCTCCTTATCCTCTGATAGCTCACCGCTTGCTTGATCTCAGGACGCAAGCCGTTCTCATACTTAACACACTTAGAAAATTTCGCTGTCACCGCATCATAGTGAGGATGAAATTTTACTAACTTTGTGAACTTAGCCGTGTAGTCTACCACAGACATATTGCCTTGCTTCAATTCCAGGAATTCCATTTCCTTCCTTCTCTTCACACTCTCAGGGTAATACTTCCTTAAAAATTCAGCACGAAATAAATCCCAAGTTATTTCCTCGTCATCCACTTCAAGGACTTGTCGCATGCCGATCCACCAATCATCGGCTTCTTCTCGCAACATGTGAGATCCAAGTCTCACCTTGTTCCCTTCAGCACAATTCATAACCCTGAAGATCCTCTCGATCTCCTTCAACCAAATATGAGCACCGTCCGGATCAAACCTTCCTTTGAACACCGGCGGATGATTCTTTCTGAACTCATCATTAGTGTTCACACTCGGTGCACCCTGCACCGCTCTAGCCATTGCCTCCAATGCTGCAGCCATCGCATTGTCATTACGACCAACCATATTCTGATTATTTCCAAAAATAACAACAAGGTTAAACAACCGTTCAACCAACAAAACAACGAGACAGACACAACCGACTCAACACTGACTCTGATACCACTTAATGTAACACCCCCTTTCTATACCCCCAAATAATACAAATAATCATTTAGGCATAAATTCAAAATTTCATCAGAGTAGATTTATATCACGGCATAAAAGGGGCAAATCACATTATACCAAAAATTCAACATATACAACACCTGCTCAACAGATATGCAACAACGGGGCAACACCCACAAGGAAAATATTTAGAACATAGGCGGAAACATCTAAATATTTCATAACTTCCAAAACATGTAATCACATACATGTACATCATTCAAGTTGATTTACAACATCATTAATATTCAACCAGCATGTTTACATAAACATTCATCAGCAGATACAAACATAGATGTATCACAAAAGAATCAAAATAATCCCTAGCTACCCGGTGCTACATATCAAAGCCGACCGACCAAAAAGGGATGAAGTCACGCTTCACAAAAATACCTCCAGCCAACTAATCTGCAATGCCTCATAGAGCATTATAAAACTGCAGAAGGGTGAGAAACAATATCATAATACATAATGCACATAAACATATATATATATATATATATATATATATATATATATATATATATATATATATATATATATATATATATATATATATATATATATATATATATATATATATATATATATATATATATATATATATATATATATATATATATATATATATATATATATATATATATATATATATATATATATATATATATATATATATATATACATATAACATCCAATAACATCGTTCGCGTTCTCACCACAACTCATCTCACTACACCGTACATCGCAATGTATTCACAAATATCTATTCACAAATAGAACACTAAGCATACACAATATGCATCATTAATGTTTATATTAATTTATAAACATACACACATATACAAATATACTCACACATACATGTATCTTCAAGCATTCTATTCATGCCAATTTCCAACAATTTACATAAACATCTACGATCATGTTTATTCACCATACATCATGCAAGGGTGATAAATGCAAACCGTAGAGGCCAACTCGCTACTCTATGCAAATGTAATACGATACCGACTTAATCGTCCATCAGATTCTCCTAAGAATCAATTCACTCACGCCCCTCACAGGTACACTATAACTCATCAGATTCTCCTAGGGATCACATCGTTCATCA